>LNAC01000146.1:317570-380098 GCA_002007465.1 Ailurus styani
GGCTCAGTGTGTTAAAGCCTCTGCCTTCAGCTCAGGTCATGATCACAAGGTCTGGGATCGAGCCCCACATCTGGCTCCCTGCTCTGCAGGGAGCCTGCTTTCTCCTCTCTCTGCCTGCCTCTCTGCCTACTTGTGATCTGTCTCATCTCTCTCACTCTGTCAAATAATAAATAAAATCTTTAAAAACAAAAACAAAAACAAAAAAGTGTAGAAAGAACTTACCTCAACACAGTAAAGCCATGTATGAAAAGTCCACAGCTAACATCATATTGGTGAAAAGCTGAAAGCTTTTCTTCTAAGATCTGGAATGAGGCATAGATCCCTACTCTCACCATTTCTGTTCAATATGGTACTAGAAGTCCTGGCCAGAGCAGTTAGGCAAGAATTATAAATAAAAGGCAACAAATAAGAAAGAAAGAAGTAAAATTATCACTATTTGTACAGGACATAATCTTATAGACTCAACAAAATAACTGTTAGAACTAATAAACAAATTCAGTACAGTTCCAGGATACAAAATCAATATATGAAAGTTAGCTGCATTTCTATACATCAACAATCAACTAACCAAAAAAAAAAAGAAAAAGAAAAAAGAAAAAAAAGAGAACAATCCTGGGCACCTGGGTGGCTCAGTGGGTTAAAGTCTCTGCTTTTGGCTCAGGTCATGATCTCAGGGTCCTGGGATCGAGGCCCGCATTGGGCTCCCTGATCAGCGGGGAGCCTGCTTCCCCCCCCTCTCTCTGCCTGCCTCTCTGCCTCCTTGTGATCTCTCTCCCTCTGTGAAATAAATAAATAAAATCTTTAAAAAAAAAAAGAAAGAAAAAAAAGAAAACAATCCCATTTGCAATAGCACCAAAAAGAATAAGACACAAAACTAACCAGAGCAGCGAAAGACTGGAATGCTGAAAGCTATAAAACACTGGTGTAAGAAATCAAAGCAGACACAACTAAATGAAAAGTCATTCTGTTTTCATGGATTAAAAGAATTAATATTAAAAATAAAAATAATAAAAGAATTAATATTATTAAAACATCCAAAGCAATGTACAAATTCAATATAATCTATACTCCCTATCAAAATCCTGAAGACAATATAATTTATAAGTCTTTATATAGATATATCCATTCATTTCTCTTGGGAAATACAGTGGAATGGCTGGGTCTTACAGTACGGATATGTTTAATATTTAAGAAACTGACAAATTCTTCCAAAGTAGTATCAGTTTATATTTCCACTGCTGTGTATAAGTGTTCCAGTTCTTCTACATCCTTGTCAAAACTTGGTTTAGTCAGTCTTTTTAATTTTAAATTCTGAGTGCACTGACATGTTTTTGTGGTTTTAATATGCCCTTTCTTATGACATGATATCTTATGACAATGATACGTATCATCTTTTTATGTGCTTTTTTGCAATTTATATATCTTTTTTAAATAGTTCAATTTTTCTCATTTATTTTTTAATTTGGTTATCTTTTCATTTTTTATAAAAACTCTTTATATATTATAGACATGCTGGATACAACTCTTTTGCTAGATATATGTTTTGAAAAACTTTACTCTCCATCTGTACTTTGTTATTTCATTTTTTAAAAACAGTGTCTTTTAAGAGCAAGAGTTTTAATTTTGATGAAGTTCAGTTTATAGATTTTTTTAATATAACCTGAAATTTTTGTATCCTATTTAAGATATATTTGTCACTAACACATAAAGTCACTAACGTTTTGATTATACATTTTCTTCTAGACCCTTTATTGCTAGAACTCACACAATTAGGTATAAAATCGAATTTGAGTTATTTTTGTACATGGTGTGGAGTCAGGATTGATGCTCATTATTTTTCAATTTTTCCAGCACAACTGGATGAAAATATCTTCTCCATTCAGTGGCCTGGCATCTATGTCAAAATTTCATTGACCATATACATATGGTTTTATTTCAGAACTTTTTATTGTGTTCTATTTGTTTATATTTATCAATGCTCTATGGTATACTTTTTCTGGTGAAGAAACCTGGAAGACACCATTTTCATAAAATGATCAAATTTACTATCACAAGCAATCAGGTAAACCAACATTCCATACCTTCTGATAAATTACATTGAAATGGACAGGACATCACTTGGTAGTATTCTTGCCAAAAATGCAGAAACCAAATATAATCCTGAGGAAATATAATAAAATCCAAATGGGATTTTGCAAATGACAAAATAGCCTAATAATGAGAGCCATAAAAGACAAAGACTAAAGAATTGTTCAGGTTTAAAAAGTTAAAGGTTAGAAGGAACTGAATAGAATGTGTAAACCTAGATAAAATCTTATAGCCAAATTTTTTCTTTTGCTGTGAATGACATTATTGGGACAATGGGCAAAATATAAATATGAGCTGTATATTAGATAACATTCCTATATTGATGTTAGTTTCTTAATTTTTATAATTGTACTATGTTTATGCAATTCAAGAACATTCTTGTTAGAATGTTAGAAAACAACGCACACACACATAGGAAAGCAAAAATAAGACAAATATGGTTAAATATTAACTGGGAAATCTGGGTATAACCAGAGTGCTTTGTAGTATTCTTTATGATTTTTCTATAGGTCTGAAATTATTTCAATATGTGAAGCTATAGAAAAATGTCATGATGCCAAAGGATAATGAATTGCAAATGAAAGGTTAATTATATACTATTTTTAGTGAAAAAAGCAAGGTTTAAAACTATATATAGTATATTGGTATATATTTACTTAAAATGTTTACTTAATATTTAGCTCCAAAGGATGGGGTTGTGTGTGATTATAATTTTTCTTCTTTATAAACTTCCATATTATCCAAATGCTACAATAGATATGCATTATTTTTATCATCAAAAAAAAAAGTTAAACATATTTTATAAGTAATTACATAGTTTAAGGCCAAATATCCATCTCTTGAAACTTAACATGTATTGTGTTCTTTTTTCCTTTCCTCTGATAATTAACATGTACTTGAACTACACTGAAGACTGTTTTAACTCTTAAAATAACTTGCTTCTGTGACTATAGTCATAGACAGTGCAACTTTCAATTCCTTATAATTGTAATTATCTGAAAGCAAGAATGGCTAATAATTAAGTGTGGGAGATTATGAGTGAAATGGACTTGTGTTCAAATATCTTCACTAGCCGTGAGATCTAAGACAAATTACCTCATTTCTCAGTTTCTTTATTTTTCAAATAAGGAAAATACTGTATATATTTTATATGATTTTCCGAGGGCTGAATTATGTCTCTTCATAATTCCTGTGTTGAAATCCTAATCTTTAGTACCTCAGAATGTTATCATATTTGGAGATAGGGTTTTACAGAGATAATTATGTTAAGATGAAATCATTAGGATGGGCCCTACCCAATATGACTGGTGTCCTTATAAGAAAAGGAAATTTGAACACAGATAGGTACAGAGAGACATAGGGAGTAGAAGGCCATCTGCAAGCCACAGAGGGATGTCAGAGCTTTTCCTCCAGGCTATCTGTTGGTATCTTAGTCTCAGACTTCTAGCCTCCAGAACTGTGAGAAAATAAATCTCTGTTGCTGAAGCCACCAAAAGCTGTAGTACTTTGTTATGGCAGCCTAGCAAACTAACACAAGGCAACAGGGAGCATTAAACCAGATGAAATAAGTAAGATCTTAGGAAGTACCTGGGACAAAATAAACTTAGTAAGTGGTATATGTCATCATTGTTTTTAAAATATAGAAGTTCTCATGATTAACTACAGATTTTTTTTCTGAATGATTAATCTTAAAACAGAGTTGCATTTTTACATCAATTCTTAAATCAGAGACTGTAATCTGAAAAATTACTCAAAAAAATAATTAAGGGGCACCTGGGTGGCTCAGTGGGTCAAAGCCTCTGCCTTTGGCTCAGGTCATGATCTCAGGGTCCTGGGATCGAGCCCCACATTTGGCTCCCTGCTCAGTGGGGAGCCTGCTTCCTCCTCTCTCTCTGCCTACTTGTGATCTCTCTCTCTGTCAAATAAATAAATAAAATCTTTAAAAAATTAAAAAAATAATAATTAAAATTATATATTAAAAGTGACCTTGGAGTTAGACTAGTCTAGCTCTTCTCCCTTTATTTAACTGAGAACAGAAAGATTATATTATTTTCGTCCAGGTAAAAAGCAACTCGGAGGCAAAGCCATTTTTATTGCAAAGACTCCCAGACTTCCATTTAAGAATTATTTTAAAACATAATATGTTACTTATAGATATGTTCATCTTATAAAATTTCTGTTAGGCAAAATAAAAGTTTTTCTGTTTTTCTTCTTCCTACTCTTCAAAATTAATTTATATTTCCCTATTTCCATGTAAAAGGATATATTTTAATTGCTCAAATTACTTGCATTACATAGGAAATACTTCTGTCTTTTGAATAGGAAGATCATAACTACGAGACTTCTTTGGATTCCAGGAAGTGTGAGGATCTGTCCTTTGAAGCTAACGTAGTTACATTTATTGATAAGGAACCTGTCTGAACCCAATTTAAAAATTGGGTCAAACCAGTTGGCCACATTGGAGTAGCACTGAAGTAAAGGTTCATGAGCCCAGGCAAAATATGAGCCAGTCTGAAGCCATGGAGGAGGTTGGGGTTGGGGTGGTATACTAAATTTAAATGAGAGGCAACCAAGGTCTTATCTGGGAACAGTACCATGCTGTAAGTCACTCAGAAGCATGTGCTAAAAAGAACCGTATGGATTGAAAAGAAGCATATATATATCAAGATAAATAAATGAGGATCTGGTCAAATTATTTATCTATCCTATTCTTTCATTACTTTGCTAGTCACTTCCAGCAATCCTGATTATTCATGTAATGAAAGTGAGGACAAAGCAGAAAGAAAAACAGACATAGAAGAAAGAGTAGTTATTTAACTAGTAAGGTTGTTCTAGGTTCTCCTTCCTCAGAATGGCCTCCTTTTCTAAGGTGGGGACCACTTGACCTTCATTTGTAAGATCAAGTCCACCTCAAAACCAAGAACCAATTCTGAACATAAACAGGAGAAATTTAAGAAACTTGATATTATCACTTGGTCTTTTTACTAATGTGGTTGGTCAGATCCAGACCTTGAGCTACAGACCCAATAACAGACTCTGACTTGTTCCTCTGGTTAACCCTTGACTTACACTATGTCTTAACTTGTACTTTGAACTTCCTAGTCCAGGCTCCTGTCTTGATTACTAGTACAGTAAGCATTCCTAGGTCTAGAATTCTACATAGTTTACCAGTTCTCCAGGAATTTCAGGCTTAGATCTACAAGCCAGATCTGTAACTAAGTTCTGGTTTTCCCACTACCCAAGGCTTCCTGGGTCTCTGGGCTATACTCTGTCCATCGAAAGGCACCCGTCATTTCAGTTGGTATTCCCTCTGACACTAGCTGTTGTCTTGAATAACCTCTTACCCCATGTTACATGTTTTATCTTAGGAGGTCTACAGATAGGCTTTCCTCCTACTGCCCTCACCGGGCTCACTGTTCCAACACTACCTTTTTTCCAGGGTCACTCCCTGGTTGGATCATCTTTTTCTGTCCCCAGATCGGTATTGTCCTGCTTTGCCAGTGATCTAGATTCAGATGTTTGTCAGACTTTCAAATCAATGGTGTCTTCAGCCTCCAGAAGAGCAATGAACTTGGAAGTAAAGGGAAAATACACTAATACACCAGTGCTAGAAGAGTAGTCTCTCCCTACCCTGCCCCAAGACTACATGAAATGCACAGAAATGATGTGCTGTTCATTTACCAAAAATAAGGAAGAAATATTCTTGAAGGTTGTATAGAATAGGCTATAAATTAGATTATTCCATGGTAACAAACACCTCTGAGTCTCAGTGGTTTAAAAACAAACAGGGGCACCTGGGTGGCTCAGTTAGTGGGTTAAGCACCTGCCTTTGTCTCAGGTCATGATCTCAGGGTCCTGGGATAGCGCGCTGTGTCAGATTCCCTGCTCAGCAGGGAGTCTACTTCTCCCTCTGACCCTCTCCCTGTTTCTGTTCTCTCTATCTCATATAAGTAAATAAAATCTTTAAAAACAAATAAACAAAAACTATTTCTTTTAGGCTCATACCATATATTTATTTGGGGCTGGTAAGGAGGAATCTGCTTATTATAGTTACTTTGGACCTAAGTTTCTCAGAGAAGCCACTAACTTGAAAATTCCCAACCCTGTGACAGAGGGGAAAGAGAAAATCTATTTATGCAATATTCAGCCAGTAAGTGACACAAATATTTCTGTCTACATCTTATTGACCAGAATTAGTCACTTGACTCCACATAACCCCAAAGAGGTCCCCCCAAATGCAAGTTACCAAATGCTTTGAATGGGGAGAACTTGACATTTTTGTCAAATAATACTAATAACTCACTGTGGCCAAGCTGTTAGCACCAAGCCCTGCCTATGCCAAAACCTGGAAGCACCGGATGAAAGAGACAAGAAGAAAAATAAATTTCCAGAACTTAGAAAATGAAATACAGCCGTGAACTGCTAGGTGGTGAGAGCCAGGAAACAAGAGTTATGGAGACAATAAGCATCTTTACTGACAGAAAAGAAGCGACATAGAAGATCAGCAGGAACCACTAGAAGACGGGAAAGCACTATAGTCTGCAGGAAGCAACAAGCTCAGTCCTTTCTGCCTCCATAATCTCTAGTTAGTGTTTCTTTATACTTTACTAACTAGAGTTCCTAACAGCTAAAGTTCACAAGAACAACATCCTATTAAAAATGCAAAGTATTGATGTAGTTAAAAGTTTTCAAGGTAACACCGGTTTGAAGAATAGGACAGAAGAGATCTTTAGGATATAGATACAATTTCCTTTCACATCAGTGGAATGAGGAGAGGGCTATGAACTCAGGATATCGCATGTGAAATTATTTTTTTTGGCTCAGACTTAAAGATGGTTTTGAATTCAAGAGTTGAATGGATCACTGATACCCTGACAGGGAATCTTGAGGCTTGGAAACGGTAATCAAACCATAATAAATCCTTATTTGACCATAGTAAGATAATGGGCACCCCAGGATGGTTATGGCATGGTTTTGGATCTTTGGTGCTTGGACCTTCAGTCATTCATACCTCTTCTTCCTCCAAAAGTGGTTCAAAATAAGAAATACAAAATTTTTTAAGTTAAAAAATGGATGAAGGCCAAGGAAACCCTGAGGTAATAGTATAAAAACGTCTTCAAAATACATGTTTGGAGTGAAAAAAAGGCAAAGTTCAGGGCAGGGTGATGTGTATACTACCCTTTTGGGTAAAAAGAGGATGAAAGCTAATAGGTTTTGCTACTTACTTGTGTATTTATAAAAATATTTGGAATTATATAAAATTATAATAATAGTGTCTGATGGTAGTGTGAGGGTACTGTGAAGTGGGAACTTAGAGCTCAGCAAAAGGGACTGAAAGGAGAGTTTTTCTAGGAAAGACACACACACACACATGTATACACATACATAAATACACACACATTTATGTATGATACATATATGTAATTTTTATCTCATAAATATTTTACCTAATCTTAAAAATTAGTGTTTAAAAAGTAAAAGGAATTACTCCTCAATTAAAATTACAGTAAAATAATGGCCAACACCAAGTAATGAAACAAATATAAGGTTGGGTGTGGGGATATTTAGATATAATCAATTTCAAACACAGTGATTTAAAGCTCAGAACGAACACAGTGGTTGCCTAAAATCATCATCAGATTTTAAATACCTAATTCTGATGATTTATGGAGTTTAGCAAATAAGCCAAGTCAGAAACCTGAGCATGTTAGTGTATATCAAATTCATCATTTCATTTTTGCAAGAGTAATTTTAAGGATTTTCCAAGAATCAGAAAGCCACATTAAAATTCTGTAATTTCTCTACAGTTTAACCAATTCATCCTGTAGAGTAGTTTCAGAAATAGTCACTGAATGCTGAAATGTATTGATGAAGCTCCTTCAATAAAAGTTATAGTTTACCTGAGCCATAGTTTATCTGAACGAAGCCAGCATTATAAGTGCTCTCTGTGGTGAATTCTTTGCTTGATACAATGTTTAAGAAAGAAGTGGAGGACAACAAAACATCCCACAAACTTGAAACTCTGACATGTTTCCCACTATTTGGACCCTTTCCCTACATGTCACCCCAGTCATCTCATTGTCAGCACATTTGTGATGCTTTCCTTGTTTAAGCAATATGGCCTCCCTGGAGTACCTCTTCTCCATGTCTTCAATAATCTCAGTCTTTCTTTCAGAGCTCACACAGAATTCCATTTACTCTTCTTGTTTTTCCCTATCTCACCTTAACAGTCTGAGGTTCCTGAAGAGCTCTGATTGAGATACTCGATAGATCCAGATACCAATTATTCCATCTATGCCGTGACACCAGACACCCTGAAGTTACAAGGGGGTTAGTGAGTAAAACACTAGCTTCATTCAAGAGACTGAGTTCAAGTACTGAGACTATGGATCTCACCTGACCTTCAAAACCATCAGGCTGGAAAGTAGAGTAGGAGTATAACATATCCATGCTTATGAGGAAAAACTGTGCTCAATGCCCAGTTCTTAGTAAAATATTGAATATATAATATGTGCTCCCTACTCAATCAATAGTTGTTAAACCAAAGAATAAACACCATTAATTTCTATGCAAAAGCTCCAGGAAAGTGCATATTTACTGAGAGCATTCCATCCAAACTAAATTTATGATGGCTTCTTTTTCTGGTAAACCAGTAACAGTTGCTTCTGACAAATCTATTACTGTGTGGACACCAAATTAAAACAAGTGTGAACTGATCATACATATAAATTTAGAACATCGTGATTAACAAGTCAGGTAAATGGGCATTATGTATGTGTTGGTGATTTGCCTTACCTGTTTTATGTGAGATTCCTGATTGCAAATCAGTCTGCCAATTATCTTTTCATCTAAAGTGTAACCTGTCAAAGTGAGGACCTCATCTTTTCTCTCTTTGAATGTCTAATTCCACACACGTGTGAGTGTTGATTTTTAAAAAAAGAGCTAAAGAAAGAAAGTTAATCATAATATGCTATGAGATTACCCAGGATTAAACATAATTCCATAGAAAACTTTGATCAATCACAATAACATCAAGGGACAATTATTCAGCAAGAATCTTTCTCTTGACAGTTCTCTAGGAATATTGCCATTCCTTGCTTTAAATTTGAAGATGAGGAAGTAGAATGAAAACAAACAAACAAAGTATATTGGCAAGGTTGTAACTAAACCACCTTCATCTCCTTGATTTTCCAAAGTCAACTCTTGGAGACTGATCTACTGGCACTCTCTTGACTAGCTCCATGCTAATGTCCACCTATAACCTTATAGTCCAACAGTTTGGCCATTTATTATGAAGCATAATATGACTATAATAAACCCACTCACTGTACTCAGTCTTCACCAAGCAAGAGCTAATCTGATTTAATTTTAATCTAATTATATTGTAAGACATAGTCACATTTTATCTAAAAGTTCAGTTGGGGACATTTTACTTCTTAATAATGTTGAATTATAACCAAATCAAAGTCAAGTAGCAATGCCTGGTATGAGGAAAGGTCTTTTTCATTTCAATTGCTGCTGAGTAAAAATTTGACAGTGGTTTAAGTTCAAACTGTTAATGCAAAAACTGTGTTTAGAGAATATGTGGTCCAAATCTCTCATTTTCAAAGAGCTCAGACTCTTGGGAAAGTTGAACTCATTCAGTCCATCTATGCTCATGTGGTAGAAGTTAGAATAGAAGTTACATTTCCCAACTCTTTCAGTTCTACAAATACATATGTGTGTGTGTCTGTGTGTGTGTGTGTCTGTGTCTGTGTATTTGGTCACACCATAGTTTCAGTTTAAGTAATTAAATTAAATGGCACAATTGTGAGTCTTTAAAGAAGAAAACATGTGAACACATTATTTTAATTGCTTATATGTACTATTTGCACTTATACCAAAAAATAAAATGTAGGCATATTAAGTGAACAATGAAATAGAATACTTTTGTTTATAACAATTTTTAATGTTTCGTGATTTTGATATTATTATTTCATATAGAATTTAAGGTGAGATTATATTTAAACTCTAAGTTATTAAAATATGTGTGTAACTTCTACCACAGCATTAACAGAAAAGGCTGGTCTCTAAATGTTGATGGTAAAAATGTAATTCCCCTTATAACTAATTTCTGAACCATATGTTTCTTTCAATTTCATGGTTGTGCTAATGATAGTTCTGTGTACGATATATTTGAGAAGTGTCTGTTCGAATCCTTTTTTCACATACGCTCAAGTTATGCAAGCAAGGTTCAATATAATGAAGAGATTCTTATAGCTTAGATGTAATAGCTAAGCGGGTCTCTTATGGCTGAGGACAGGGTGAATTCAGTTGAAATTATGAATTTCCATTCCATTTATAAACTCTTATCAGTGTTAACATGTTTTTTAAGCTTCAGTAGTCAGAATACTTTATAGCAGTCATTGCAAAAGAATCACTTCTTCTTTAAATGAGGGAAATATTGCAGACCCAAGATAGTTATTTTCCTTCTGGAACTATTGTTTTTAGGGGATAAATATAAATGTGTTTCTTTAATGATACACACAGGCAATTTCAAATAAAATGGGAGTTATGCAGAGAGATTGAACAGAAAGTAGACCCTATCATGGTTTAACTACATGGAGCTCAGTCTCTCAAAAAATGCCACTATTATGATCAGTGAACTTGAGCAGATATTCAACTTCTGCAAACGAATATAATCCAAGACATTATCAGATAACAGGGGTTTTCTATATATACCATAATATTTTTTGATCAGTTTATCAATTTATACACCATAATAGTGGTTTTTTATTTCTACCCAAAGACGGAGGAAAGTCCCTGTTGCCAGATCTGATACAAACTGCAGAAAAGAAGATCATCCACTATGGAGAGATGTTTGCTGATGTACTGGGAGAAAAAATCATGCTGGGTAAAGTTAACTCTGAAAAACAATACAGATAACTACCATCAGGAGAGTACTCAGGGCAAAGTGCCAATAAAGAATAAATTTTAACTAGAAAACTACTTCTTATTAAAGCAACAAAAAAGAAAGACAGTGTTCACTTGCTGTAAAAATATAACATTAAAACTCCTTTGCGGACTGGGGAGGTCCAAGATGGTGGCCTAGGAAAACCCTGAACTCCCCTCCTCCCATGGGCACACTAAATTTATAGCTATGTATGAAACAATTCCCTCTGAAAAAGACCTCAGAACTAGATGAACAGTTAGTTCCTCCACACCAAAGGATAAAAGGGTCACATCAAGAAGAATAGGAGAGGCAGAAGCAGGGTCTCACCAAAAATCCCTCCCTTGCTGCAGGGACCTACTATGGGGAGAGATCTCACAAAACAGGACCTTCTTCCTGAGGAGCAAAAAGGGTTTGTGCCTCACAGCAGTCATCCCAACCCCTGGGACATGCACCAGAGAGAGGAGCCTCCAAAATGTCTAGCTTTGAAAGACAGTAGGGCTTCCATCCAGGAGACCCAAAGGGCTGTCCAGAACTGAGATACCACCACTGAAGGGCTTGCACACAGACTCACTTGCTCTGAGGCCCAGAGCAAAAGCAGCAGTTTGAAAAGTGCCTAGACTATTTGTGAAAGAGATCTGTTTGCTAATCTGGAAGAGCTGCTGGGAGTCACTCGGATAGAGGCACTGGCAGACATGGTTTTTTCTCTGTTCCTCTACTTTGCTATCACAGGCAGATGCACGCGGTTCCCGCACTCTATCGCTGCTCAACTACAACCAGCAGCCACATGTCTTCCTGGGGAACAGGCCCACTTACTTAGCCTGCAGCAATTAGACAAGAAAAAGAAATAAGAGATCTCCAAATCGGAAAGGAAGAAGTAAAACTATTTTTATTTATAGATGAAATGGTATTATATACAGAAAACCCTAGAGAATCCACCCCAAAACTGTTAGAACTAAAAACCAAGTTCAGTAAAGTTGCAGGATACAAAAATCAATATATGACAGTCAGCTGTATTTCTATATACTAACAACAAGCCATCAGAAAGAGAAATCAAGAGAACAGTCCCATTTGCAATTGCATTAGTAACTGTGGTTTTAAAACTTACAGTGAAGATCATAAATTTTCCTAGAACATACCCTATTCTTATTCCCACTAGAAACCTTACACAGGTAACCCTTCAAGGATTCAGATGTGGAGGATTCTAAGGTCATAGGTCTTTGCCAAATACAGTATCTTATTTCAATCCAACCTTCAGTTTCAACTCTGTTTTTACAGTAACACATCATACTTATGGTTTAAAATAGTCTGGCTCCTAGTTCCCCCCCACAAAAAAGAAAAAAGAAAAGAATGAACGAAAGAAAAGAAAGAGAGAGAAGAAAGGAAAAGAAAAAAGGAAGGAAGGAAGGGAGGAAGGGAGGGAGGGAGGAAGGGGAGAATTTTCACTTACCAAGAAGTGATTCAAGTTGAATGGAAAAAAAAAAAAAAGAAAAAGAAATGCAGGCTTTAATTCATGATGTATATAAGCTATTACACCTGAAAGATGGGGCAGCAAGATTCAAAGACTCAGGGTATATGTCCTCTCAAGAAATTTCTGTCTGAGGGGAACAAAGTAATATGTTCATCCATCTACCTCATCTAAAGATAACTTTAATATTTTATCTTTCTTTTTCCAGAGAGAAGGAGAAAGTGAACTATAGAAAATAAGATAACTAAGTGGAATAAAGCTGATTCAGAGTAAAATCAATACTCCCTGGGGATGGAGAAGACTAGTGTATAAATAAGAGCTCTAGGAATTAGCATAATAAAAATTATATTATTTAGTATACAAATATATGCTACAAGTGGACTTTTCATAGTTCAGCATATCAGAGAGTGAAATAGAAGGAAAGGCTGTCTCATTACAACAGAAGTGTGCTAGACACTTGGGATTGAATGGGTTGCTGTGCACAACACCAACTCGCACTGGCAGATTCTAAAAGGAGACCTGGCCATGACACAGCGGAACAGAAAGCTGGTCCAGGGTCAAGCAGTAAATCCTATAATGTACAAACTCAGAGCTAATGAAATCTCACTTCATGCAAGGTCGAACAAAGGCCATAAAAAAATTGAGCAGAACAAAGGAAAGAAAAGAATACTCAGAAGAATTAAAGAATATGCTGCTGAAAACGACCTAATACCCAATTCGTAACATTGTTTGACTAACTCACTAGAATTCCGTGAGGTGGGGCCACTATGAGTTAACGCAGTAAGCCACATGGAGAAAAAAAGACTGAGCTGAAAATACAACAAACTAAGAAGAAAACTGGATGTATCAAAAAGGCTGATAGCCTACCTAAGACAGAACATCGCTTTGGGCTTCCCGCTCGGGTTAAGATATAGAAATTTGGAAAGAGCATTATTCCCACCCTCACAGCATGAGAAAGCTGGATAATATACAAAATCATAACTTTTTAGGAGGATTGATGGTCAAAGTAACCAGATACCCTCAGTCTACGTAAAGACAGGCGCCTTCAGGGAGAGACAGCCCGCACAAGCACGGGCTAGGGCGGCGCAAAGCAGGATGCGAAGACAAGGCTGTTATAAAAGTGAGCAAGAAGAACTCTGCTAAAACCTTTTAACGACTTCCCAAAGGCTAAGAATTATTACAAGCTATTGTAATAACACGTATCACGGGCTAGTAGTTATTATTATTAATAATTATTATAATTATATATTAGTAATCATTCTGTAATAATTATTACAGGCTATTATTACAAGCCTCAGACACAGGGAGGGTTTACACCGGTCAGACCTTCAGCAGGTCGTCACTAGCAAGGCTGAGACTGTAGCGGAAGACAGAAGCAAGGCTCCCCGGCGGTGCTGGCCAGCTGAGGGCATGACTACTGCTAGAGGGGAGGCCGGAAGCACTGCCCAGCTTCATTTCCCTAAAGAACAGCACGCCCATCATCCCCGGGTCAGGGGGGGGGGGGAGGAACCACTGGGGCTGGGGGAAGGAAAGCGAAAAATCCTTTATCCTGGGGGGATAGTGGCAGGACTGTGAAACTTATATAGAAAGATAAACTGGAATAGAACAGCCAAAACGCCTTTGAAAGAGGACAAAAATGGAATTTCAATCTACTTGATATCAAAGTTGGCCATGAAGCTACAGTGTAGTATTGGTAAAAGTTTACACACGTAGATTTTAATAGAATATAAAGTCCAGAAATACACCCTACACGGATAGGGTTGATTCAATTTCAACAAGGTTTCAAAAGAAATTCAAAGGAGAAAGGATGTTCGTTAAACTCGTCCTGCTATTAGCGACGCCAGCATTATTGCCTAACGTTATTGATTGTTGATTAATCTTAACAGTAATTCTGCGATGTTGTTATTTGCATTTAATACATAAGAAAACTGAAGTTTAAAGAGGTCGTATTATGTGATCAAAAGTAACTGGCAGCTAGAAAATATATGGACACATATTATCAAATAAGTGTGAAAAAGAAAATGAGCTCCAAGAAAAATGGCCGTGATACAGCATGATAGATGGGTGATTAGCACTGAAATTGGTAACATTTTAACAAATTTCATCACATAACTGATTTTAAACTTAGAAATAAATTTCACAGTAGAAAATATCAAATGTAAAATGTACTAACAGTAAGTATAAATAGACTAAGAACTCCCATTAAAGGACAGTAGAAAATACGTACTCATGCTGACTTAAAATCCCACTTTCTCTAGTTTAGATTATGACTGTATAATACACATTCAATTTCCAGTGAAATTAATTCCTTCTTCAGTACTCTTCCACCCCACATTTTCTTAGCTATTTCCAAATGCCTATTTTTATGCATTTTTTTCTATTAGTTTTTAAAAAAATTTATCAAGTTCCAGCAAAATAGTTTATTGAGATTTTTTTTGGAGGTATCTTTATCATTCAATCTGGGAAGAGCTGACCTCTTTTTATTATATTGTGCTGCCCTTAAAACAGGTTTTGAATTCTTTTTTAGTGAATTTGAATTCTTTTTTCTCCCACAGTTCTAGTCGCTGATTGATATTTGTTTCTTATTATTTCAGTCTATTGTTATTATTGTTATCATTGAAAAAGAACTTCTATGTAATAATTTCCATGCTCTTATAGAAGTATTATTATATTAAAGATCTTTTAGAAAGTGGTTTTGTTATTAAAATATTTCAAAGTTGTGTTTCAATAGCACCTCGGTTTCATTTTACCATACACTCTGCCACCAAAAGCCAGCACATAATGATAACATTTGACCCTATATTAACTATTGACTGAATTCTACAAAACTACTTGATTTATTAGTTCACTTATAAGTAGCTTCAATATTCCACTAGGGAAATGCTCCGAGGCCTCCATTTTTATCATTTTCCCACATTGTATACAGGCAAAATGCAGTATATTTAAATGCAAATTCAACTGCCATATTTTGAGCACCTGCCATAGCTTAGATTCTGTGGTAAGCTCTTATACACAGTCTTAATTACTCTTTACAACAGCACAAGATGCATATTATTTAACTCCATTTTTCAGTGAGAACATATTTTAAATTTTTAAAGAAAGATAATGAGTAAGATTTTAAATTCTAAGAAACTTTTTCCTATATTTCCTACACGGTACTTAAGAACATACACAAAACAACATTTTAAAATATTTTCCAAGTACGTGACTTTTACTAAGCAGCAGGCTTTTTATGTTATCCCTTACATAAAGTAGTGGTTTTCTCTCAACATCATTAAGTCGGCTACAGAGAAAACTACAGTCCCTGGAAGTATTTATACGACTGTAAAGGAAGTTCAATCAAACAAAATGTGACCCTTCAAAAGCTTAAATATTCTAAGCTTTCATCTAAAAAACAAAGAGAAGTATACAGTAATGTAATAAGTTGTAGTAATTCAGAATTCCCTATTCCTGCCAAAGGCATACTTAAAGTTGTTCTCCATATTTTAATTTTTTTTGTCATTTTCAAGGGAATTGATCTTCACTCCCAAATGAGGTCACTTAATGGTTATTTAGTTATTCAGATTCAAATGCAAGTTTCTTTGAAATAAGATAACTTATGCCTCATTGCGATTTTTTTTTAGGATTTTATTTATTTATTTGACACAGAGAGAGAGATCACAAGTAGGCAGAGAGGCAGGCAGAGAGAGAGAGAGGGAAGCAGGATTTCCACTGAGCAGAGAGCCTGATTGGGGATCGATCCCAGGACCCTGAGATCCCTTGAGATCATGACTTGAGCTGAAGGCAGAGGCTTAACCCACTGAACCACCCAGGTGCCCCCTCAATGAGCTATTTAGGATAGTACAAGCCAGACTTTGAGAATCTCCCTTAAAATCACTTTTACCAGGCCACCAACTGCTTATTCAGAATGGGGTTCCTGTTTCTTCCAGACTGAGGTTTAGGGCTCGAGAAGGAATCACTAAAAACAATTACCATGGTTGTACTACACAGACCCAAATGCGTAGGTGTAGGAGGAGGGAGGGAGGGGCGACGGGACGAAGGGAAGAAAGTGCAGATGGCGGGTGGAGGGGGAGGAGGAGGAGAGAGAGAAAGGTAGTGATTTGGTTTAATGATATATACAGCTACGATTAAGAATTACAAGCATTGCACCATAAAGTCAATTTTTGACTTCCAGAGTGAAATTGATCATTTTATTAAGCTATCCAAGCAATATCTTTCTTCAGTGTGTTTAATCATGCTTCAAGAATAGCTGATGAAAAGATGCTACATATGGTCAATTTGGTCCATAAATAAAGGTACTCATTCATTCACTCCTTTATTTAATTATCCAACCAATATTTGAAACATCTGTGAAATACAAACTATGATGCTAGATATTATACATCCAGGTGTGAACATGATGGGGAGGGTCTGACGGAAACAAATAATTACAAAATGAATCATTTTGCAATTTGGTAAGAGTGATACAGAGGAGAAAGACAGGATGCTCTAAATTCCTGGGACAAGGGGACCTGTTCTAGGAGACATCTAGTATTACCTCTTAATAAGTCTTGTAAGTATGTGCCATGTGTACCTGTGTGTAGCTCTGGGCTCCAATCAATAAATGGCATCTTGGTTACCATGCAGGGGATGGCATGTTGGAGGGAAGGGCAGGGAAAAAAATGTCTCTTTTTCTTCACTTCTAAGATTGTTCTATGATATTTCTTGTGTTATTTACCCTTGGCTGACTTAGAACTACCTTAAGATTTGAAATCTCTCTCAGAATTCCCCCGTTGAGTATGTAACCTGGTGGTTAATAATCTAATCTGGGATGCAAATATTAAAAATAAATAGAAACTGGGGAACAACTAATCTTTTTCTGGAGAACAACCTCGAAGCTCTGCTGATATAGTCTACTGTCCCTTAGAATAAAAGAAGGTAATAGGGCCTCTGTGGTTCATCATCTCACAGAGTGATATTATACTGTTTCCAGAACCACGGCATTTAGAACGATGGGAAAACTTTTTTGTATGTTGAATATAATTTGGGTATGGTATTTTAGGATGTACACATTTATGTGAGTTGATTAAAAATGCTCAAGTAAGTCGATGTTGAGTTATTTATCAGGAAGGATCTGGGAGATTATCCAGTAAATACTCTTTTTATTCCCCCCGAAAAAAAAAAAAGACCCTGAAAATTAAACATTAAAAGGATTAGCTTGATGTGAAATTGTGTTACATTTATAAGGGCGAGGTGGTTTTTTTGTTCATTTTTTGGCTTTTTGGTTTGTTTTCATGCTCAGTTCTTCCCAACATTTCTCATTGTATATCTTGCTCCTCTTTCTAATTCAAAAACATTCTTTAACGAGAATTAAGTGTTAAAGCATAAAATTAAAATAAGTAAGGAGAAGCAAACATTCTGTTGAAAATACTCAATTTTGCTTTTCTTTTCCTTCTCCCTGCTTCCTATGGTGCAGCCATCAAAATTTCCTCCTGGAGGAGTGAATTCTTCAGCTCTCAGCATCTGCTAATTTTGTATTGCCTTCCTTGGTTTCGTGATGGAGCATTTAGGGAGAGAAGCATAGCTGGCAGTGGCCATCAGCCTATCACTTGCAGAGTCATTAGAGGTGATAGATGAAATGCTCCTGTTAGCATTACAGCAGCTGCACATCATACTATCCAACCCTACACTGAAAGTTTACAACTCATCCTTCTGGAAAACACACATACACGTGATTACGGAAGTGACAGATGCAATTAAATCTCTAAGAGCAGATGTCTGGTGGGAAGAGGCTGGAAAGTGAGACCATAGCTGGGGCCAATGATGCTGGGTTGGACATTGTAGCTTAAAAGAAAGCAGCTAATCTTTGATTTTCTATTTCAACTCCTTTGGTTCTATGGCACCAGAGACCAAGGTTCAATTTCTCCAGTATCAGCTCTTTCTTTTAAAGGGTCAAATGTTCTCAGAAATGATAAAATTCTGGATAGAGGCAACTGCTTTAAACTTGGAGTTTTTATATACCCCATCATTGTCTGGCCCTTTACAGACGCCTGAAACTAGTCTGCCCATGCCTGCAAATATGATTTGGCCATGCACTTAACTCATCTTACTTCTTATTCAAATCCACTGTCCTCCTGCTTGTTCCAGTGTATGGATTAATTATAAACCAAAAATTTCTATGTAATAAGTTCAAACTCTCCCATGAAAGTTTGACGTGTTTTAAGGAAGCTCTGCCAGATTCTAAACCTTCTTCTTGACTTGCTTTTAAATTCACTCACATGTAACCACTGTTACCTTGCTTATTACTCTGATAATACAGTTGACCCTTCAATGACAGGGATCCAAACTGCATGCATCTACTTCTACGTGGATTTTTTTCAGTAAATATACATACATCATGGTAAATATATTTTCTTTTCCTTGTGGTTTTATTAATAACATTTTATTTTCTCTAGCTTGCTTTATTGTAAGAATATATATATACATATGTGTATGTGTGTGTGTGTGTGTGTGTATATATATAAAACTGTGCATACATATAGCATAAAAATATGTGTTAGTTGACTGCTTATGTTATTGGTAAGGCTTCCGGTCAACAGTAGGCTATAAGTAGTTAAATTTTTAGAGAGTCAAAAGTCATACATGAATTTTTCGACTGAGGTTGGGGGGGATCAGTGCCCTAAACCCTGCATTGTTCAAGGGTCGACTGTAATTCCCTTAAGGGATTACTTTGATGACTGAAGAAGTATCTTAAAGAGATCCTGGCATGTAATGGGTGTTTGATGAATGACAGCAGCAGCATGGCAGAGTGGGAAGACCCTGGATTTTGCTTTCAGTAGACCTGGGTTGATAGTATATCTTCATGGCTTGTCAGCTATGCAATCCTAGCTATATGTCCTAGCCTCTTTGAGCACTGAGTTCCTCCATGAGTCACAAATAAAACCTAGCTTGCCATGATAATTTGAAGATTGATTGGAAGTATCTCCAGAAAAAATGGGATGCTCTGTAAATCATAGAGATATCACCAGTACCATCATCATTTTTAACTCACATCAGGAACCTGAAATCTTCTCATTGGATGTTAAAAATGTGTTTTGTTTTCCAAACAAATGGGATGGTAAACTCAGAGTCTTAATTAGAGTTTGAAAGAACTCAAATCAGCAGAAAACAACATGGTACAGGTATTATGGGGAGGGCCCCTAGAAAGAGATAACCTGGCATGAATGTGAACTCCAGCCCCAGTGGTGTGAAATTGAGCCAGATGTTATGTAACCTATGTCTCCTATTCTTTTAAAAATATATATTTTTTTTCATTAATTCACCAAATATTTAAGACTACTATACACAAGGACACAGACCTCTTCTATGGCCTGGGATATATGAGAGAAATTATCCCTGTCCTCGTGGACTTTACTTGGGGAGAATGGACAATAAGCAACCAAATGCATGCTTAGCTGCTTTGTTTTTTAATTGAAACTATGAGTGCTATGAAGGAAAAGTACAGAATGCCATGACAGCATTTAATGAGAACCCAACCTAGCCTAGAAGAGCACTGTGGAATATAACAGCACTTTCTGCAATATAGTCATGAGGATTAACTGCTACAATGCAGGGGGATTAATGAGGATTAGCTGTTACAAAGCATTTAGCAAGATGACCTGGCACAGAATATGGGCTCAGTAATTGTTTGCTATTAAAGCTATGTTTATTGAGGTCCTAATGGATAGCTTGCACAGAGATAAAAACTCTAATAAAATATAAAACAAGGTGAGTTAGGTTGCAAGCCCTGTCCCCTAAGGATTATACCATTCCACTGAAGATGCAATTAGGTCATATAAATATGGGATTAAGCAATAAACCTCCATTCATATAAAGAAAATTATCAATTTAGTCTGGAATCGTTGAAAAATGATCCCAGAGGAAGTGGAACTTGATCTAGGTCCTGAAGTAAAAGTAGGTTTTGTAGGGGCACCTGTGTGGCTCAGTAAGTTAAGCATCTGCCTTCAGCTCAGGTCATGATCTCCAGGTCCCAAGATCAAGCCCTGGCTCCCTGCTCAACAGAGAGTCTGCTTCTCCCTCTGCCCCTCTCCCCCTGTCCGTCCCCATCTGCTCATGCTCTCTCTCACACTCTCTCTCTCTCTCTCTCTCTCCCTCTCTCAAATAAATAAATAAATAAATAAATAAAAATCTTCTTTAAAAAAAGGGTAGGTTTTGTATAGATAGAGAGTAAAGAGAAAAGGTTAATATTAATGTGGACTTTCCTCTTTATTCCCACATAGGTGAGATCAGTTTTAATATATCACTTGGTAGATGTTCTAGATAGGCATAGCAGACCAGTGATGTCATTGAGGATTGAGGTTCCTTTCATACTCCTCCATCACTATCCGAGAGTTTGGGATATCTGCCACACTAGAAAGCAACAGCAGCTTCAAACTCACACAAGTTCCTTCAAAGCCAAAAACAGAGGAAAACTGGTTTTACCTCAGCAGCCCTTTTTTCCTTAATCGGAGAGGAATATGTTTTCCATAAGTACCCCAACAGACTTCTTCTCACATATCAGTTGGCAAAAAGGATTGCATACCCATCCCTAACCCAGCATCTGACAAAGAATGGGAGTACCAGGAATGGCTTAGATGGATCATGATCCATCCCCTTAGCAGGGCATCTGGTATCAACAACAACAAAGAGTTATTCAATCAAAGGACACAGGGAAAACTGACTTTTAGGGAAGCAATTAACAGCCATTCTTCCTCTCTCATCCTTTATATATAAATTCTCCTCTCACATTTATCTCTTATTCATCGCTCATTCTTAGTGTATTACACACCTGCTCCTCATAAGCTGACTATACTCTCTCCTCTAAGAAAGACTTAGAGTTTCTGCTTCTTCATCTAAACCCCTCAAGGTTTAGATAATCAGCTAGAATTTCTTCTCAAAGAACTTTCAGGTTCATAATGTTATACAGGAGTAGTCAGAGATGGAACACATGGGCAGAGCCAAGAAAACTTTGTCTAGAGGCATGTGATAAAGTCATGTTCAAAAGTGCCCAACTACTAGGCTTCCATCCAGAACCTACCTTGGAGGAGTGACGATTAAAGTCTGTGGCATCAGGAGGACTATCAGTGGGCCCAGACTAGAAGTGAAAAAAGTGAGACATGAAGAAATAAAATTTACATTTGTTGTGCAAAATCATTAGTAATCAATCAGGTATGCAAACTCCTTCCACTTAGAACAAAAGGTCACTCAGTATAATATTTGGTTGTACATGTCATAAAGTATGAATTGGATTATCTTTCTGTAAGTCTCAGAGTATTACAGTAGAAAATTCCATACCTCTATGTTTTGTCTTTATGATGTGCCACTTTCACAGTAAGTCCATCTGTTCACATTAGATGTTTAGAATATATATTTGTAAAGCAAGGAATGTATTTACCTGATCCTCTAATCTGAGGTTGTTTTAGCATAGTATAGCATATGGTGCAGAAAGGACTTATCAAGTGAGTCAAGTAGGGAGCATGGAAGTGGGGAATTTATAGGCAACAAACAAGTGTAAAGGAGAACTAAAAGTTGTTGGAAAGAAAGATTTAAGCAACTAAATACAGAAAAGAAAAAGGTTAGGAATTTGTAGAAACAAACGAGTGAACTCAGGCCTTACTGAGTAGTGTCATTTCTGCTTCCCACTACCAACTACAGAAAAATTCTAGTTACATTTAATTTTATTAATTTATATTTTTATAAGCTGCCACATACTTAGCATCTAAAATAATAGCCAGTCTTTTGTTTCCGAAATGGTGCCACTGGGCTAAAGGAAGGCATGGACCCACTAGTCCTGGGCATCTCTAGTATGAAGAACTGGGCAGACACAGAAGTATCATAGGACGGGCTGAATCAGTAGTCTCTGCTTTCTGCCCTGCTCCTCTGAAGTGTTTAATCTGTGCATTCAGGGTTTGTCACCAGAAGCTCAGTGCTCTTGTGCTTGCCTCTCCCCTTCATCAAATACACACAATAGTCATTTGCTTAGGACCTGATCTGTGGAGTGAAATATTTGGTTTGGCTGGGAGAAACGGAGGAACCAAAAATAAGGGGACACAAAACAGGTATTTCTATGAGGGAGAGCAAAGTAAAACAAGGTCACTGGAAACCAAGAAACATCCTGCCCTTCCCAGTGCTTTGTGGAGGTTAAAGGTTTTAATGCAGAGTGACTCATTACAAAAGATACGGCACTCTGCATAGCCCGAAGATGGTGGTGGAGTCAGGGAAGGGCGGGAACGAGAAGCCTGGGGCTGTCCCTGTGGCTCACTGATGCAAGTGCTTCACCATTGCTTCCCTCGGGGCTTGAAATGGTAGAGGTAATGCAACCCCACTTTATTGACACTGGGCAATGGATATATAAGGATGAGACGGTCAGGGTTATGGGTTTAAGTATATCTTTCTTACTTCTGGAAAGGTACTTGACCAGGAACAAAAGCAAATGGGTACCACATTTTAAACAAAAGTATAGAAACCATCTTTAGGCACTCATAGGTAGGAAGTAATCAAGGGGGAAAAAAAGAAAGAGAGGAGAGAGAAACTCAACTATCCCATTTTCTTCTGTCTACCCGTATAGTGAGAACTCGTTTCTTTGAATTCATCAAACACTTAGAACTCACTGATATTTTTATAAAACTTAGGATAACATTTCATGGTGCATCTTAGAGTGAGAGTAAATTCTGGGCAAGAGGATCGTTTTTTTTTTCTTTTTTTTCTTTTTATGACTTTGAGCTACCGGGGTGGATTTTCTTTGTGAAGCATTCTGTCTAACACCTAGCATGTAAGTATTTTATATTTACATGTTAAAAATCTGTTGCTTCCCGGTCTAAATTCAGACCCATCATCCATGAATGCACAAGGATGGATGGAATCAATTTTAAATCAGTGAGCTGAACTGTGGAAATGTGAACTAAGTATAAGCTGTCATCTTATAGAGTTGACTTAAGAAAACCAGGTCCTTAAGAAATAGCCTGTGATTGCAGTGGGTCTTCTGGTGAATAAATCAGCTACTGCTGTTAAATACGTCTCTATAATATACCTGACTGGAAAGAGGAGAAGCAACTGATGATCTCAGGAATAAAAACAACTACTTTCAAAAATGGTAAGACATCCAGGAAAGCCAATATCCATTCTACTTGCTGAAAGATAGCAAGTATAGCAATAGTCTGTTAGTAACAGTTTGTGTGCACTGAACAATTACTCTGTGCTAAGAAGTTTACATTGATTATCTGGTCAGATCCCCAAAACATCTCTGTGATGTCAGCATTATTAGCATCCTCGTTGTACATATAAATTAACTTACATCATAGTCCACAATCACAGAGTTCCTCAGTGATAGAGCTAGAATTTGAATGTAATGCATCTAATCCTTGAGCCTACACTCTTAGCCACTAGGCAAGGTGAAGTATCTAGAACAGAGCCTGATATTTGATGACTACTACTAACAAATGGATTTTTATGGTGTTTTTGCTTTTTTCTGTACCTATCATCTGCACTTACCCACACGAGAGTCCTGACAGATGGGCAAAAAGGTCAACTGACTACAGTTTTTCAGTCCACAAAATGTCCACAAAAGCAGATTTCTAGCTCCTCTTGATTCTGTGTCCACAGTCATGCCTATATCTTGCTCCTGACTTACTCCATTGGGGCTACTATCACAAAATTCCACAGATTAGGTAGTTTACAAACAACAGAATTTATTTCTTACAGGACTGGAGGCTGGTTGGGTGAGATCCATCTTCCTGGTTCATAGCTGGTGCCTTCTCACTGTTTCCTCCCATGGTGGAAGGGGCTGGGGGTCACTCTGGAGCCTCTCTTATAAAGCAATAATCCTATTCATGGAAGCTCCACTCTTGTGACTTAAGCACCTCCCAATGGCCCTATCTGCTGATACCATAACCTTTGGGAATCAGGATTACAGCATACAAATTTTGAAGGGAAATAATTATTCAGACCATAGCCTTCTCAACAGGCACAACTTATGCTTATAAAAAATATACCAATTTAGAATCATATTGAATATGATATTTTACTCTTCTTTTATTCCAATTGGAAAACATTGTAACTCACACTTTCTTACTAATACACACCAAGGTATATTCTTCATTTGAAAGATTCCCACAGCTTGCTGACATTTCAGAATTTCAAAATCAAACACCTGTATTCTCTCCTTTCTAACCAAAACAAGTAAAAAGGATTCAATTCAAGTGGTTTCAAGATAATACAGATTTTTGGATGGAATGCCAAGCTCTTTGAGAGCCAGGAAAATGTCAGAGAATTCCTTTGTGCTCCGACCTCATTCCCCAAGTTTGATTAAATAAAAAGTGCGGTGACTGGCCTTTCAGTTACTATTCCCACTGTAGCCACTTCAGATATTCTTCAAACACTCTATTGTTATGCCTAAAATAATTACAATTTCTGCTAACTAATAATTCATTTTTACTACACAGACAAAATGCTAAACAACTGTCTTTAGGGCCTAAGAGCAAATTACTAGATCAGGCCTAACCAATTCTAATTTATTTTCCCAAAGGTCATAGCATTTGGCAACAAATAGTAAACATAAGATTGTCCTTTGGTTCTGTGGCACTGACAAAGAACACGGTACTTTTAGGAAATGAAGTAAAATCAGTATCGCTGGATGGTCCAAGGCATGGTAAAGGAGAGATGAAGGGCGAAGCAAGAAAGGAGCAGATCAGGAAGGAACTTCTGTGACAAAGATTTTAGACTTTAGTATTCAACATAAATTCACAGAGTGTCTTTTCTGTCCTGTGCACCATTTGAGGCATGGACCCACAACACTTCCCAGGGCAGAAATGATTCCTGTGCTGACAGAATTTGGTGTCTCACAGACACAGCGCACAGTCATCCCCAGTGGGGAGGCATTTATAGAGCTTTGTATCGGGAACTGACGCCTTTTTTCTACCAATACTGATTTTGGAGAACTCTGGGACTGCTTTTAAGACCAGCTTAAAAATAAAATCCAGGTAATTATTTTAAGATCATATGTTATTTCAATGCTTCTCAAAATGTGGTTAAGTAGACCAGCAGCATCAGCATCACCTGGAAAGTTGTAAGAAATGCAAATCGTCAGACTACCTTATTTATGGAATCACAGCTTCTGAGGGTGAGACCCACCGAAGCCCCCCAGGTGAAGCTGATGAGGCTCGCCTGGGGATCCCACTTTGAGAATCACTGTGGTATTTTGAACAAATCAGTATTATCCAGTTTAGTGGGTTTGTTTGTTTTTTTATCATATCCACTAAATGTCCTTAAATGACTGAATAGCTCCCAGAAGCCACCTCAGAAGATGAAATGCCCCCAACACTGAGGTTATCCATGGAAATATGCTGCAGAATGTCAAAGTAATTGTAAAACAAAACAAAATATAATGAAAACAACAATAATAAAGAGCAAGAACAGGGCAAGTTTCTATAACAAGGTTATTTAGAAGGAGATACCACTTGTCTGAACAAACATATACTCAGTCAGTCTTACGACATGCTTAGAGAGAAATGTGTGGCCTCATAATTCAAATGTAATAGAACTGAACTCACACTTCTCTTTTCTGTCTTACTTTTGGTCAGCTTCTCTCCACAATATGTGTAAAAACCAGGCCATCAAACTAGAGTAGGTTAGGCAACTGAAATGTGCTGTTTTATACTTCACTATTAAGCGAAAAAATAGTTTTCATCCCTGTCCCCTTATCATTTCCCCCTGAATCATGCTGCCGAGCACAGAATCTCACAGGCATTAACTCCCCCGGTTGGCAGGGGGCATTTTTACCTTCTACTTACTGCACATGCGACCCCTGACGGAAGCGCTAAGGCTGACATGGCAGCCACTTGTGAAGGAGGTGTGCTGGGTTTTCTCAGCTTTAATTTGCTCAGTCCATTAAAATGGTCTTTTACCAGTAAAGAATTTCATATGCATTTGGTACCTGTAAAATGATTAAATGTTTTTTTTTTAAGATTTTATTTATTTATTTCATAGAGGGAGAGAGATCACAAGGAGGCAGAGAGGCAGACAGAGAGAGAGGGGGAAGCAGGCTCCCTGCCGAGCAGGGAGCCCGATGCGGGCCTCGATCCCAGGACCCTGAGATCATGACCTGAGCCGAAAGCAGAGGCTTTAACCCACTGAGCCACCCAGGCACCCTGATTAAATGTTTTAAAGGAAGGACTGACTTCTTTGGAAATCTGTTTCTAGGTACATTGTTCCTTCTTTCAGACACACAAATTCAAAGTAATGCAAAGGGAGATAGTCGTGATTTCAGTAAACGAGCAAATTCATGGAACTATTACATAATCAAAGGGGTTTTGTCTTAATGAAGTGGTTCGAATTCTAAATAGCTCTAAAGTTCCCTTACTATATTGATTGATATTCAGACAGAGAAAAACAACACCACCACCAACAACAACAACAGAAACCCTACTCTATAATCCAGGAAAGAACTAGCATGTGGACAGATGATCTAGACATCCCAGCTGCTGTATCAGCAGCTTTCCATCCTCAGATTAATGGACAAAGAGGTTCTCTCCCGACATCTGTGTTTACGTGCCGCAAGTAAGACAAACCAAGACAATCTACTAACCAGCATGAATTGTACATATATTTCTTGTCACTCAGTACCAAATGGATTATTGCTGCCCTCAAAGAAAGGTAAAACATTTTTCTTTAACGGGACAAAAGTCTGGACACACTTAATAAACTCCCTTTGAAACAAGGAAGTGATGTATTTTTACAGCTTGTCCTTGAGACTTTATTTCAATTATTTCTTTTTAAATACCCTACTCTCTGGTGTCTAGGTACCAGGGAAGAAATTTACTGTGAGCTCCCATTTATCTTTTGTTAAATTCTGGTAGATGGCAGAGAGAATATGTTTGCTCTGTGGGAGAAATGGGAAGAACACGCAAGATGCAGAGATTTAATTGGCAAAAGAGAATAGACCTCTGTCCTCCTCCTTCCAACACTCAAAGTGTTTTCTTATTAGGAAATCAGGAGAATAGCCTTCTCTTACATCAGACATGACTTCATCACTGACAAATCCAGGATGGCCACTCTACTTTCTTTTACCCTACACATGAAAAATAATATGAAACTGCCAAAGAGAAAAAGATGATAGCTACAAAGAAGTTCAACAAAAATATGCTATCAGACAGGCCTGAGACAGATTTCTAGTATGCTACATTTTTCCTTCCCATCCTAGCAAAATGCAGAAAGCCACAGTTATTCCATGGGGAATTGCTAAAGTCCAATGGAATAATCTGGGGTTTGTGCCAAACCTATCTCCAGATACTGATAAAGTATACATTTAAAAGAATCCTTTGGGCTATCATAAGGAGACAAGAATTTGGTTAAAGAATCTGGTTGTTCTTAGATGTAGCTTAGCAAGAAAACCATTTGGGTTAATCTTACTCTCAAAGTTCAGTCAGGAAGTATTGATTATCTACATCTATGTGTTAAGAAAGAATCTGAGTTCCATCAAGCTAGCATGAATGGAGGACTTTTTGATCAGGAAGGTCTGTCATGGATGGGAGAGGGGCAGGGTGGTCTTGTGTTAAGGGTTATTATTCCTACTGGGAATCCCTAATGGGAAGACACAATGATAATCCAATTGACACTCAGATGCTGAATAAACATCTCAGACTCATCCTCCTATAACTGAAGTTCTCATCCTCTCCCCACTCTCACTCTGACTCCCACCATCTTCCCTATGCCAGTTAAAGAGAGCCTCATCCTTCCAGCTGCTCAGGCCAATGCCCTTGGAGGAATCTCTGATTCCTCTTCTCCTTCCACCCTGTATCCAGTCTCTCAGGATATCCAGTTGGCTCAACTTTCAAAATAAACACAGAATCCAGTTATCTCTCTGATAGGAGTTAGTATCTCACTTCCAGGAAACCTAGAAACTCCAGCCATCCCAAAACACACAGTCTATTTGCAACATTAAAATCAAAGTGAACCTTTTAAAAACTTGAGTCAGATTATATCATACTCCTTCTTGTTCTGTCTATGGTATCCTTTGACCTGGCTGTTCCTTCAACTGGAGTGTCCAGCCCTCTACTGAGGGTGACTACAAGGCAGACGGTCTTCCTTCAAGTCCATGTTCAAATGTTGACACTCTGGCTTCACTGAAATCTTCCCCAGGAGTCCTAATCTTCTTTAACCCAGTGTGGTTTTTTTCCAATAGTATTTATATAACCTTAAACAACATGGGGGTTATAGGCACCGACACACCATGCAGTCAAAAATAATTTTTGACTCCCCCAAAACTTAACTACTAATATCCTACTGTTGATCAGAAGTCCTACCGATAACAAAAATGTTTGATTAACACATATTTTGGCTCAGGTCATGATCTTAGAGTCCTGGGACGGAGCCCCGTGTCAGGCTGGGTGCTCAGTGCAGAGCCTGCTTGAGGATTTTCTCTCTCCCTCTCCTGCTGCCTCTCCCTCCTCTCT
The DNA here is from genome assembly GCA_002007465.1 of Ailurus styani. Lineage (NCBI taxonomy): Eukaryota > Metazoa > Chordata > Mammalia > Carnivora > Ailuridae > Ailurus > Ailurus styani. The sequence goes on from LNAC01000146.1 coordinate 346,522, forward strand.
AAAATAAATAAATAAATCTTTTTCAAAAAAAAGTCATAAGGAAGAGAAATTTACAGTATTACACAGTATTTATTAAAAGAAAAAATACAGGTGTAAGTGTACCCATGCAGTTCAAAACCATGCTGTTTGAGGGTCAGCTGTATTAACATACCATGTCATTTACTTATTCATTATGTTGTTTGCTGCCTCTCTTCTTTCACTAGACTGTATGCTTCACAGTGAGGGAATCTGGGGCTATTGTGTTTACTAATGGATCACAAGTGCCTGGAATAAAACCTGACATACATTCAGCTTTTAAAAAATATCCACTGAATGAATAAATTATGTTCACATACGAGTGAAGAGGACAATATTCAAGGGCTATTACAGATATTAAAACTCTGCAGATAGAACATTGAATATACATACACACATATATAGACATCTATATGTTCATAATAATCATTTTTTAGTTGCTTCTCCCTATCCAGTTTATAAAACTATGCATGGAGAGATGAAAGCTTAGTAGGCTCCTATGGAATGATCTACATAAGTACTTCAGATGAAAAAAAAAAAAACCTGAAAAGATTATATTAAACCCTTGAACTTCTACAGTGCCTAAACGGATTCTTCTCCTTGTTACAAGTTTATTAAATGATGAGTCAATTTCCTATGTTTCTATAATGTTTTCTCCCAAACTTTTATTGTGGCATATGTTTTTAATCCATAGTTATAATGATATAGTTATTGAATTAAATGAGTGTATTTAGCAAAATTATCCTAAGTGGATGAAAACTATATTTTCAGCCAGTTGGTTCCATATTGCATTCTTTATTCAATTTTATGTTGGTGATCAAATTCCCCTTTGCTGTGAGCTAAAACTCTTGATCTATCCATCTTCTTCTAGCTCTACAGAACTTGCCAGGAGACTCTAGGAAAGAGCTCTAAAAAAGAAAGAATCTCATTTAAAAGTAACTGAAGTGCGTTGTGTTAGATGATTATGGTGTTTTTTAGTATCCACCCTGGAAACGGCCTTTCGAAAACCACATTATTTTCTTGGAATGTGCCTAACAGTGATGCAGCTAGGCACAAAGAGCAGAGAATTATCGGAAGACCTTTGTAACACACTGGAAAAGATGTAGCAAGGTTAAACTCCAAGCCCAGGCATCACTCTAAATCAAGGGACACATGTGGAAGTAACTTTCCCGTGGAAAAAGGCACATGTAGGCTCCTCTGCCTTTAGCATACGCCCCCTTGTGGCCATGGCATGAATGACTACCTGAACTGTGCTCCTGATAGAAATGGCATTTGCTCAGGGTTCAAAAGCAATACTTATATCTAATTAATCATGGGTTCTTCATGCAAGATAACATTAACTTACTGGATCAGCAAACTTAATCACAACTTTTAACAATAATATATGCCCATTTCACAGCTAACTGAAATAGCTTTTAAGAGACCAGTGTCTGGATGCAAACTCCTTTCATAGCTACTAGCCATGTAAAGTGAGGATAGCAATCACACCTATCTCATAGAGTGCTGTGAGTATTAAATGTGAAGCAGCTATCACAGTGTTTGGCGTGTAGATGCTTAGCAAGTGTTCATTATTAATATTATCTCACTCCCAGTTTTTTCAGAAAAGTGCTTTCTCAGAAACCCTAGACTGAATCCTCATCAAAAGAATAGAAAATTTCAGACCAACTGAAATTCATGACAAGCTGGCTTCTAATCTAGAAACAAAAAAAGTGTATTTGCTTTTGGCATGAAATCCCTTAAAGTTTTCTATAAAGGAAACTTTATCTAGGCCAAGTAAACGTGCTCAAGACCAAAAGGCTAGGCAAAGTCTAGAACATCAGCTGCTGCTTTCAGAAAGTTACACATCAGATCATAGGGAGGTAAATTACTCTTTTATCTCATTAAAATTTATTAGGCACTAAAATGTCATAACTAAATATCCAGGCCCATTTAGCAATTTCATTTGTTTTATTTTAAGATTAAACTAATTATAGTGATTTAAATACAAGTCAAATCTGCTGCATTGTTTGATGAACTAATAAAAATCCATCTGGACTCTAAGCATGATAAGAAAATAAAAGATACATATTAATGTTGAAATGAGCACCTAGGTATCAGAAGATTAATATCTTTCAGTTCCTAACATATCAAATTGTTCACATCTCCCTTGCCTTTTTTATAATTTCTTAAAGCTTTAATCATGTTAAATAGTTGAGAATAATAAGACAGAATGAAATAACCTACACACACATTTCTCATGTTATAGCTACTGATCTTCCTTTGTTCAATTCACTAAACTTTTACTGAGGAATACTATGCACTAGGCTCTGTGCTAAAGGGACACTGGGAATGTAGAAATGGATAGCAGATGGTCCCTGCCTTCAAGGAGATGAGAGAAATATGCAAAGAAATCATTAAAATTGCAAGTGGCATATGCAATCGAAGAAATGTTTGCAGGGTGCATAGGTTGTAAAATGGTCGTCTCTGTGTAAGGAGGCAAAAGGGCATTTGGACAGAAGGAAGATGGTTCATCAGAAGAATAAGATAATTTTAAAGTAAGTGAAAAAGAGCTGTCTACAAAATGAGACTAACATGTGCAAAGTAACAATGGCAGGAAATAGATCCATTCAGATGTCCTGAATCTTCTACTTTGCTGACACATAGGTTGGTGTCTTTGCCATTAATATACCTGGGATTTTGACCTAACTGAAATCATTCTTTTGATGCCTAGTTCTGGCATTTTCTTAGCATATCACTTCAGTAAGTCCTGTTACATTATACCCAAGGGTCTACCCAAAACAGAGCATAAACAGATTCTAATGTTCACCTCAAAACAGATAAAAAGCAAACACGCAATGTCACTGTTGTACAATATTCCCTTAAGTCATTTTCTGAAGTTTTAAACAACCTTTTGTATCTGTTTCTCTTTGACAAATACTACGAGGTTCTGAGTCTTTAATAAACTTCTTTTTGGCATCTTCCATCCTACACCTACATTGAATGTACATTAAACTCTTCCAAATGAATACTGAATGAGTCAAATGGTTATGGGGAAAGACGTAGGGTATTCTGGATTGGGGAAAGCAGTTTGCCATGTGGTTCTTTACTCTAAGTTAATCTTCTTAACTTCAGGGCAACTTCAGTAGGACCTAAACTCCATTGTTACAGAATAAAAAGAAGGAAGGAAGGAAGGAAAGAAGAAAGGAAGGGAGGCAGGCAAATCTCTATACCGTCCTCTCAACTTTTTTTTTTTTTTAATTTTATTTATTTGACAGAGAGAGACACAGTGAGAGAGGGAGCACAAGCAGGGGGAATGGGAAAGGGAGAAGCAGGCTTCCCGCTGAGCAGGGAGCCTGATGCAGGGCTCGGGCTAGATCCCAGGACCCTGGTATCGTGACCTGAGCTGAAGGCAGATGCTTAATGACTGAGCCACCCACCTTTTCTGTAAACTTTTGTAAATTTCCTCTCAACTTTTTTTGTAAACCTAAAACTGCTCTAAAAAATACAGAATCTGAAACAAATAGGTTGGAGATGGAAAATTTTAATAAAATAATTTCTAGGATGATGTGAGAAACCCCCTGAGACTTCTAAAAAATAAATGGGCAAAAATCAAGGGAGAAGATTGGTTCTACTACACAACTAGGGAAGAAACTGATGAAATTCAAACTATTATTATTATTGTAATACTGTTTGTACCCATTAGCAGGCAGGACTTAAAGAAATTCAGGTCACATATTTTTACAGCAACAATAAAAACGGACACAATAATTAAAATATATTTCATGGCTATTATTTGGGAGAACCTCAGGGATTTTGACATATTTGATCCTGAGAAGAATGCTCTGAGGTGGGTATTATCATCCCTATGATTCCAGTGGAAAAAATGAGACACAGACATTTTAAGTGCTTTGCTCCTGTTCGTACAAATAGTGAATAGCAGATCTAAGTTGGAACATAGGCTATCTTACCTCAAAGTCGACACTTTTTTTCATAAGATGTGGAGGCTCAGCTGTTACTTAGTTACACTTCAAAGTGGAGTCCAAAGAAATGAAATCATCAGTCCCCAAAACAGTAGGGAGAAGAACATTCTCAACTCTTCTCAAGCCCCCAAATTAAGTTTACCAGGTACAGCAAGTAAAAATATAGATGCCCAATTAAATTTGAATTTCAGATGAGGAATGGATATTTTTTAGTATAAATATATACCAAATATTTTAAATTTATATTTGCTCTTTATCTCAAATGTAAATTTAACTGGGTGCCCTGTATTTTATCTGACCAACCATATTTAATACTAAATTGTGGTACTCCTAGTTTTAATTTGTATTAAACATATTAAAAATGAAGAAAATTTAGAGTCAACATTCCAGTCCATATGACTATTTCCTCAAAGCATCAGCATATGGCTATGTGTTCTATGCTGTCTTCACTGAAGCAGCCAGAAAATATGCTCAGAATTTTCTCTGAATTGTTGAGTAGATTTACAAAACTGAACAAATACAGGGGAAAAAAGCCTTTAGAGAAGCTTTAGTTATCCTGTGTACCTCAATGTAAACTATTCTGGGGATTCTCTAGCATGTGATTCACTCTGAAAACAAAAACAAGAGAAATAATTGGTGTTTACTGAGACTAGTGTTTGTCAACCCGAACCTAGCTACCATCATCATTCTATCCCACACTGAAGCCCTGCTTCTTTTTAACATGCTGGACAAAACACGAAATCATCATATCTAACAGGTACTATAGCAACAGGGAAACTCTGTGCTTTTGGAATGTAAAATTACTAAGCATTCCATGTAATAAAGAGACGGGGGTTCACATCAACTTCCTAACGTTTAAGAATGTCTCAGGTACTCAAAATCCTAAAATCTGATGTGGTCATCCTTTTTATCTTTATTTTCCTGGGGTCTTGGGGTCTGAATACACTTAAAGAAGAGTTGGGATCATTCAAGAACCATAGCCGCCTCTGTCAGGAGTGCGAATTCCCTGGGTGGGTGACAGTGTAAGTAAGCTGCATTGCCGACTTGGCCCTCCCCTTGCATTTGCTTTATGATCATGTGCAAATTCTGTAGCTTCTCTACACAGTGTGGATGCTGAGAGCCCGAGTCTTGGGACCAGACTGTCTGGTATTATATCTGGCTGTGTCTATGGCACGTATGTGTGACAGAAGCAAATCATTATGGTTCTACCTCACTAAGGATTGTTGGGAGGATTAAAAGAACACTTAGAAGAGCCCCAGGCACATAGTAATTCTCCATAATTCTATTTATTTTCTTTGCAAAAATAGTCTTATGGCATACAATATAGTACAAAGATAAGCACCAATAGTCTTATGCCTTGTGATAGCATATGAAACAATTCTGGATCTCTGTTTCCTTCATGGTAAGATGAGGGAATTTGAAAAATGATCCTTGAATAATGATATGTAAAATAATCTATGATACTTAATTCTAATTGCTATTGACCATTGGAAGGCATCTTTAGAAGATGTTTCAGATGGTAAAAAACAAAAACAAAAGCAAAATTCAGCACTTTGGGGGATGGAGTAAAGGCCCTAAAGCTAAATATTCCTATTCACTGAGTAGTTTCTGCCCAGGTTCCTTGGTCTGTAATCATTTTCCAACATATTAGCATCTCTGAGATCCCAAATAGATACAGAGATTATCTATTAAAATCCTGGAACTTGTAAGAAGAGAAAACAAAAGTTCCAAGAGGCATAATGTTTTACTCACATTCAGTTAGCAAGTTGGTGACTGTGGTAGCCGGTCCCCCAAAATGGGCCCCCATTGATCCCACCTCCTGGTATTCATGCCCTTACCTTACATAACCCTTCCTGTTGTGTGGGCTTGACTTAGCAATTTGCTTTGAATTAATGTAATACGTGGAAGTGAAGGTATGTGACTCAGAAATGTAGGTCAGAAAAGTCAGTTCTCTCTTTCTCTTCCCCAGCTCCCCACCATGCTCATTCACTCTGCTGGAAGTCAGCTTCCAAGTCATGATCATCCAAAAGAGGCTCAATGGCAAGATAACGAAGCTTTCTGCCAACAGCCATGTGAGAGTTTAGAGACAGAACTTCCATCCCCAGTCAAGTCTCAGGATGAACTGTGCCCTGAGCAATAGTTTGACTACTTCATGAGAGACTCTGAGGTGGCACCATCCAGCTAAGCTACTTCCAGACCCCAGAAATTGTGTGAGAAAATATTTTTGTTGTTTTAAGCTGGTAATATTTAGGTAAATTTGTTATCCATGAATAGATAAGCAATACAGAGACAGAGCTGTTACCAGAGCATAATGTTTTTTGCTGAGAAGATAGCAGTTTCTCTGAGTGAAGTGTGGAATAACCATTGTTCATTCCTAAGTTTTCGCAACAGGCTCAAGCAATAATGTGAAGCTGAAATCATCCATTTAAAGAGTAATTAGTTCAAATTAGTTCGAAGTTGAAATTAAGCTCATTCAGCTATAAAGAATTGAAAACACTGAGAGCACTCCTTATTTACCAACCATCCCTGGCCACAGTTAACATTTCTGGCTATTTACTCAGGCTCAGCCTAATCAGGGCAAACCTCAAATCCACCTCTCCTATTCAGGGTGGATGAGCATTTCTTACACATCCTGCAAGGTGATGACAACTCCTGCAAACACAGTATACACAGGTGGATTGGATTCTTTATATTGTGACAACAAAACCCAGATCAGAGGACTTAAAATAGATTATATTTTCAGACACAAAACTATTTATATGGCAATCTTTTCAGGTAGATTGGTATTTTAGTCCTGCCTTTACACTGTGAAAAAAACATTGTAAACAGTCTCTCCCAGGTTATTAAAAATATATAAGGCTTCAGCAAGCACAAAAATGGAGGTAAGGATGAACCCATGCTGAGTCCAAGTGATATTAGGTCATAAAAGGTGAACAGATGGAGAATACCCCCAAAAAGTTGATTGTCAAGAGGTCTAAGAGACTTCAAGCCACATTCAAAGTTCACCATGATTTCCTAGATGGAGCAAAAAGACAATACAAATGCATTTAGAAAATGAGTGAGCTAACTTCTGGGAAAGAAAGCTTCCCAGAAAAAGAAGGATCAAAGCCAAAGCAGTTAGATGCAGTACAACCATGCCATGGTTCTCAAGCAAAAGGGGCAATTGTGACTATAACAAGGAATCTTCATTCACATTATCTACCAGACATCCCCAACTTCAACTCAATTTTGGACCCCATGGATAACAGGGGGGACCTAAGTAAAACATGAAGCAACTATCTCATTAAAAACTCTATCAGAGGGGTTCCTAGGTGACTCAGTTGGTTAAGTATCTGCCTTCAGCTCAGGTCATGATCCCAGGGTCCTGGGATCAGTCCCACATCAGGCTCCCTGCTCAGTGGGGAGCCTGCTTCTCCCTCTCCCTCTGCCTGTTGCTCTGCCTACTTGTGCTTTCTGGCTCTCTGTCTAATAAATAAAAAAAATCTTAAACAAACTAACAGACAAATGCTATCACATATTGGGAGCACTGCCTTGGGACTCATTTACCACAGACCTTAAAACAACACAAATTTATTACATTACAGTCCTGGAAGTCAGATGTCCAAAATCAGTTTCAATGGGATAAAATCAGGGTGTTGGGAGATACATATCCTTGTGGAGGCCCTAGAGCAAAATCCATCCCACTGTCTTGTTTAGCTCCTAGAGCTGGGCTATATTCCTGGCCTCGTGGCCCCTTCCTCCATCTTCAAAGCCAGAGCAGCATCCTGTCTCCTCCCTGACTTCTGTTTCCAGGTTTACATCTTCCCTGTCTAATTCTGACCCTCCTGCCTCCTTCTTATAATCCCGGTGATTAAATTGGTCAACCTGGATAATCCAAATAAGCTTCCCATCTCAAGATCTTAACTTAGTCACATCTGCAAAGTTCCTTGCACTGTGTAAGAGAACATATTCACAGGTTCTGGGGTTAGGGCATTAACCTCTTGGGGACCCACTATTCAGCCTACTACACACATGGATAGGAGCCATGAATTTATACCTCACAACAAATTCCACCCTCTTCCATTTTTTTTTTTGGTCTTTCTCCAGGTAAAATTTTTCTTCTTCACTTAGCTTACTCTCCTTTGCTTTAGGACTCTATAGCTATTTGATTAAGTTCACAGTTGTCATATTTGGGTTTATCTTACACAGAAAGAGATATGTTAAGCTGTCCCCTTGTGAGAGTATTCAACAGTATTCATTATTCATTCAGTAAGCAACCTTTGATTACCTTTTGTATGGAAGACAAAGTATTTAGCACTAGAGATACACAACATACACGCTAGAAGTTCTCCAGTCTTCTGGAGCCATGTCAGGCTCAGGGCACCAGGGAGAACATGAGAGAGCAAGATGAAGGTGATGATCATAAATGCCATGACAACAATGGTACACACTTATATGGTACTTTCTACATGCCAAGTACTATCCTAAGTGCATTGCATGTGTAAGTTTATTTAATAGAAAAGATGATGATCCTGAAATTGTGAGTTTAACTTTCTAGAGTTATCTATCCGGGCATCTTGTAGGTTTCATCATAGAGACTGTCTTTTGCCTAAGATCCTTACCTCATGACTTGATATGCTGGAATTTTCCAGACCTTTAAAATTAATTGCACGATTTCAGTTACAGACATGATTCCTAAACATTTTAGGTTATCTAGGATATACTCCCTCCCCTCTCTGTGTACAAGCAGTTCTAGCAAGTCCAAGTAGAGGATCCATACTTAGATAACAAATTAAGAGAACCACTACAGGCTCCAAAGGAAAACAACAGTTAGTGTTTTTCTCCAATGGGAGGTGAAAAAATTGTTCCCTTCATTTTATCTGACAATTCTTAAAAGTTCCTACCTTAAAAGTCAGTTTTAAAGATCCCTCACCTGTGCAACAAGAACCTTGGGATTTAGCCCTGACTCCTTCACTAACTAGCTGCTGTGATCATGGATGAGTAAGCCCCCTGGGTGTGACTCTCTTCATTGGAAATACCAGTTTGTGCAAAATGGTCTCCTCCAACTTGGTCATCATCAGACTATTTCTTGCTAATGGGCATAGAAAGAAAGTTTTGTTGATAATTTCAAGTCAAAGGCTCTTTAAAAATTACACCTAATTTAATTTTTAGCCCACTGATTTTCTAAGGGCACATCTGTTTTCACTGGTATAGAACAACAGATATTATTTCTAAATTATCAGATGCCATGAGCATGGATCATCTACATCAACTCAGAGAGTACACAATAATATGACTCCTACAGATAAGCCAATATTTCAAACTCTTCATGATTGCTCTCTTCTCCAGTGTGGCTTCCCTGTATCACTGCTTTTTGAATATAATAACATCATCATCACTAATTATAATTATACCTAATCTGCCAGCTGGTGATTATTTTTCCTTCTTCATTCTCGACTTTTTATATTTTGGATTTTTTTTCTTTTTAAATTAATCTTCCCATCTGCAGTAGGTTTAAAACACGTAATAGTATTTATATTGCAAAAAGTCTCCACAAGCCCTGCTTTTAAAGGGACATATATGCATGTAGGACTAAAGAACATCAAAACTGTCATGTTTCCACTGCTCACATCTCATTCTGGCACTTGAACTGTGCAAATCAATCTCTCCTTAAAGTGTTTCCATCTCTCTCATCCCAATAGTCATATAAAAGGATTCCCCTCTTTAAGTATTCTGGCTGTGCTTCCTGAGCTCCTTCTAAAGGACATTGTCTAATCTGCTGGCACTAAGGTAACTATGTAATGTTATTGTGGATGAGGATCTGGCCAATTTTTTCATAGGCCTACTACTTTTTTTGTTTTTTGTTTTTCCAGTTTGAGAACTAATTGACATGCCTCACTGTGTAAGTTTAAGGCAGGCAGCAAGATGGTTTGATTTACATCTTTTGGGAAATGATTACAACAGTTTCAGCTAACATCTATGTTCTCATCTAAGTACAATAAAAAGAGAAAAAAAGAATAGGAAAAACCCCTTTTTTCTTTATGTGATGAGAACTCCTAGAATTAACTCTTCTAACATCTTTCCCAGACATCTTATAGCACTGTCAGCTGCAGTCATCATGTGTACATTGCCTCCCTGGAACTTACTAATTTTAGAGTTGGAAGTTTGTACCTTTTGTCCACCTCCCCCCAACTCTCCCCTCCACCCACCCTTCACCTGTAGTAACAAGTCCGGTCTTTCTCTCTATGAGATTTTTTGGATTTTATTGACTGATTGATTAGGATTCTACATGTAAGTGAGATCATAAAATATTTGTCTTTTTCTGTCTGATTTATTTCACATAGCATAATGTCTTTAAGGTCAATCCATGTTGTTGTAAATGGTAGGATTTCCTCATATTTTATGGCTGACTAATAGTCCAATACACACATACACACACAGACACATACACACACACGCACACACACATGCACACAGGCACTACAACCTCTTTATCCATTCACTCAGGTTCTTTTAATGTCTTGGCTATAGTAAATAATGTTGCTATGAACATGAGGCTGCAGATATCTTTTCAAGCTAGATTTCATTTCCTTTGGATATATTCCCAGAAGTAGAATTGCTGGATTATATGGTAGTTCCATTTCTAATTTTTTGAGGATCCTCCATAGCATTTTCCATACTGGCTGTACCAATTTACAGTTCCATCAGTGGTGCACAAGTGTTTCCTTTCTCCACATCATGTCAGAATTTGTTACCTCTTTCCTTTTGATGATGGTGCTGTGAGGTGATGTGAGGTGACAGATGTGAGGTGATAGATCATTGTGGTTTTAATTTGCATTTTCCTGACAACTAGTGATCCTTAGCATCTTTTCATGTGTGTATTGGCTCTTCATACATCTTCTCTGAAGAAATGTCTATTCAGGTCCTTTGACCGTTTTTAAATTATTTTTAATTTTTAATTTTTATAATGTTATTTATTTTTATTCATACAGTGAATTATGCATACAGTGTTATATTAGTTTCAGGTGTGCAATATGATTCAACAATTCTATATATTACTCAGTGCTCATCACGATAAGTATACTCTTAATCTCCTCCACCTGTTTCACCCATCTCCCCATCCATCTCTCTCCCCTCTGGCAACTCTGAATTTATTTTCCTTTTTTTTTTAAAGATTTTATTTATTTTAGAGCCAGAAAACATGAGGGGGGGGGCAGGCAGAGGGAGACGACAGAGAGAATCTTAACCAATCTCCATGCTGATGTGGGCTTTCATCCATGATACTGAGATGATGACCTGAGCCAAAATCAAGAGTCAGCCACTTAACTGACTGAACCACCCAGGCACCCTTGAGTTTGTTTTCTGTATTTAAGAATCTGGTGTCCTTTCTGGTTGTTTGTTTCTCTTTTCTTCCTTGTTCATTTGTTTTGTTTCTTAATTTCCACTTGAGTGAAATTCTATGGTATTTGTCTTTTTCTGACTGACATATTTCATTTAGCATTATATCCTCTAGATTTCTTTCATGTTGTTGCAAATGGCAACACTTCATTTTTTTATTATAGCTGAGTATGTGTATATATATATAATGAGGGTATATGTATATAATATATATAATGGACTATACATCACATCTTTTTTATCCATTCACCTTTCAGTGGACACTTGGGCTGCTTTCATATCTTAGTTATTGTAAATAAAGCCTCAATAAACATAAGTGTGCATATATCTTTTTGAATTAGTGCTTTTGCTTTCTTTGAGTTAGTATCCAGTAGTGGAATTACTGGATCATATGGTAAATCTATTTTTAATTTTTTGAAGAACTTCCACTTGTTTTCCACAGTGGTTGCACCACTTGCATTCCCACCAACAATGCATGAGGTTCTTTTTTCTCAACATCCTTGCCAACACTTGTTATATCTTGTGTCTGATTCTAGCCATTCTGACAAGTGTGCGGTGATATTTCATTGTGGTTTTGATTTGCATTTCCCTGATGATTAGTGACTCTGAGTATCTTTTCATGTGTCTCTTGGCCATCTGTATGTTTTCATTGTAAAAATGCGTATTCATGTCCTCTGACCATTTTTAAATTGGATTATTTGGTTTTTAGGTGTTGAGTTGTATCAGTTTTTTATATTTTTTGGATCTTAACCCCTTATTCAATATATCATTTGTAAATATCTCCTCCCATCCATTCTTTTTGTTTTGTTAATGATTTCCTTTGTTGTTAAAGATTTTTATTTTGGTGTAGTCCCAGTAGTTTAATTTTGTTTTTGTTTCCTTTGTCCAAGAAGACTTATCTAGAAAAATAGCTGATGTCAAAGAGAGTACTGCCTGTTTTCCTCAAGGAATTTTATGGTTTCAGGTCTCACATTTAGGTTTTTAACACAGTTTGAGTTTATTTTTGTGTATTGTGTAGGAAAGTGGTCCTGTTCCATTCTTTTGCATGCAGCTATCTTTTGCATTTTCCCCAATACAATTTGTTGAACAGACTGTCTTTTTCTCATTGTATATTCTTAACTCCTTTGTCAGAGATTAATTGGCCATTAAAGTATGGGTTTATTTCTGGGCTTTCTATTTTGTTCCACTGATCTAAGTGTCTTTTTCTGAGCCAGTACCTGCTTTGATTACTACAGCTTTGTAGTATATCTTGATATCTGGGATTGTGATACCTCCAGTTTTATTCTTCTTTTTCAAGACTGCTTTGGCTATTCACTGTCTTTTTGTGATTCCATACAATTTTTTGGATTATTTGTTCTAGTTCTGTGAAAAATATTTTGGTATTTTGCCCATTTTTAAATTAGGTTATTATTTATTTATTTATTTATTTATTTATTTATTTATTTTGCTTTTGAGTTGCATGAGTTCTTTATATATTTTGGATATATATACTTTATCGGATATATGGTTCATAAATATTTTTCCCATTCCATAGACTTTCTTTTCACACTGTTGATGGGCTTTTTCTTTACAGAAGCTTTTTATTCTGATGGAGTCCTACTTGTTTCTTTTTTATTTTGTTGTTTACTCTTAGGTGCCATATCTAAAAAGAAAAAAAAAAAAGTACTGAGACCCATGCCCAAAAGTTTTACTCTTATTTTTCTTCTAGGAGTTTCATGGTTTCAGGTCTTACAATTAAGTCTTTAATCCATTTTGAGTTAGTTTTTGTCCGTGGTTTAAGATAGAGATCCAATTTCATTTTTTTACATGTGAATATTCAATTATCCCAGCACCATTTATTGAAACACTGTCTTTTCTTCTTTGAGTATTGTTTCCTTTGTCATATATCAGTAGACCACATATGCTTGGGTTTATTTCTGAGCTCTCAATTTTGCTCCATTAATCTATTTGTCTAGTTTTATGCTAATACCATACCGTTTTGATGACTATAACTTTATAGTATAGCTTAAATCAGGAAGTGTGATGTCTCCTGCTTTGTTCTTTCTTGAGACTTCTTTGGCTATTCAGAACTTTCTATGGTTCTATATAAATTTTAGAAGTGCTTTGTCTACTTCTATGAAAAAACACCATTGAAATGTTGATAGGAATTACATTGAGTCTATAGATGGCTTTTGGTAACATTGACATTTTAACAATATTGATTCTACCAATCCATGAACATGGGACACCTTTCCATTTATTTGTGTCTTCTTCAATTTCTTTCATCAATGTCTTATTGTTTTCAGAGTATAGACCTCCTACCCCCTTATATTTATTAAGTATTTTATTATTTTTGATGCTATTATAAATGGGATCAATTTGTTTTTCTTTTTCAGAAAATTCATTGTTAATGCATTAAAACACTCCTGATTTTTCTATGTTAATTTCATATCTTTACTGAATTAATTTCTTAGATCTAACAGTTTTTTGGTTGAGTGTTTATGATTTTCTGTTTATAAAAATCATGTAAATTGAGTCAGTAATCAAAAAACTCCCAACAAACAAAAGTCCAGTACCACATGGCTTCACTGGCAAATTCTACCAAACATTTAAAGATGATGATATCTATTCTCAAACTATTCCAAAAAATAGAAATGGAAGGAAACTTCCAAATTCATTCAACAAGGCCAGTATTATCCTGTACCCAGTTGACTGAAAGCCTTCTTGTCCCCCTTTGTCTCTAAAACAGTGGTTCTCAGCTGGGAACAATTTTATCCTCCCAGGAGATATTTGGCAATGTCTGGAGACATTTTTAGTTATCACAACTGGGGCATGCTTTGACACCTAGTGGCTAGAAGTCATGATAACGCTAAACTTCTTATAATGCATAAGATAGTCTCCCACAGTGAAGAATTATCTGGCCAAAGCATCAACAGTAGTTGATTTGAGATTTGAGAAACTCCTTTCTGAAGCAGTGAAATATTAACACAGTGAAATACTAACTCTTCTAATGAGTCCAAAAACAAAGAGAACAATGAAAGAGAGTCTGTTTTTTAGACTCTAAGCCTCAGAAGAAAAGGTCTGAGCTTCCTCTACTAAGTCACATCAGCCTGTCTTATTATACCATCTTCATGGGACAAAGACTCAATCCAAAGGCAGAGAACCATAATAGAGAATATGAAACAGGAAAATAAAGGGACAGAATTTACTCCTATGAAGACTCAGACATTTTTCTCTTTCCTTAAAATATGGAAATATCTATAATTCTTCTGAATACCTAAAGATGGAGTAAAGGGAAATTTACCTCTCCCAAGAGGTCAATATATACCTTTAATTTTTTTCTTTTGTTGCCCCTTTGAAAGAACTTTGAGTACTTAAATATAATTTATTTCTATCTTAAAACTCTCTCATGATACAAATTTTTGTATAGTATGTCATCAAAACATCTTAACACAGTATGAGAAATACTTCACAAATAAACCCTTTCTTATTTCTTTAAATCCATAGCCTGTTACTTATTTCTGCCTATTCGATAGCTCATTCATATCACACTTATGGACTTTTCCTGAGAATATTTTATATTAATATAACTTTCATAAGATTTCGTTAACCTGGGATTGTTTTGAAGCCAGGAAATGCCAAGTCATCATTCAAGTCAAAGGGCTTCACAACTGCACAACATTTTCAGCTCCTATCATCCAGACTGGCCTCTTTTCTTTCTGTTTTCCCACAGCATGATATGCCTGTCTTGACTTGGTACTCATTCCATGTGGCATTGTATTTACTTAGTTGTGTAATGTTAACTCCTAGAGAACAAAGTCTTAACTTAATTTCTGTATGTCCGCAGCATCTGGCAGAGTATGTACTCAGTAATGGTGATTAAGCATGGGAGGGATGTGGCAGAAGTGGAAGGAAGAATACAAACAACCAATGGGCTTCAGTTAAGCTTTCCATCAGCCTGGATCTTATGTAAATATAAATTGCTCAAATGAGAAGGGGGAAGGCAGTAACTACTTTCAAATGTTCTAACACATATTTCATAAGATATTTGTTTTAGTTAAATAAATTATCTTCTGTGCTTAACAACTACTGGGCATTAGTAACTATAAGTAACCACATGGGGTCAAGACTGGAAGATTCCTTCATGAAAAATTGGACTCCTTTTTCGCTTTAGAGAATAGCCCATTGTGAGGAGACTTAATTTAGATATCAACCCAATGGCATTTTTGGCAACGTTCAAGAGAGCATGAAAATATCCCACTGGCTTGCCCATATGTAGAAGCTCATGAATCAAGGATTTAGGTGGCAACTTTTGATAAGATGATACTATACCTAACTTTTCATTTTATGATGCAAAAAAATCAGGTGTGAAGAAAACATCTAAAAACTGGTTTGAGGAAAAGAACCCATAATTCAGAATATGTTGGAATAATATAATTATTTTATATGCTTTACATAATGAAGATTATGATAGTCCCAAATAAAAACTTATTTTTAAAGATTTTATTTATTTATTTATTTGACAGAGAGTGAGAGAGAGAGAGAGAGCACAAGCAGGGGGAATGGCATAGGGAGAGGGAGAGGCAGACTCCCCACTGAGCAGACAGCCAGATGTGGGGCTCGATTTCAGGACCCTAGGATCATGACCTGAGCCAAAGGCAGATGCTTAACCCACTGAGCCACCCAGGCACCCTCAAATCAAAACTTTTCTGTTTTTATCTTAAAGTTAATGAAAAACTAAGAACAGCATACTTTGGCTAACTATGTCAATTGTGAAAATCTGTTCTTTTCTCTTATTCACAGTATTTTCAGATGCAAAGGAGGATCAGATACACTTCCTGTTAGGCTATGTCTATTCACAATAATTTTAGCTTATTGATGAGAAATACTTTATTCACGAGCTTCTATATATCGGTGAGCTAGTGGGATATTTTCATGCTGATGTTTTCCTACTAAATCTACAAAAATCTACAAAATCTAATTTAAATTTACAAAATCTAAGTCTTCAAAATCTACTTTTGCTAAGATGTATTTAATTAAAGGGGAAAAAAGGAGACAAAATGCAAACGTATTTTCCTAGACTCTTGGTTTTCTAAGAAGTCATCACTTCCGGGCGCCTGGGTGGCTCAGTGGGTTAAAGCCTCTGCTTTCAGCTCAGGTCATGATCTCAGGGTCCTGGGATCGAGGCCCGCATCGGGTTCTCTGCTCAGCGGGGAGCCTGCTTCCTCCTCTCCCTGTCTCTCTGCCTGCCTCTCTGCCTACTTGTAATCTCTCTCTCTGTGTCAAATAAATAAATAAAATCTTTAAAAAAAAAAAGAAGTCATCACTTCCATTTTTTGGGTTTATTTTCAACTATTAATAAAGCATTAAAAATATATATATATATAATATATAAGCATATATATGTACAAAACAACAAAGAGGATAGAGGAAATGGATGTATTACTATTCACCTTATGGAAATTTAAAAAAATGATTCTGATGGAATACTATTAATAACTAACTGTATGCCAAAAGACTAGAAAACCTAGATGAAATGAACAAATCCTAGAAAGACACAAATTAATGGCACTGATTCGTGAAGCAATAGACAATCTGAATATCCAAAACCAAATAAAGAAATTGAATTAGTAATTCAAAAATTTTCCACAAAATATTCCAGGCAAGATGTTTTCACAGGTAGATTATATCAACATTTAAAGAGTTAATACTCATCCTTCACAAAATGTTATAAAATATAGAAGAGAAAAAAAAACACTTCTCAATTCATCCTAAGAGGCCAATAGTACCCTGATAACAAAACCAGACAAAGACAAAACAAGACATGAAAACTATTCACTAATATCCCTTATAAATATAGATGTAAAAATTCTTAACAAAATGTTAGCAAATTAGGGCGCCTGGGTGGCTCAGTGGGTTGGAGCCTCTGCTTTCGGCTCAGATCATGATCTCAGGGTCCTGGGATCGAGGCCCGCATCGGGCTCTCTGCTCGGCAGGGAGCCTGCTTCCTCCTCTCCCTGTCTCTCTGACTGCCTCTCTGCCTACTTGTAATCTCTCTCTGTGTCAAATAAATAAATAAATAAAATCTAAAAAAAAAAAAATGTTAGCAAATTAAATCCACAAAATATGAAAAGGATTATATACCCTAGTCAAGTAGAATTTAACCCAGGAATGTAACATTGTTTTAACATCCAAAATTCATTCAATGTAATATATCATAGTAATAAACTAAAGGACAAAAAACACATGATTATCTTAACAGGCACAGAAATATCATTGAAAAAATCCAACATCCTTTCATGATTGGAAAGAACAAACAAAAAAAAAAGAACTCAACAAACTAAAAACAGGAAAGAACTATTCTGACCCGTTAAAGTGGATCTACAAAATACCCACAGCTAGCATCATACTTAATCATGAAAGACCGAATGTTTACAACTTAAAATCAGTACCAAGACAGTGATGTTTGTTCTCATCACTTTTATTCAACAGTGCATTTATGGGTTCTAGCCAGGACAATTAACCAAGAAAAAGAAATAAAAGGCATCCAGATTGGAAAGGAATGCATAAAGCACTATCATCTACAGATGATAGGACCTTATATATAGAAATCTTAAGGAATCCACAAATAAAAACTATCATAAGTAGTGAAAGAGTTCATTAGGGTTGCATGGTATGAGATCAATATAAAAATCAATTATGTATCTATAAACTAAAAGTAAACTAAAAGTAAAACAACGTAAAAATTAAATTTAAAAATAATGTATATGCAGGGCACCTGGGTGGCTCAACTGGTTAAGTGTCTGCCTTTGGCTCAGTCATGATCCCAGAATCCTGGGATAGAACCCCACATAGGACTCTGTGCTCAGCGGGGAGTCTGCTTCTCCCTTTTCCCTATGCCTGCCACTCCCTCTGCTTGGACTCTCCCTCCCTTTCCGTCTCTCTGTTAAATACATAAATAAAATCTTTAAAAAATAACAATGTAAGTGATAATAGCAACAAAAAGAATAAAATACTTAGGAATAAATATCACGAAAGATGTACAAGACTTAATGTTAAAATTATTAATGAACAAACTGATGGTTACTGGAGGGAAGGTTGGTGGAAGAATGGGTGAAATAGGTGAAGGGGACTTATCCTGATGAGCACTGAGTAATGTACAGAATTGTTAAATCATTATATTGTACACCTGAAACTAATATAACACTGTATGTTAATTATACTGAAACTAAATTTTTTAAAAAGTTAAAAAATAAAAGCTGTTAATGAAAATAAATAACTTTGAAATAAATTAATGAAAAGCCCCCAAAAATGGAAAGACATCTCATCACCATGGAGTGAAGACTCAGTCAGATATTAAGATGGCAGTACTCCCCAAACTGATCTGCATATTCAGTGTAGTTACTTCTCAAAATTATACCTGGTCTTTTAGCAGAAATTGACATACTGATCCAAAATTTACACGGAAATTTAAAAGACCCAGAATAGGCAAAACAATCTTACAAAAAAATTACAAATTTCAAAGAGTCATATGTCTCTTTTCAACACTTACTACAAAGCTACAGTAATCAAGTGTATCAAGTCCATTCAATGGGATAAGAATAATCTTTTCAACGAAAGGTCCTGGGACAACTGGATATCCGTGTGAAAAGATAAAGTTTATTCAGAAGGATCCATAGATCTTAAGGTAAGAGCTAAGACTATAAAAGTCTTAGAAAAAAAAATAAGAGTAGTATATCATTTTGACCTTGGATTAGTCAACAGTTTCTTAGTTAAAAGTGAAAAAAAAAAAAGGTAAATTAGACTTCAACGAAACTATCTTTCATGCTACAGATAATACCATCAAGAAAGCAGTAAGGCAAGCCAGTGTTCTTACCATCAGACTGAAAGACCAAAGAAAGGAAATAGTGTTATCAGATCATTAACCTAGTACAAGGTCTGGCACATAGGAAGTGATCAATAAGTAAGTCACTGTCCTATTTCTGTCTTACAATTTCATTATAGCAGTGTCCCAGAGCCTTTCTGGTTTTGGTAATTTGTGAGCTGAAGCCACAGTCAGAATTTGGTTCATGTTAAGAAGCTCTGGAAAAGTCTATCATGTCATCAATGATGCTCAGTATACAACCTGAGGGCTGTCATTTTATCTGGCAACTTCGAAGGCTGCTGCCTTGGCAAAAAGAAGTGGATGCTGGCCCGTGTGATTTACATTACATGGACCTCTGCTCAATTATGATTTGCAATCTGGCTAATCTGTCGTCCATTCATCACAAATCAAATGCATGTGTGCAAAATTAGACCAAGACAGGGAGGGCTTGACTAATGAACAAAAGTAAAACTGGTGTTGGAGAAAATGGGAGAACTATTCCAAGTGGCAGCAGAAGCAGTATTAAGTGCTTTTAATATACTAAATTTGTCATAAAATACTAAATTCCTCTGTAGAAATTCACTGAGCAGTTTTGCAGCTTGCTACTAGCAGCCAAACAGCACTGTTACTATCCTGTAAAATTAGTTATTTAATTGATCCGGATAATTTTTGCAGGAGTCCTCATTATCCTCAGGGCATTCACAGACTTCTTAATCCTTGATTCTGAATCAGTGCTCCACAGCAGGGGTTGAGAGAGAACACCCCAGCACTGCTGTTAAGAAGTTCTTCTTGTGGATGGGGCATAAAACTCAAGGTCGTGACCATTTGTGTTCATTAAAAATCCCACAGAATTCTGAGACAGGATAGGAATATTCGCTCTCTCTGGTGTCCTGGCTAACTTCCATCTGGATAATTACTTTCTGCCTGCAAAAATGATCCCCCTGCAGTTGGAGTTGGCTGGTGTCTTTCTTCCTTCCTTCCTTCCTTTCTTCCTTTCTTTCCTTCTTTCTTTCTTTCTTTTTCTTTCTTTCTTTCTTTCTTTCTTTCTTTCTTTCTTTCTTTCTTTCTTTCTTTCTTTCTTTCTTTCTCTTTCTTTCTTTCTTTCTTTTCTCTTTCTTTCTTTCTCTTTTCTTTCTCTTCCTTTCTTTCTTTCTTTCTTTTTCTTTCTTCCTTTCTTCCTTTCTTCCTTCCTTCCTTCCTTTCTTCGTTCCTTCGTTCCTTCCTTCTTCCTTCCTTCCTTCCTTCCTTCTTTCTTTCCTTCCTTCCTTCCTTCCTTCCTTCTTTCTTTCTTTCTTTCTTTCTTTCTTTCTTTCTTTCTTTCTTTCTTTCTTTCTTTTTCCCCACTTTCAGTTTGCATCTGTCATGAGACCAGTACTGATTTCATGAGGCCAAAGGAAACACGCTCTTTATAGAATGAGTTACTGCACACATTCTCTCCTACCCTGAGAATCTTCCTTGGACCCCGAAAGTTTGAGGTTTTTATGTTGTATAATTATAGCCTCTCCCTTTTTGTCAGTGAGTTTTTTAGAATTGTGAGAGGAACATATCTACTATTTTCTTGAAGTTATGCCTCCTTTTTATTTTATTTTATTACACTGTATGCATGTATACATGTTCAATAGTCTACAGCTTTGTTCAGAACTTTGTTGATGTATATGCAGGCATGCCAGGACAGATGGATATACAAATACTATATCACTATACATTGTCTATTTTTCTTCCATTCATATTATAGTTCTATAAGATGTATTTGCATATAGTAACATATATATCCCTTCACTACAACACATATATCTGGTTTTAATCTGAATTTCTTATGACCTTTGTATAACACAATTATCTCTGAAGAGAAGAAACCTAAAAAGGATAACGTTGCTCCCATCTCTTCCCTCATAGACAATTTTTTAATCAAGTGGATTTTTCTCCCCTGGACTTCTTATCTAGCAATACCCATGAGAATCAAAGAGAAAAGCATACTGAAAATTCACCTGGAGGTTGACTGCTATTTATTTAAAAAAAAAGCTGATTGAAGATTGATTTCAAAATACAAAAATTTCCTCTTTTTAAAGCACTCTTCTCCATTTGTGTTCCTTTCTTATATTATTAGAGAACAACATTTATTCTTAAAAGTCTGGATTTATAGGTTGACAAGACTTAAAAAATAATTTCTCCTAATAGCTTTCATGATCAAAAAGAGATCAAATATATTTTTAGATCCAGTGTAGGGTAGGCAGCTTTTTGTTGTTGTCTTTTTTTTTTTTTAGAAGGGAGTCTTTCCTATATAACTCAAATCAATGTGTGGTAGGTTAAGTCACTTGAAAATCCAGTCTTATGTGTATGTCTGGTATCAAGGTTTAGATTAATCAAAGTAGATTCTGAAATGCTCTTAACAGTTACCGTCACCAATCTTTCAGTGATATAAACAGGGAAATTAAATTAAAGTTATTGCTTCAAAGTCACAAAACTGGAAGAGTTGAGGCTAAAATCTAATTATCATTGTGACTTTTTCAACTACCTTGAAAATTGTCCTAGAAACTCAAAAGTTCAAAGTTTTTATCTGGTATTATCATATCCCCTATCTATTTCTTAGTATATTTCCTAAAACGATTGAAAAGACATTCTGCTGTTCTTCCTAAAGTTATACCTCTTTTGTACTTTATGACATTGCTTGTTCCCAGCAAAGACTATTTCATATATAGATTATCATATAAGAGATGGGACCCACCATTTTCTGTGGCATAAAATAGTGTTCCATATTGACTCCTGTCTACTTAAAAGGCATGGAATCTGTGGTACAGGTGGAAGACCTTGAACTACAAAAACTGTCAGACATGGCATTTTCATAATGGTTCGTATCATTCAACTTATCAGTACAGACATGGAAAATTGGTAGCTATATGAAAGGGAGGAGCATGGTCTGTAAAGGTGATTTTGAAGAGTAGCCTGAAGTGGTGAATAGAGCTTATGACCGGGTGTTTCATGAGAGAGAGTGAATACAACAACAGGGAAATTCAGTTCATTCCATGGGAGTTGCCAGTCTGGATTAGATTACTGATCCATAAATTTTGGATACCTTCCCATAGAAACAGAGGCCTATTCCAAGAGCTTATCAAGAAGTCAGAATTCTTTTGTCAGATTCCAAGCCAAATGAACTATGCAAAGGAAAGTCAGTTGCAAAAGACCTGAGGGATCAATGAGATTTGAAGTCGAAAGTCTGAAATAAGGACCACTTATTTTTTAACTAATCAGTTATACCATTCCCTCTGAATATGTGCATTACATATAACATATTAATAATATATAATTTCATTAAATTGTACTTTGGTTGTAAGAGAAGACCTTAAAGCTCTTCTGGCTACAATAAACAGATACTTTTTAAGAAAAGTTAATTTAAAAATCTTTTTTGTACATATTTTACAGTGGCATGTAAGTTGATAATTAGATGTAAATATATATATATCTACGCCAACTGATTTAGGTAGGGATCAGCACCAGAGCTAAACAAATTCAGTGATATTGGACAAAAGATAGGCTGGCCACATGGAGGAGAGGTGGATATGACAATACATCTAGTAGAATATATAGGATGATAGCTAACAGAGCTAATCACTAAACACACAAAAATGCAGGTGATTTAAAATTAGGTTTCAATTTTGTCGTTTTCCAATAAATCTATCCCATTGGCACAACACCACTTATTAGAACCTCCATCTTTTCCCATAATTTGAGATGCCATCTTTATCAAATATTAAAGGTCCATATTCAAGTGGGGTTTTTTCCTGCTCTATTACTTTATCTGTTCATGAGCTAATACAACACTATTTTAATTACAAGCGTTTTACAATATGTTCTGATACCTGCAGAGACAACCCACACTTCATCCACCACCCCGATAAACCACTTTATTTTTTATTTTAATTACACATTAAATTATTTAAAATCCAACAATATGCTGCTTATAAGAGACATCCTTTAAATATAAGAACATGCCTTAAAAATAAATATAAGAACACATCTTAAACATAAATAGAAGTTGAAATTAGAAGTACAGAGAAAGGCATATCATACAAACCCTAAGCAAAATAGAACTGGTGAAGCTATATTAATACCAGACAAAGTAGACTTTAAATCCAGAAGACTTACAAAAAATAAAAAGATACATCTCATGGTAATGAAAAAGTCAACCCACTAGGAAGATATCACGATGTACAATCCATGTTCCTATATCAGACCTTCAAAGTACAGGAAGCAAAAATGAGAAGAAAACATAGAAAACCCATGCCACATATGAGAGACTTTAAAATAAACCTCTATTCATAGCTAATGATATATACAAAAAAATAATTAAAAAATAACAAAAAAAACCCCACCAAACTTTAGAAGAGATACAGAAGTCCTAAATAAGATTAATGAAATTAACCTAATTATCATATAAAGAACACTAAATCCAAGCATAATGGAATAAATATTTTCCTCAAGTGTACATGCAGTACTTACCAAAATGATAGTGTGTTGAGTCTGAAAGTAAGGTCTAAAATTTTTCAAAGCTTTAAAATCGTCTCAAAGCATTTTCTTTGACCAGACAGGAATTATGCTATAAATCAGTTTAAACAGAGAAAATCCTAACATAAGCAACTATTAGAAGTTAAGCAATTGTATTCTAAAATATATTATGACTAAACTAAGATATCACAAAGGAAATCAGAAATTAATTTGAACTTAGTGATAAAGAAAATAAAATATGTGAAAACCTGTGGGATACAGCAAAAGATGGGCTTGAGAGGAAATCTATAGTATCAAATGCATAGATTAAAAAAGGAAAAAATCTGAAACATAATGATTTAAAATTTCTTCTCAAGGAATTAACAGAGAAACAGAAAATTAAACCCAAAGAGAGTAAAATACAGATAATAAAAAGAAGAAAATGTATGAATTAAATAGAAAACACATACATGAAAAAAAATCAACACCACCAAATTGGGCTCATTTGACAACACTAATAAAAATGATACACTGCTGTTCAGATTTGTTAAGGAAAAATTTTTAAAAGTAGGAATAAATTCCTAATATCAGTAATGAAAAATGAAAAATCAAGTTAGAGATCCTAAACTTATTAAAATAATTAGATATTATGAAGTTTTGTGCCAGTAAACTTGAAAATAGAGATGAAGGGGAAAAGCCTAGCAAAGCTGAATTCAGTAGAAACAAAAAATCTAAATAATCTCATATCTAGTAATTTGACCCTTAGCTATAGATCCTTCCACAAAGAAAATTTTAAATTTAGACAATTTCCTTAATGTTCTTCTAAAGACTTACTAAAGAAAAAAAGAATATACAAAATGACCCCAAACAGAGAGAAAATACTTCTAATTCATTATGGGAGGCCAGTATAAACTTGGCATCAAAAGTTGAAAATGTCATTTCATTGTAAGGAAAAAAAAAGCATTACTGGACAATCTGTTCAATAAACACAGATGCAAGACCTATATGCAAAGATTCTAAATGAAATATTAGGAAATCACATTCTTTCATACATATAATGATGATACTCTGACCAAATTAAGCTTATTTCATGAATGCTAAGTTGGCTTGACACTGGAAATCCAATACAACTCTCTACATTAACAGAAAGAAGGAAAGTTATCATTGATCATGGTCAATAATCCTTTTCTGATAAAACTAGGAATTGAATAATTTTTTAACCTGATAAGTAACATCTATAAAGACCCTCCAATGCACATCAAAGTTAATAGTGATATTTAGAGCTTTCTTACTGAGACAGAAAACAAGACTAAGATGCTAATGTCATCACTTCTATTCAACCTTGTACTAGACCTTATAGGGAAAGGAAAATAAATTAAAAATATATGGCTGTGGAAGGAAAAAATAAAATTATCATTATATGTAAATTAGAAAATTTAAAAAGAGTCTACAGATGAATATCAAAATTAATAAACAGATTGAGTACAAGCAAACCATAAAAGAGACTCTTTTTTTTTTTAAGATTTTATTTATTTCTTTGACACAGAAAGAGAGCACAAGTAGGCAGAGCAGTAGGCAGAGGGAGAGGGAGAAGCAGACAGCCTTGGGGGGGAAAGAAGCCCAACGTGGGGCTCCATCCCAGGAACCTGAGATTATGACCTGAGCTGAAGACAGATGCTCAACCGACTGAGCACCCAAGCACCTCAAAATAGGCTCTTAACTGTAGAGAACAAGCTGAGGTTTGCAGGAGGGAAGGGGGGCAGATGGACTAGATGGGTTATGGGTATTAAGCATTTGTGATGAGCACTGAGGGTTATATGTAAGTGATGAATCACAAAATTCTACTTCTGAAATTAGTACTATGCTATATGTCAACTAACTGGAATTTAAATAAAAAGAAGAAAGGAAAAGGAAGGGAAGGAGGGAGAGAGAGAAAAGAAAAGAGAAAGAGAAAGAGAAAGGAAGGAAGGAGAGGGAGGGAGGGAGAAAGAAAAAGAAAAGAAAGAAAGAAAGAAAGAAAGAAAGAAAGAAAGAAAGAAAGAAAGAAAGAAAGAAAGAAAGAAAGAAAGAAAAAAAGAAGGAAGGAAAGATCACAAAGTATAAAGTTAAAGCCCAAGTATCAATTGCATTTTTATCTACGAGCAGTAAATAGAAAATGAAAAATTTTTTAAAATCACATCTTTTATAAATAAAACAATCAAAAACAGTAGGAGTAAATTAATGAATTATGTTCTATTTCTTCAAAGGAAATCTCTACTAGAATACTACAAGACATTATTGAAATAAATAAATGGAGGGATGTACTATGTTCTTAGATGAGAAGACTCACTAGTATAAAGATAACCTGGTTTTTTAAACTCACATAGTTTCAGTGCAATTCTAATAAAAAGACCAGTAACGTTTTTGCTTTTTAATTTCTGGTGGAATTTAACAAGTATATTCTAAAATACATGTGTAAATGCAGAGGACCAAGTCAAAACAAACTAAAAGAACATTTCTAGAAGACTTATACTATTAGATAAAAAGCTGCAGTAATTAAAATACTCTAGTATTGATACAGCTCTATATACACACAGTCTCCTAATAAATGACAAAGGTGCCACTGCCTTGTGAAGAAGGATATTCTTTTTAATAGAAGGACATTCCAATGTCCATATTAAAAAAAAAGTGAACCATATCCCCCCGCCTCTCATATTACACAAATATAAATCCTAATTAGATTGAAGACAAATGCGAAAGTTAAAAAATAAAGTTTCTAGAAGACAACGTATGTCTTTATCCACTGAGGCTGCTAAAACAGAATATCACACATTAGGTGGTTTATAAACAACAGAAATTTACTTCTGCTTTTCTGGAGTTTGGCCAAGATCAGGGTGCCAGCTTGGTTAGATTTTGGTAACGGCCCTCTTCCAGGCTGCACCTCTCACTGTGTTCTCATATGGTGGAAGGGGCTAGGGAGCTCTGTGGGGTCTCTTTCATAAGAGCACTAATCCCATTCATGAGTGCTCCACTCTCACGACCTACATACCTCCAAATGCTCAGCTTCTAATACCATCATATTTGGCATCAAGATTTCAACACATGAATTTGGAAGGACAAAAACATTGAGACCACAGCAACACAGAGTAACATAAGTAACATATCTGTGACTGTGGTATAGGCCACACTTTTTTCCATTGGACAGAAAAATTACTGACTATGTAAAAGACAAATATTGATAAGACAGACTATAACAAAAATGAGAAATCTATTTATCAAAATACACCATAAACTCAAAATTTGACCAATTCAGACATGTGAAAGGATATTGTTTAAACACACAAACACATAAAAGCAAAGGACTTACACGGAGAATATATAATGCACTCCTATAAATCAACAATAAAAGGCTACCCAATAGAAAACAATAAAAACATTTATTAGGCCAGGCACTCTCAAAAAGTTACATCCACCTTGTCAACTTAAAAATGTGACATACCTATAAATACGTTTGGATGAAATGACATGATAGCTGGGATTTGCTTCAGAATCACCTAGTGCAGTAAGAGCCAGGAGCATGAAAACAGAAATGGGAAAAGAGTGGCAACGGTTGATGACTATTGCAGCTGTGTGATGGGGTTATGGGAGTCCCTGAACTAGTGTTGTGTCTTAACATATTCCAGGATAAATATTCAAGAAGAAAAAGGAAAAGCGAAGGTAAGAAACAGTCAGGACATAACATGGTTCTGAATAATGGCCAAGTACTCCACAGAAGCTTTCCTATATTCAGGGGTGGAAGCACTAGGACGCACAGCAGTCATATAGTGAAAAGAAGAAATTATTTTTGAATCCTAAACTCCCACTTATTTTTTCTATAAATTCCAATATTGGATGTTATCTGAGGCTATCTCTTCTTTGCAACCTTAAATACCTTCATAGATTGAAAAAATTCATTGAGGAGAACTATTTGCTCATTCATTTAGCAAGTATTTATTTAGTATTTGTATGCAGGGAGAAAATATGAAATATTTGTACAACATGGCTTTATTCTCTAGGTTCTTTTAAGACATGATCCATCAACATAACAAGTTTTATGTATATTTGTGTGTATGTGTAGAGCAAACATGTAGTGATTCTCTTGGTGCTTTAAATTTTTATTCTGACTTTTGATCATTGTGAACATGTATATATAGAAGCTACAGGGGCAAATCAGCTATGTTCATTAAACTAAAATAATTGAAACAAAAACAGAGTTTTCTTCCATACCTGTTTCATTCTCCCAAAAAGACCCTACTGCAATCAACTGAACTGTATTGATTCACAATAGCAGTTTCAATTTTAAAGATAAAAAATGGAGAAAATATTCTATTTTATATTAATTGCATTAAAATAAAGCATAAGGTGACATAAAGGTGATATTTTATATCATTTCTTCTTTATCCTCTCCTTTACCAGGTATATAAATTCCAAGAGTTTATATCTTATAAAATTTTATATTCCTTCCAAATGTTGAATACAGTAAGCACTTAGTAAATAGCTTAATTAAAATGAAGATATATATTTGTATATTACTTTTAAAAGAGTGTACTATTATTTCAAATAACTTATATTTAAGCATTACCTGAGTCTGACCTTATTTCATACTTTACTATGAAAGTAAAATCATAGTATTTTTTAATATTCTTTGTACAAAATGTAACTGAAGTGAATATTAATTATTTTTAAAACTCATATTGTACAATTACAGTAATAAAAACAACTTCATATTTCCACATCCATTATTTTTTTTTTTTTAAAGATTTTATTTATTTATTTCACAGAGGGAGAGAGATCACAAAGAGGCAGAGAGGCAGGCAGAGAGAGAGAGGGGGAAGCAGGCTCCCCGTTGAGCAGGGAGCCCGATGCAGGCCTCGATCCCAGGACCCTGAGATCATGACCTGAGCCGAAAGCAGAGGCTTTAACCCACTGAGCCACCCAGGCGCCCTCCACATCCATTATTAAATAGAGGGGGGTTTTTGTTCATACCTATTTCCTAAAATTTTTCAGTTTGAAACTGGAATATAGTGAGTCTTAATTTCAAATTCACTGTGTTCCCTATCCTAAAGTTTATGTGTTCCTCTTTATTAAACTGTTTGAAAATTTGCAAGTGTCAGCTGATTGAATGCTAAAGAAAATTGGAGTACAATTGAATGGTGTGCTGTTGATGAAATTCACTTTAATTTGTATCCATAATCTAATTTGAGTATTATCCAATTTTAGAAGGCTCATTTTTAGGAAGCCAGAAATTAAAATTCCCTGGAGCATAGTAGTATTTAGGTCAAATCTAGGTTCCAAACCTAATGATTTGATTTACTTATTCTTTACCTTGTTATATTACAGGTACAAGAAATTATGTCTTCTAATATAATTATATGAGTACTGTGATAGGCAGAAAAAAAAGAACGGTCCCCCAAAGATGTCTGCATTTTCATCCTTGGTACTCATTTACATTTTATCTTACATTGCAAGGGGGCGTTACAGTTGCAGATGAAATTAAGTTTTCTAATAAGGTGACTTTAAATTGGGAGCTATTTCTCAATTATCTGGATGGGTCCAATATAAACATGGGGGACATTAAAGGATAGAAGTGGGGTGAAAAGTCCTTTTGGAGTATGAAATGTGAAAAAGACTCGAATGGACATTCTGGCCATATAGATAAGGAAGGCCAGTTTGGTATTTACTGCTTACCGTATTCTTGATGGGTCAGTTATTAAAGATTCTGCCAAATTAGCTGCATATACACACATTGTTGGAGAGGACAGGAAAATTTTCTAGAAAGGGAACTGCTGTGGACTGAATTGTGTCCGCCCCCCCTCCAAAATTCATGTCTAGAAACTATTACTCCCAATGAGACTGCATTTGGAGTAAAACAGGGGTTAGTTAAATAAAGTCATAAGAGTGGGGGCCTGATAGGATTAGTGCCCTAGTAAGAGACACCAAAGAGCTCACTCTATGATGTAAGGACACAGTAGGAAGGAGGCTGTCTGCGAGTCAGGAAGACAGCTCTTTTTAGAACCCAAATATAATGGGATCCTAATTTCAGACTTCCAGCCTCCAGAATGGTAAGAAACAAATTTCCATTGTTTAAGCCACCCGTCTATGGTATTTTTTGTGGTACCCCAAGCAAACTAATACAGAAACATACTGAGTGAGATGAACACAAGATGGATTTTTCATTGTAAAATTCTTAAAGATTTGAATTCTTGAATTTTAGAGTGACAGTGACTGTGGTTCTCTTACTCCTTGAAGACTTGATTGACCTCACGCCTTAGTTTCTTCCAGCTCCAGCTCATGTAATTTGTGGGTCAGTGCTCCTCTGCCTCAGGGGTTGTTATGATGTTGTTCATAATGTTAATCTCTACCTTCCTGCTCTATTTAACCTTGTATTTCCCTGACCTTCTCCTTGAAGTTGCTTCAAGCCTCAAGCTTGCAAGTTACTATCCCTCCGTTTCTTTTCAGAAGTACATTACCATTACTGGCTTGTCTTACTTACATGAGTCCAAAACTACTAACAAGGACACAAAGTAAACGGTAAAAGAGATTAGAGCAGAATAAACAGAAATCATGGCACCCCACACTCTAGTACGTGGCATCCTAAGTGGCTGCATGCATTTTCAGTATACCTAGTTCGCAGTGGCTGTGGCTGTGAGAATAGACATAAATACAGAGAGAGGGAGAGAGAAGAAGAGAGAGACTTACTTTTTTTAGACATTTCACTGATTCATAAAACAATGAATTGTTCCATAAGGAAGGCTGTTAAATGGAACATGGGTATAGTACATAAAAATGTTTGATTTTTCCTATGTCTTTTGGATTTTATCAGTAACTTTTTATATCAAGGAACTGGATCCACTAAGGACTGTCTTTGCCTAAGATCTTAGGAAAAGGAAAAAAATACTGTGTTATTTATGCCTCAAATCTTATCCTTTTATTAATTCTTTGGTTACCTCCTTTAAAGTATTGATTGGTTCATTAACAATCATAGGCAAAGAAGCACAGTGTGTGGTATGTGATGGGGTGTGTGGCACCAACCAGGGCAGATAAGGAGTACCTCCTCTTCCTTGATCTCTCACAGCAAATGGGAAGTAGATGTCCAGTTCTTTGTCCACAGACAACAACTCTCACTAAGGCACAGTAAATAAATGTGTTTGTTCTACACTATACATCTTATTTTGTGTCTTAGTACTAGTTTTAATCTCTGTCATCTCTCTGTTGTTTAACAGCAGTAGTGAAAGAAGGAAGGAGACCTCTTCTCATTGCATAAAAGCTAGAGAAGAAAATCTTTGAAGTTGACAAAGAGAAATTTATGCTCTCTTGGAAGATATAAAAGAAAACTATGGGTATTAAGATCTCTGAATAAATTTTATAATCATTAATCATTTATAATCACTGTAATCATCATTTATAATCATTAATTATCAAAGGTTTTATTAATTGATAAAAGCTAAGCTCCACTGGCCCTTTGGTGAAGATCATTCAGCCACACATAGAAATCAAATTAGAAATTTGGTATCTTTAAATCTGTAGACCTTTCCTGTGTGTGCTGAGTGTTTAGAATTCAATCATCTGAGGAATTGCTGTTGTGCAATCACTGGAGGTGACTTTGGGGAAAATAGTATGAAATGAATGAGAGAGAGAAAGGTAGGCTGTTCCATCCCTTTTTCATCCTAAAATGCTTAGTACCTTCATATGTAAATATATTCATTTCCACCAAAACGATCTGAAGAAAGGTCAGTCTTTACCTTATCCAATCAGGGCTACTACCTCTATAAGTTAGAGAAAGCAGCAATGAAGACAACTAACAC
Organism: Ailurus styani; assembly: GCA_002007465.1. Taxonomy (NCBI): domain Eukaryota; kingdom Metazoa; phylum Chordata; class Mammalia; order Carnivora; family Ailuridae; genus Ailurus; species Ailurus styani. The sequence goes on from LNAC01000146.1 coordinate 378,021, forward strand.
TTTTATTACCCGACTATTATATAATTGTTCAGGATCAATCACCAGGATCTCTGCCTCCTGGGATGTCTGGGAATATGCTGGGCAGGTGACAACTATAACTGCAACATCACCTACACACACACACACACACACACACACACACACACACACACACACACACCCTATTGCACTTCAATTTAAGCTGCTTCTAAAACTTCCTTTCTTCCCTAGTAGTGCCAGTATCATTACTTTGCTTTCCAATTGCAATAAAACAGACTAGGAATGGATTCGTTTTGGCCAGAATACAGAATAAGGGATTTAAAAAATCATAGAAAGAAACACATTCTTCTTACTCAGGCAACACCCAGGCAAGAGGAAGTGACATCAAAGAGATGTCTCTTAGTGCATGCCCTGTGTATACTTCAGGCTGCAAGCCCCCAGCACATGCTGCTTAGCCCCCCTGGACTTTATTTATAATACATAAATTTAAAGATAACTTTATTAAAAATTTCAAGACAGAAACATCAAAAGGTCACACCCCAACCATGAGCCCTACTTAGTTTGGGATCCTGTGTGACTCACAGAAATAAATTTCTAGACCCAAGATGGAACTGTTCCTGAGTAGTGTGGCACATCAGTAAACTGGAACTTGGTAGCTTTTGTGTCCCTGTAAATGCTCCTTTTGACCAGAATGGTAGTACATCTACTCAGGTAATCCCCAAAAGCTGACTCTGGGCTCCATACTTACATCCCTGTTCCCTATTTTGTTTTCTTTAAAAGCTTCCTACCTTCTGCCCCATTTTGCAGTTTCCTTGACTGCTTCATGAGGTTTTAAATAAAGTTTGTTGGTATAAGCTAAACTGCCTTCTTTATTCTTTAGCAGACGACACTGGTCACATCCCCACAAAGCCAGGCCTAGATGGATGGAATCTGTGTAGAGAAAGGAAGAAATGTGCGAGTGAAATGAACATCTGCTGAAGAATTCCAGTTTATTTTCCACAAAAGGAAATCTTACTTATCACTTACGTTTTGAAATAGGAGGACTTGATCCATCATTTCCCCAAAGATCTTTCCTTTATTATCCAGAAGCCCCAGAAAATGATCGGTATTGCTAAAGCCTAAAACTCAAATAAACCATCTACAACAAAGCAAGACCAGCAACAGAAGTATTATAAAAGTCACATGGTAAAAGAGCAGTATTTACAGACTCTCACAATATAGACGGTAATTCTGAGAATCATCTTCATGTTCGTGATGTCTCAATGTCTCAATGTCTCTACGTTTACGAATTTGTTCTTCACCAGCGTGAGAACAGAGGACTGTAATTTATAAGCTAATGTAACTGTGTCCTATAGGCCAAATTCTCATTACAACACATGCAAAGTTGAAATCCAGGAATGAAGACATCGCCTAGAACTGTGGCCTCTGAACCCCAAATATAGCCAGGCTTCGAGAAATAGTCTTACAATTTGTGCTTATTTCTTATCAAGCAGATGTTTTTCCGAAAGCAGAAAAAACAAACAACACATGCTTTGTTTTGTTTTGTTCTATTTTCTAAAGGAAATAGGGGAGTTCCCAGATTCTAAGTGATGAAGTTTTAGAATATAAGTGAGGTTTGGTGGGGTGAGGTCCAGAGCCGACGACCAAGAAAAAATTCCTGAGACACCTTTGGTGCAAAATGGTGGTTTATTAAAGCAGGAGGGACAGGACCCGTGGGCAGAAAGAGCTGCTGCCCCAAGGTTGTGAGGAGTGGCTCATTAAATACTATGGAATCGGGGGAGGTAAGGAAAAAGGAAGGTTTCAATAGAACTTTCATATGCTAAAGATGACCTACCCGACACCAGAGGCCTTGCCATTGTCAGGTTAAGGTTGTTTTTCCCCTCTGGCAAGGTATTAACATTAAGATCGTTCAGGAGCTTCCTGGAAGCAGGTCGCACGTGTCCCATCCAGAAGTGGGGGGCAGGAGGAGGTTGCAAGGTGTCAGTTTATGCTTTGTATTCAGCCAGCCTTCTGTTCCCTCATCCTAAGCAGTATGCTTGTATTCCTAATCATGCAGAAAACTCTCGGAAAAGGTTGTTTTGCGGGGGGGGGGGGGGGGG
>LNAC01000146.1:380625-557370 GCA_002007465.1 Ailurus styani
GAATCATCAGGCTTACATCTTTCACAGCATTCACCAAAGCACAAACCCTCCCCAATGTCCATAACCCATCCACCCTATCCCTACCCTCCCACCCCCCAGTAACCCTCAGTTTGTTTTATGAGATTAGAAGTCTCTTATGGTTTGTCTCCTTCCCCATCCCATCTTGTTTCATTATTTTTCCCTCCCTACCCCCCACAACCCCCCACCCTGCCCCTCAAGTTCCTCATATCAGAGAGATCATATGATAATTGTCTTTCTCTGATTGACTTATTTCGCTCAGCATAATACCCTCCAGTTCCATCCATGTCGTTGCGAATGGCAAGATTTCGTTTCTTTTGATAGCTGCATAGTATTCCATTGTATATATATACCACATCTTCTTTATCCATTCATCTGTTGATGGACATCTAGGTTCTTTCCATAGTTTGGCTATTGTGGACATTGCTGCTATAAACATTCGGGTGCACGTGCCCCTGAGGAACACTACCTTTGTGTCTTTAGGATAAATACCCAGTAGTGCGATTGCTGGGTCGTAGGGTAGCTCCATTTTTCAATTCCTCAAAAAGTTGAANTAATGCTCTTGAGTGTGAAGCATCTTATACTCAAAGCTGTAGCAGCAGTATGGAAAGAAATAGTTTGACATTCTTGCCAAAAAAAAAAAAATACGGTTACCAGCAAGGCATCACAATTCTATTATCTCCAGCCTGTAGCTGGTGAAGTGTTGTGTTAGTCACCTGCTGAGCCTGACAGGGTGCTCAGAAAACAATCCCTTCCCTGATACACTTGCAAACGTACCCATCGTAACACCATTGTATCTGGAAGGACCACAATCACCCAGACATTACCTCTGACCACAGTGTTGCCTACTTTTATTTATGGTCCTAAGAAAAGTTTTGATTTATTTCAGGTATTATCAATGAATCATGGACTCCTATAACATATTTAAAAGCTACAAGAGATCATCTCATCAATTCCACATATATATACAAACCTGAGTGTCAAAGAATATAGGTGAATTCCCCAAGATCATTCAGCTAATTAGTGTCAGAGATGGTGGTAAGCTGGATTTCCAGAATCACTGTCCCTTTACTCCCCAAGGTCTCCAGAGACCAGTCTGTCAAAGCTGAACTCTACAGAAAGCTGAGATCCTAGGGCCAGGTCTCTTAGGAAGTGCTACATGACCATCAGTCACTCGACCAGAGAGTATTGAACACTTACCATGTGCTGGACACTCGGCTTAAGGCTGGGGACATAGATATTAAAGCCATATAGAGTCACTATGTTCAGAGAAATCTCCATTTTTAGGCCTTAACTCTAGCACCCAAGCTGCCATCTGATATTTTTTTAGATGGGTCTGGAAAAACTCCTCTTATTTTGTTGAGTAGAATTAAAAGATAGAAGGTAGGGCACCTGGGTGGCTCAGTGGGTTAAAGCCTCTGCTTTCGGCTCAGGTCATGATCTCAGGGTCCTGGGATCGAGGCCCGCATCGGGCTCTCTGCTCAGCAGGGAGCCTGCTTCCTTCTCTGCCTGCCTCTCTGTCTACTTGTAATCTCTCTCTGTGTCAAATAAATAAATAAATCTTAAAAAAAAAAAAGATACACAGACCTGTACCCCTTGGGCAAAGAATAAAAATAAAATTAAAAAAAATNTTGTAATCTCTCTCTGTGTCAAATAAATAAATAAATCTTAAAAAAAAAAAAGATACACAGACCTGTACCCCTTGGGCAAAGAATAAAAATAAAATTAAAAAAAATTTTAAAAAAATTAAAAAAAAAGATAGAAGGTAAAGTCCAATTTCAATGAGTCTAACACCTGCAAGTATAAGTTCATCACTTTAGAATCTAACCCACGAAATAAGTAAATATGCAGGTGGGATGAAAACACAAGCAACAGACTTTAAATAAATAATGAAGTTAAAGCCAAAGTGTCTTTTTATTAGCTATAAACTGGGGGGATAAGTACATTTAGTAGGTACATAAAACAGAAGAAGAGCACAATGGAAGTGACATATTGGAATTAATCATTTCTTCTCTAATTTATTAGAACTGCTTCCTGCGGGAGATGAGATTTCAAGACCTGTTTGAGTGATGAAGAAAAGGGAATTTGTCAGGGAGAATCAGAAGTTTTGTGAGAGAAAGCAATTTGCTCAAGGTCACTTAACTAGCCAGGGTCAGAGTAGGGAATTAAATACACTGAAAAGAAATGAATGTTTCTATAGTGAGTCTCTTATAAGAGTACCTTCAAGCTGATGTCAAGAATTTCCTGCAGGAGGTAGAAGAGAATTATAGTAACCTTCATGAAATTACACATTGTGTCTCAGAGAAAAGGGACTCTGAGATTTTTTCGACTGAGAAATCTGGGTTCCAAGGGCAGATCTAAACTTCCTTTCTGTATTAGCCACAGAAATGCTCTCCAAATTTGTAGTGAATCTAAAGCAAGACAAAAACACACCTCTGAAAAAGATGAAAACGTACTTCATTTAAACTTTCTTCATCTGACAAGTTAAATCTCATTTTCCTCTTGAAAACAATAGCAATAAATGAATGCAAACATTCACAACCGTATGTCTGTCAAGAATCTCTCCCAACTAATTAACCTGAGTAAGAAAGGAACAAAGCAAGCAGCTTGGCTGATCACAAAAATGCCAAGTCAGAGAGAAATTTCTTTCAATTAGTCATATTGTCTGGACTTGCAAATTTACTTTCCTTATCATCTCTGCCCTTCCCAGTCCCTGACTATTCTGTTCCCTGCTTGTTCTTCATAGCAAACATCCCTATTTGAAGTTCTGTTACTTTTTTTCCCCATCTCTTTCTCCCACTGGAGTGAAGGCACAGAATCTCTCAAGCTCGCTACTGCAACCACAGCACTTAGAATAGGACCTAGCACGGAAGTAACATTCAATAAACATTTGCTAAATAAATAAGCGTCTAACAAATGTCATAAAAAAATACTCAAAGTAATTATTTTTCTGTTTTTCCAAATGACAACAAAACACTCAGAGAGTGAAATTATTGAACAAAAACCAAGGGTAAATAGAAGTCGTTTTCCATGATATGATGTTTCTCTGTTTTTAAATAGTACATTTTACATAGAACAGCATCTTCTTCTAAGTCCGATGCATAGGATTCAACCTATATATACATGGAGTCTTCATTTGAGACATGAAAGATCTAGAAATCATGCATCGTAAATGATCAATAGATGTAACAAGGCATTTTTAAAATGTGCATCTTATCTTAGACTCAAAGATATCCAGATAAGAAATAATACAGTTTCGGGGTGCCTGGGTGGTTCAGTTGTTAAGTGTCTGCCTTCAGCTCAGGTCAAGATCCCAGGGTCCTGGATTCCAGCCCTGGAGCCCTGCATCTGGCTCTCTGCTCAGCGGGAAGTCTGCTTCTCCCTCTCTCACGCCCCCTGCTTGTGTTCCCTTTCTCACTGTCTCTCTTTCTGTAAAATAAATAAATAAAAATCTTTCAAATAAAAAAAAGAAATAATACAGTTTCTTAAAAGACAGTGTGACTATATGAATGGTCACAGACTAAGAGTCAGCTACACCTGAGATTTGGATCTTAGATCTGTGATTCACTGAGCCTGTGACTTTGGTTAACTTACGCACACTGAGATTTTATCTCTCTCTGAGTGAATTGGATAAAACTCACCTTACATTAATTTTGTTAATATTATAGTAGTAAAAATTATCAGAATAATATTCATATGTTACTGATACGTTATATAATATCATCATCATCATATTCAAAGTCATGTAGCTAAAGCCTGAGGCTTAGTAAAGTTAACCAATTCTTGTTCCTGCCCACTCCAGCTTGCGCCATCCACTCTCTAATTCCCCAAAGTCCTCTCCCACCCAACCCACACTGACCATAGTGCTAAGTGCATGGCACGTTTAAGGTATTGGTGGAATTAGACATTTTTCCAAGTTTAGTAATTAGTGAACAGGGGAAGATGGGATTTAGACCACTCAGTCAGTTGTGGATCATAGAGCATTTTATCTGCATGTTTCCAGACCTTAGAAGCTTCCTCCAACGTGTTTTAGTAACTTGCGTGCACACTCTGTTTCTCATGCAAGATTGTATGTGCCTCAAAGGTAGGAGGTGAGGAGTGTTTCCATCACGGTATGCCTTGCAGGATCTTAGTATCCTTCATGTTGCTAGTGCCTGCAAGTTTAATGACTAAAAGTGGATTTGATGAGGACCTCGCAGGCAAATTTTTGCCTTTACCATATATAATATGTGCATTGAATCATTACACAGTGATACAATTTTAAATAGTTATAATTTTTAAGCTTTATCCTGATACTGCACTATTGTTCTGCAAATTAATTTGAAGTGAAAATTCAAGTTTTTATGACTTATCTATACTAATGCTTTATTACTAATGAAGTAAGCAACATTTCTTAGAGTATTTTGTTTCCTATCTTATGAATGTGCATTTGTAATCTTTTGTGTTTTGTCTGCTAAATTACTTATTTGAAAAAAATCTGTACTTTTTTTGTTGTTATTATATGTACTGAAAACTCCCACTCCATAGTTTGTCATTTCCTTTTGTTTAAGGTAATTTTTAAGAGAAATTTTAAATTTTAATGTCACCAAATTTGGAGGTTTTAGAATTTATATTTGTTTTATTTATTTTTGAAATAGATACATCCAAAGCTGGCCAGAGGTCTTAAAAATAACCTCCTATACTTTCTTTAACATATTAAAGTGTAACTTTCACATTAGGACTTTACTCCACCAAGATAGATTTTTTTATTGTATGGTGTGAGGTTGAAAGACCCTTCCCCTAGAAGGTAGATAGGATAACTAACCGCTTTTTTTTTGCTTTTCTGTAAACCGCTGGCTTTTAGGTATAAATTAGGTTATTAATCGGGTTATTAGTCGCATATTAATTGCTCTTTTGCTTTACTGTCACTGCTTGGCTTATAGAAATAATAGAGACGCCATGATGGCTTTCCTACCTTCCCCCTTCTTGTTCCCCTCTCTTGCGCGAGCGGGCCCTCAGAACCAATCAGCTTGTTCCCCCTTCCCGCCTCTCACTTCGCGCGCGCGGGTACTCAAAACCAATCAGCAAACTCCAAGTATGCCTTTTTCAAAGTTCAAATTGTCAACCAATCAGTTGCGCCCCACCCAAAACTTGTTTGTGCCTTCCTATATAAGACCCTGTTTCTCTCCGGTCGGTGTGCTCGGTTAGCTGGAGCTGCCGACCACCCGCCGGTACCTGCGTGGAAATAAACCTCTTGCTGTTTGCATCCAGTGGCAGTGTTAAATTCTTGGGTAAGGGGATCCGCAGGTCTTTCAAGGTAGAGATTTGTTTGTTTTTTTTTCAATTTGGATAACTAATTTCCCAATAGCAGTTTCTGAGTGATCCATCTTTTCCTTGTAGATTTAAATTATCCCTGCTGGGGTATATGAAGTATTTATAAGTGCACAGGGCTCTATTTGGATCTATTATTATTTCTTCTTATGATAATTCCATTAACTGAATTATCAAAGATTTACTTTAAATATTGATACCTGGTAAGGTGAGTCCCTCTCAATGACTTCAATGTTCTGGTTTGTTTTATTATGTTTCGCCTCTTCTCAATATGTAACACTTGATGATTTTTGAAAACTGAACCCTATTCGAAAGAGCATTTATGATTTTATTTATTTTTAACTCTATCATTTCTAGGTGTTTGTATCGAGAGTCTTCTGAAGTGATTTTGGCAGATCCTAACGCACCTTTATTGAATTTCTCTTGGATTACTTTGAGCTGCCTAGCAGAACAGGCAGCATCCTTTATGGGGCCCAACATGAAGTGAAAATGTGATGCCCCTTAACTGAAAATTATTAAGAATTTCAAGATGGTAAAAAACAGAGCATGGAACCAAGCACTCTAACCTTCCAAACATACGGGTGTCATGCACGGAGCCAGCTCTACTGCCCAGAACACGCCTCTGTCAACTGCTATAGGATTTTGATTCATTCCTCATGGTCTCCCCTTCAGCTAGTTTGATGCCTGTTTCTGGAGGTTCCATGCAACTCCACGGCCATCGCCAATCCTACGATTCTCTTCTAAATTTCACAAGTCCTGTTCTTTCGCAATTTCACATCTGGTGTCCCCAGTTATAACTAGGGCTTCACAGTGTGCAGGATAGTTCAGTTATCAGATCTGCCGTACACTTGGCTATAGTATACTCTTGGCTGCAGCAATGTTTGCAAATTTAATAAATATCTATACCTCAAAACTATACCTCTGGTCTAACCAGGAAAAAAGGCCTGACACTTATACAATTAGAAAGATAAGTCTAACACAATTTGCAAAAGAGAAAAAAAATAGAAGATAATATAAAATGGAAGTTAAGAGCCTGTAATATTAAAACAGAGTTGGGTTCATATCTCAGCTCTACTACTTCTTAGCTGCAAGTTCCTTAACCTCACTGAGCTTCAGTTTCCTCTTTTGAAAAATAGGGATAAAAATACTGTTCACCTCACGGTGTTATGTGGAGGTTAGATACAAAGTCTGTAAAGCACTTGGTGCAATTACTAGTACATAATAAACAATCAGGACTGTTGGTTGTAAATTATAAAATTGTCTTATACAGGAAAAATGTTGATGGGAGATCAGAAAACAGAGTGTGTCTAAGCAATAAGGGAAGGGCTCATGCAGTACACTAGACAACCAGGTCTTGTCTCCATCTCTATCATGATCCCACTTGTTTAAGTAAACACCATAATATCCTCAAATTCTCAGAATAACCTTTTAACAGGCACCAGTATTTCTACTCTTAACTCTCTAGAACCCATTCTTCACACAGGAGCCAGTGTGATATTTTAAAAACATATAACATTTCACACCCTTCCACTACTTACAAGCATCCAGTAGCATTCCAGGACACCTATAATCCATAGTCCTTGCTATGGCTTAGAAGTTCCTACAGGATCTGCTCTTGTTAGCTCTCAGAATTTTTCTTCTACTATTTTCCATTCTGCTGAATGACTTCCTGATATTTTAAGTTTCACTGGCAAACTTTCTGTCCCTCAGATAATTAAGCTTGGTTCTTGACTCAGGCCTTTGTACTCAAAGTTCTTTCTGCCTAGAAAGTTCTCATCCCAGATCTCCACATGGCCAGCTCCTTCTGATTTCCAAGGTTTTAACCCAAATGTCACCATCCTAAGAACCTTCTATGATTATTTTATCTAATTAGGTCACTTAAGTTACTTTCTATTACATCTTAAAAAAATTTTTTTCATAGCATTATCTGAAATTGTATTAATAATTTATTTATTAGTTCATTACAGATCTCTGCCCACTAGACCCAAAGTTTTTTGAGAGAGCCATGCTTATTTTGTTCAGCTCTCTGATTTCCCATGTTTAGTTACTATTTTAATAAATACATGTTGAATAAATTAATAAATTCTAGAGTTTTAAGAGGTAGAGGAAACAGGGTTAGTCCGGAGTTTCCAGGGGAACCGTTTTATACACAGGCAGTGGAGAGGAACGTGGCATGCAAAAAGTGTAAGGAGAATTCAGTGGGCTTTTCCAGAGCCTCAATGTTGAAGCCATCACTTTTTCAATTGTACAATGAATTCCTTCAAGTCAGGGAACTGGTGACCTCAGATCCCAATGGAGTGTGTAACTGACACTGGGTTTTCAAAAAATTGTTGTTGAAATGAATTAGTCAATTTCTCTTAAACAGTATACAAATATATTTGCAGCTCTTAAGCACAAGAAAGATTCCTTTCTTTTTTTCCTTATTAGAGAAAGTTCTTTTGTATTAGTTATCAACAATGAATTGTGACTAATGGCAGGTCACACAGGTGTATGAGCAAGCATAGGCTTTATTTTACCACCTGAGATGGCGTCTAACAAATTTATCAATTGAGTTTTATAATGGTGATCGGGGTAGAGATTCACTTCACCATGTATATTTGAAGGTAATCTGTGAATTCATTTTACATCAAAGCTTAAAAGGACGACTGTCTGGGCAGTTTACTCAGGAGACAGAAGGAACCTCTGCCCTCAGCCGAATGTCACCAATGCAGCTGGTCTGAGCCACCCTCAGTAAGTGAGACAGTCACTACAGTTGCTGGACCCTCAAAGGTCTAAAGGCACCCAAAGTCTTCCCTGGCATGTCAGAGACATTTCATTGAAATGTATTTATGTCCAACATGAAGCTTTAGTAGGTGAAATTACTTTCACTTCCTCTGAGTGAATATAAAGGGTCCGGATTAAGAATTGGAAGTGAGAAAGAGAAATAAATTCTTGTTTGCAAAGAGGAGAACAATGGATGCCAGTATATTAAACAGAGTTAAATGCAGATCTCAGCTACTCATGGTGAAGTAGGTCGTGTGAATTTGACTGCCCACATAGTCTTGAATCTCATTGACAATTGTGATAGATTCATTTATCATTCTCCTTCAAAACACATAGCAGATATGACTTTAGAAAGTGAGTATAAACAGCTGCTCAATTTGGAAAATGGGTCATGGACTGACTCTGTCCTCACTGGCTGATCTCTTTTATCAGCCTTTATTCTCATGTTAAACAAAGATTAATTGAACACTCCTCTGTCCAAGATATAAGGTTAAATCCCTGATCTCAAAGATTTTAATATATGATAGGAAAAGTCTCATAAGTATAGCAGCAACTGCAATACATATGAAGAATCAGGGCCAACGGGGCGGGGGGCGGGGGGGAAGAACAGATATAGGCCACCAGAATAGTATCACAAGGTAAAATTTGTGTTATTACTGTTTAAGTTGAGAGATGAGTCCCAAGAGAGGTGAACAACGAAAATCTAAATAAGAAGATCCTTCTTGCAGGTTTTAGGATTGAGAAACATTTTCAAATAGGGGAGATGGAAACAAGTAATGAAGAAGAAGGAGCCTGACTACAGGCAACAAGGTGGCGGTGGGGGGTAGGGGGGACAAGATAAGAAACACCAGGATGCTCCCTGTAGGACTTAGGTTAATGAGCCATTTTCAACCCACAGATATTTCTTAAATAGAATCCAACTGACCATAAAATATATGTGGCTGAAGCTGGGTTTGAATTCATATACAACACTTTTCAACTCAGATCTTATGCAAATATCATTCTATTCATTTGAAAAATAGGAATTAATTTAAGGATTTGGTATAGGGATAAATATGATAATGTAAGAAACATTAAGCACTCACAAAAAGGTATATATAGCATATATTGCACACCATCTGGCTATGCATATTCTCATCATGTAAAGGAAACACTAAAGCTGTTTACCTTGATATTTTTAATAATTATAAATCTAAAAGACCTGAAAACAGCTACATCCACAAGAAACAAAAATGCCAGAGGTGGTAGGAAATCAGCAGCAACAGAAGCAAGGTCAAATAGGGTAATGAAAAGCAGTTTTATTAGTCAGGTTTGTAAATAGCTTCATATTTCATGTGGGCTAATTATAGTGCTTGTGGATAAATGAGATGTACAAGAAATAATTTCCAAATATTCTTTCTTTGTTTAAGTAATGAAAAATTAAGCTATTTGATAGGCTATTGTAAAAGAGAGAGGGAATCCTGAGAAGCAAAATGTCCATTTTCATTCTGGATTAATGATTACTATCCAAGTGTGAAATTAGATAAATACACATTCCTTCATGCAGAGCAAAAATTTGAAGTGCCCAGGGGATTTTTGACAGTGTCACAGTGTGTCTGTTTTCTCTTTCTGCTTATTTGCCATAATTTGCCGAATGGTGTCAAAATGTTCGTCAATATGACAGAGAAAAAGAGAGAAAAGAGAAACAAGGGGTTTTATCATTCACCAAAAGCATACTGCAAATCACTTCCAAAACTCTTTGTTTGCCTGATAAAGAAGATGGAAAACAAAAATATGCTTTTGTGTACAGCAAGGCAATCTTCTGTTTTAATGATTTTGAAAAAGATCTCACATAAGCCTCTCTTAAGAAAGAGGTGGATGGGCATTTGGGTGGCTCAGTTGGTTAAGAGGCTGACTTTTTTTTTTTTTTTTTTTTTTTTTTTTTTTTTTTTTTTTTTTTAGATTTTATTTATTTCTTAGAGAGAGAAAGAAAGAATGAGAGGAAAGAGGTCAGCAAGAGAAGCAGACTCCCCGCTGATCAGGGAGCCTGATGTGGGACTTGATCCCAGGACTCCAGGATCTTGACCTGAGCCAAAGCCAGTTGCCTAATCAACTGAGTCACCCAGGTGCCCCAAGAGGCTGACTCTTGATCTTGGCTCGGGTCATGATCTTAGAGGTCATGAAATTGAGCCCCACAGAGCCTGCTTAAGATTCTTTCTCCTCTTCCTCTGCCCCTCTCTCCCCACCTCTCAAAAAAAAAAAAAAAGAGAGAGAGAGAGAAGAAAAAAGAAAGAAAAAAAGAGAGAGTACCCTTATATACTGACTCATCTTCTCCACTTTTTCCAGCAATATTCAGAGGGAATTACAGTAACTGATAAACAAACAAACAAAAATCTTAGGAACAGAATAAGCTCTCAAGAAACTTTTTAATAAAACTATATTTGTTTCTGACAAAATATTTGTCATAGAGAACAACAGTACAATGAAGTCTGATTTTTTGCACATTTGCTATAATTTGTTCTGTCAAAGAACTTTTTACTAACTCCCTTCACAGTTTTGATATGGATAAGGAAGTTCTGCCATATTGAAGATATTTTCAGAGCAGAGCAAGCAAACAATGACAATATCAAACCAATCGTGAACCAGAAAGAGGCTCTGTTTTTGCTATGCAGGAGTTTTATGATGCTGACGGACATTCTCTTCCCCACTGGGAGGGAGAAAGATGCAGCAATCCCAGAATATGTAGTACATTTCATCAGGAAAAAATAAACTGTCTATTTCAAGGGGCCATGACTTGATCTGGTGTGCATAACCATCTTCTGGTTCATATTATGTAGTGACATAAAATTCTCCATGCTCAATCTAAGTAAAGAGGGTGAGGTATCCCTACCCTAGCTATAAAATCAAATCCTATGAGATCTGCTGGAATTCAATAATAAACATTTACAGACCTTGCTGATTCAATATTCAATCTGACACATTTGGATAAAGCCAACATTCCCCAGCTGTTGCCCCAACAAGGTGGCTAGGGAAGGAAAATCGCACTGGAGAAGCCCCAACAAAGAGCTGACATTTCAACAAATTTGAAGGGGCACATTAGATGACCCAGAAAATGCCATTCCAGCAATGCAAGAGCAGACGTCGCCAGGTCAGAGGGAATATTCTGGCATCTGGAGAGCACATAGGTGGAAAAGGCCTCTTCTGCTCTTCCAACAGGGAGAATACACTGGGAAGCAGTCCAACTTGGTTGAAAAGGTTGGTAAAGAGCCTTGATTTTTATGACTCACCATTTCAAAAAGTCAAAATGCATCACTTATTGAATTTTCAACTTCCAAGAAGGAATTTTTCTCTAGAGAAAGCTGTCAGCTCATGTATTGTATTTCAAAGGTCTCAGAAAATACATGTATGTCTTGACCTCAGTCCTCATTAGGACTGGTGTGAATGCCATAATTTTCATTTCTCTCATGGGAACTAAAGAAGGTGAGGAATAATAAGTAAAGGGACATTAAATATTTTCTGAGTTGCTATCAGATTATATTCTTGTTTTCACCCCTCGTCACTGACCTAACATACCCCTTAAATACAAACGTACACACTTATGCATAATAATCATCTGAAGAGCAACATTATGTAGATTGCACATTTCAAAAGCCTCTGAATCAATTCTAACCAAAACACTTAAAGGAAGGAGAAGTCAGTGGCTCATTCAAAAATCAGCCAGTAAGAAGTAGACTTATTTGACATCCTCAGGGGCAAACCTCCAGATAAAGAAACGTATCAGATAGCAATGCTGGTAACCATTCCTCTTTCTTTTCTTGCTTCTCTCACGGTTGAGTGACAATATCAGTTCCCTGTTTAGAGGGCAGCAAAATAGGATGGTTCACAGCACTTATTGCTCATGTCCTGCAGCAGAAAGAGAGCGGGGAGAAGCTGACAAAGATATCTCACCCTCATATATACTTTATGTCAAACAGAAATCCTTATAGCCACTGGGCTCCTATGATAACTATTATTTCCATTCTGTGGAAAAGCGTTAGATAGCCTAAGAGTTGAGTTACAGAATGGTATAATTGAATGTATTTCAAAAACACTGGCTGAAGTCAGTTCAGCAACTAGTATTTTAGTTTTGGATTTTGGTGTGTCAAATTTTATTGAAGATTGTCCTGCTCTTCTCTATTAGATTTTAAAGATATTTATTTACTTATTTATTTGAGAGAGAGTGCACGTGGTTAGGGGTGGGGAGAGGAGCAGAGGGAGAGGGACAAGCAGAGTGCAAGCCAGACATGGGACTCAGTCTCACGACCCTGAGATCATGACCCGAGCCAAAATCAAGAGTGGGGCACTTAACGGACTGAGTCGCCCAGACGCCCCTCTTCTCTATTAGATTTTAATATCAACTAGTAAACATCATATGCAGAAATTATATATTTTGCTATTTATCACCATAAATCATTTACACAGTGTCAGCTCAGCTTTGAGAGAAAAATTAGGATATATGAGATATTGCAAGGCAGAAGTGCTCCGCATAGAAACTGGAAATTTTTAGCAATTTTTAAAGATGACCTTTTTTAAAAAATAGCTTGTGCCACATGTAATTAAAGCACTGCATTCATTTGGATATACTGCAGGCAAATCATGTTGCAAGTACATATCTTTTTATGGCTCACTAAGTATTGTTTTAAAGTACATATAGTTAAAGTTTGTCTTGTCAATACTAAATGACTAGCCAACTGACCATTCTCCCAGTGTGATATAAACAGCGGTTAAACTCCACTGGCTGATGTTCTATAATTTTAAATAAATGTATAAATGCATAAAAGATAATCTCTGGCTTCTTTTATTTGTCTTTGCCCTCCTGATATTTTGGCTTGTTGGTATCTGGCCAACTGTCTATCACAGCCAGAACCTTGGATATTAAAAGATACCATATTCATCTACCTGTGTTTAAAAAAAAAAAGTTCGTTATCTAGTCTTCTAAAATCCAGAAATTATCTCACTTACTTGATAAAGTTGTTCCCCAACCCAGCCTTCTGTGATGCTCTTGCGGCTCATTCTATCTTCTCATCTCCAGAAGGAAGAAATATCAGCTTGGATCCATTTTTCACTAGTTTCTAGTGAAAGTGTTTTAGTGTTTTGGTCTAGTGAGTGAGTTTAGTCTAGTGTTTTAGTCTCTGGGTGAGTAAGTGAGTATGCTGGGGTGAGTTCTACTGAAGGTAAGAAATAAGGAGAGAAGGTATATAAACATGTCTTTCCTCAGAATAAAGCATCTTATATAAATAGGTTTAGCAGATGTATCCCAAGGAAACATTTTTATTCCCCATAGATTAAAATCTCATTGGTAAATAATAGCCTGGGTTTATAGAAGAGTGCCTAAGGCTTAACAAGCATAAGATTTACCTTGAAACTTGCTCAAGTCTGGTCCTCAGACCAGATTTTGAGTAGCAAGGTAATAGACCGTATGTGTTCCTTAGAAAGGTACAATTATTCTTATATTTCAATTATGCAATCACCCTATTTTAGAGAGTCCCAAAGAAGATTCTGTGAATACTAGTTAAGTTTGGTTTTATCAGGGCGCCTGGGTGGCTCAGTCGTTAAGCCTCTGCCTTTGGCTCAGGTCATGATCCAGGGTCCTGGGCTCAAGCCTTCCATCAGGCTCCCTGCTCTGCAGGAAAGCCTACTTCTCCTTCTCCCACTGCCCCTGCTGCTGTTCCCTTTTTTGCTGTATCTCTCTCTGTCAAATAAATAAAATCTTAAAATAAAAAAAATTTTTGGTTTTATAAAAAGGACCTGGCAGTCATGAAATTTCAGGAAATGATCACTATTTTCTCCCCTTGGAGATTTCAAATGTAATATTACCATACCAAAAGACAGAAGTTGTGCTACCATAAAGAAATCTCGTTTCATTAGTTTAATCCAATGTCTCCTGCACTAATTTGATAAACCTTTTTAAGCATAACATATAAATGGAAGAAGTGTTCCATGGAATGCACTTTAGAAATGCTGTTTAGACAATGTTATTTATTTATTTTTATTATTTTGTTTCAAATTCCCTAAATTATGAGGGTTTAGGAGCAGGTGCAAAGCATACCATAGGAAAAACGATATAGGATTTAGAGAGGCAGACCTGTTTGAACTATACTTTGGGAACCAAAAACACAACGTTCTTTATTGGTGAGCTTGGCATGGAGTGTGTGGAAATAGCCAGCAGAACCCACTAAGCTCAGGTATAGGATATCTGAACCTAGCCCTAGAAAAGAACCATTTTAGCCATGAGTAAGACTGCTGACCACAAGCCTTGTCTTCAGGGAAAGACTTCCATCGAATAGAGTCTGATGCTCTTTGAAGGTTTTATTTATTTATTTATTTTAGGGAGCTGAGCCCCCAGGAGTTGGGAGAGGAGCAGGAGGGAGGGAGAGGGAGAAGGAGAAGGAGAGAATCTCCAGGCCACTCCTCACTGAGCTCGGAGGTCCACATGGGGTTTGATCTCACGAATGACTGCAGCCGAGATCAAGAGTCAGACGTGAAACTGACTGAGCCACCCACGTGCCCCCAAATTGTCTGATGTTCTTGATGATACTGGCAAGTGAAGTCTCAGAGCTGAATTTTGTGCAATTTAGAAAAAAATAAAAATAAAATCATGAAATGTTACAATGGTGGTGCATTAAATATTTTAGAAGACCTCATATTTGTTTTACCTAAAACACATGTAAAACAAAGGCTTCATTAGATGCAGTAACAAAATAGCACTAATTAAAATAGGGGTAGCAAGGAACAAAAGAGAGAATAAACAATAGAACAGATACCCAGAGCTATAACATAAAAGAACAATTACAAATTGACCGAGATCCAAAAGGAGAGAAAAGAATAAAGAGTCCCGAGGACAATTAGAGACACAACGCAGGATTCGTGCCCTCCTGCTCCTCACCATTTTCTTGTGAAAGGTCATCTTCAGGCTATTTTGGTGTGGTTAATGTATAATGTAGAGCTACACTGTAAATAGGTTAATGAGGTTTGATGTGAGGTACATAAAATTGACTTCCTTTATTTACATTTATGAACAGTGATAGTGCTGGATTAGCTTTTGCTTGATGTCATTATTTCAGAGGAGCTGCTGATAAAATTTGTTCCCACATATCACTTTCTAATGGTGGGACTTGCTACTTAGTTATTGCATGTAAGTCAAACAGGTTGAGGTATTAAGAATTTTGTGACAATCTCATGTGCTGTCATCGTTTAGAGATGGGCTTCAGGAAAGGGGTCTTGAGGATTCCAGGCTTAATGTCCTAAATTAAACAATGTTTTAAAAAAATTCCATAGAAGCATGCATTTAAACCATTTGTTGGAAAGGTCAAAAATTAAAGCATTGCAAACTTTATGGTTTCCTTGAAACTACAATTTTTGGCTGCTCTTGGTGCTATTTCAGAAAAAGCATATGGACTAAGACCACCTTCCAGATGCCCTGACATAGGCACTATATTGGATGAAAGTATTAAATATACTAGGTACTTAGCAATTTGCAGCTCTTTCAGCTAGCAATCTAAATTGAAGAAACAGTGTGATTGTGCACCACGTGCTACTCTATTAATACAAAGTTCACTAAAGTCTATGAGAAAGTTTACGATTAAATAGTGGGAAGTCAAAATTTGCATGTTGCTATAAAATATTTAGGAATGTTTCATAATACTTTAAATTGCCATTAACTGCCCAAAAGTCAGAGAAATAAGACTAACGAATTTGTTGAAGGTTATTTTCTTAGTTTGTGAAAATTTCAGGGTACAAATGTTAATTCACAGCATGGCTATACATAGTTAAAAAGGTCTATGAAGTTGTTTGATGATACTTTGATCACATTGATCTGCATGTGAACTTTATTTGATGTTTAAAAAAGTTGCAGTGGGACTGAGAGGTACGGCCTTCCAGTTATGGAATGAATAAGTCATAGGGATGAAAGGTAAAAGGTAGGGAATATACTCAATGATATTGTAACAATGTTGCCTGGTGACAGATGGTGGCTACACTTGTGGTGAGCATAGCATAAGGTGTAGACTTATCAAATCACTATATTGTCCACCTGAAACTAATGTAACATTGTGGGTCAACTATACTTCAGTAATTAAAAAAATAAAACCCCACATGTTCAACTATGAGGCAGAGATTGTGGGGTTGACTAACTGGTTACCTAGAACATGAAATTATTTTCCTTCTAGATGTCCTGGAGTTTGGAGGGTAGCAGTCATTATTCCTGTATTAGACTAGGTCACATGAATGACCTCTATAGGACCTCTTATAGGACCATCTGTGTTGGTTTCTTATGGCTGCCACAACAAAATACAATAAACGAAGTGGCTTAAATGACAGAAATTTATGTCTTTTGGTTCTGGAGGGTAGAAGCCTAAGATCAAGGTATCAGCAGGGTCATGCTTTCTCTGAAGGCATGAAGGAAGCCTCTATTTCAAACCTCTCACCCAGATTCTGGTGGATCCTGTTTGCAGTAGCATAACTCCAACATTCAGATGGAATTCTCTCTGTGTGCATGTCTATATCCAAATTTCTCCCTTTCATAAGGATATCAGTCGTCTCAGATTAGGGGCCCACCTTACTCCACTATGACCTCATCTTTACGGATTATATCTGCAACGACTCCATTGCCAAATAGGGCCATGTTATCAGGTTCTTGGGGTTAGGACTTTAAAATATGAATTTGTGAGGATTCACAGACCTGTACCCCTGGAGCAAATAATACATTATATGTTAATAAAATTTTTTAAAATGGGAAGAAAAAAATAAAATAAAATATGAATTTGGGAAGGGACACATTTCAACACATTGCTTTCCTTATCGGGGGATAATCCAGAGCACACTTCATTCTCCATGTCTTTTGGAGCATTGGTACAATTGAGCTGTTATGTATTAAGTGAGCCTGCACATAGCCAGTCACCTACAGTTAGATAAGATTATAAAGGATAGCGAAGAAGAAAAGTCTGGAAGAATGTTAGCCAACAAAATCTCAGGAAGCACTGGATGCCTCTCTGGACAGAAAAGTAAAAACTAGAGAGAGGAAAACAGAACGATGAAGATGATAACACATTTAGAGGAAAAAAGATAACTTTGCTTATAGAAAATGAAAAACTTACTTCCCCTTTCTCTTCCATTTAATTATGAAGAGTGCAGAGACTTAAACTCACTGCCAAAGATAACCCATAGATGGCAGAGACCTCTCCATGGATTAGAGAGAGTATCCTTAAATGGAGTTCTGGAAAAGCGGATTACCTCTCAAAAATTAAAATAACCCATTGACAAGGCAAAGGGCATCCCTACTTTGGGAACACATTTATAAATGTGTTCCTCTATATGAATTATGGAACTCAGTTCACTATTTTGCATATTTTGCTAATTAAAGTACTGTGGTAAAAATGCTGATATGACTGTCTCATATTTCAGTTCTTAGCAGGAATGATGAGAAAATGAGGAATGTGTCAACAATAAATAGCACAGAAAATCTGTAGAAATATACATTAACACAGTCACTGCATTTCAGATTCAAAGCATGATATTTTCTGAACTGTAGTGTCCTATTATTGCTGTAACAAATTTACCACAAACTTACTAGCTTAAGACAACACAAATTTATTATCCTACATTTCCGTAGGTGAGAAGGCCAACATTAGTCTCACTAGGTTAAAATCAAGGTGTCTACAAGGCTATATTCACTTCTGGCAGCTCTAGAGGAAAATTTACTTCCAGCATCTAGAGGCCAACCACACTCCTTGGTTCACATTCCCCTTTCTCCATCTCGAAAGCCAGCAACACTGCATATCTCTGACCATTTTTTCTCAGGCCTGTCTCTTTTTGACCAGAGCTTGGGAAGGTTCTCTGCTTTTAAGGACCACTGTTATTAAATGGAGCCCACCTGGATAACCCAGTATCATCTCCCTATCTCAGGGTATGTACTCATAATCATAATGGCAAAGTCTCTTTTGCCATATGAGACAACACATTCACAGGTTCCAGAAGATGTGGACATCTTCAGGAGGTTATTATTCTGCCTATCTCATGACCATTTGCTCCTATTCTGAGGCTACCTTCAGTATGGAAACCGTAGCTATCTATCAATATATTAACTACAGTGTGCACTTGTTCAATAAATACTTATTGATTAATTTATTAGCATATATGAATGCATAACTCCCATAAAAATAATCCTGAAGTATCCCAACTCGTGTCATACCACACCAAACATGCTCTCAGTTCTGAACAAGCCAAGTAATTGCTCTTCAGCAAATGAGAAACACCTGCAGATGCTGAGAGGAATTGAAATATGACTTATAAGCCAAATCAGAATTGTTTATCCTCAGGGCAAAGCAAAGGTCAAACGAATGGTAAAATAAATACAAACTAGGGGTTGGGGGATGAAAGGAGGGATGAGTAGGTAGAGATCAAAGGATTTTTAGGGCAGTGAAATTATTCTGTATGATACTATAATGGTGGCTACTTGTCAGTACACATGTGTTAAGATCCCCCCCCCATGTACAAAAACAAACAATAAGCCTTAATATCAACTATGGACTTTGGGTGGTAATGATGTGTCATGTAGGTTCACAGATTGTAGCAAATGGACCCCTTTGTGGGTGATATTGATAATGGGAGAGCCTATATATGTGTTGGGGTAGGGGGTCTATAGGAACTTTCTACTTTCCACTTAATTTTGCTGTGAATATAAAACTTCCCTAAAAATTAAGTCCATTAAGAATAAATAAATACAGAGGGTGCCTGGGTGGCTCAGTGGGTTAAAGCCACTGCCTTCGGCTCAGGTCATGATCCCAGGGTCCTGGGATCGAGGCCCGCATCGGGCTCTGTGCTCAGCGGGGAGCCTGGTTCCTTCTCTCTCCTCTCTCTCTGCCTGCCTCTCTGCCTACTTGTAATCTCTCTCTCTCTGTGTCAAATGAATAAATAAAATCTTTAAAAAAAAGAATAAATACAGAGATCAAAATCAGACATAAGTATTCAAGAATAAGAATATATAATCATTTAAGAGTCTGACTTGGAAAAAAGAACTACCAGACCAATGCATCATTGTATTGGTTCACCTGAAACATCATAAACAAACTTATCTTTGATTTTGGATGAAAACAGAAATGTCCAGAAGAGTAATCTATTTTTTTTTGGTTTTTTTTTTTAAGATTTTTTATTTATTTGACAGAGAGAGAGATTACAAGTAGGCAGAGAGGCAAGCAGAGAGAGGAGGAAGCAGGCTCCCTGCGGAGCAGAGAGCCCAATGCGGGCCTCGATCCCAGGACCCTGAGATCATGACCTGAGCTGAAGGCAGAGGGTTTAACCCACTGAGCCACCCAGGTGCCCAGAGTACCCTGTTTGTATAGAGAAGACTATAAAATAATAAGAGAAAAAAGCAATGAACAGGAAGTGAGGAGACTGGGTTTCAGCCTTGACCTGGTCACTAACCACCATCACGGCCATAATGCTTGGATCACAGTCTCTTTGTGTCTACATAAAGTACAGAGAATAATTTTTAATGTCTCTTACAAAGATTCACATTTACAATTCATCAATGACAGTCCACAGGCATAAGTAATTACCAGTACCATTACCAGTGAAAAATTCTGGATGGTTCAGAGGGCAAAAGGTGGTGGATGGGGCGGGTAGAACACCAAGAGAACATAGGGGAAGCAGTATGTTCCACTTGATGTAGGGAAGCAATTTGAGCCCAAAGGACTATATTTAAACTTTTGCTCTGCACCTGAATAATTTGTGTGATCTTTGGGTGAGCTACTTAAGGTTTCTGACTCAGTTTCTTCATCTATATTATGTAGGTAGTAAAAAATTATCTCATCGAGTTGCTATTAGAGATATATGAGTGAGCAAAAATATGAAAATAGATTCTAAACAATATGAATTGACTGCCTATTATGTGACAAGTGTTGTTTTAAATATATTTCATTTGTAAGGTTTCTTATTTCACATGTCAGCTCAGTATAAATACAGACCATTAACTGGCCCATCAAACATATGAGGAAATTGAAATGCATACAGTTTATATAGATTTCCCAAGGCCACAAGGCCAGCAAGTAGAAGGGGTTGGGACTGAACCCATGTGGTTTCAGCCTGTTTTTAACAGGCTGGCAAAATTCCCCTTCCCCAGTTTCTATCCTTTTTCTTCTGTCTCATCCTTCCTAAAGCAATGGTTTGGAGAATTTAAAGAACTTCTAATTGGCATGCACATAACCATTTTACAACTGTGGCTAATTCTATCCTGTAGGATATACACTATATTCCTTCCATTTTGTAAAAACAAAAACAAAAACCAATATGTCAGTGTATATTATTTTGTTAATTATTATGTCATTGGCATGACATACTTGTGAACTCCTTGAAAAAGTAATGTGCACTTATTGTGTGATAAATTTTTAGAGTTGAAAAGAACCCTGGCAATCAGCTAAAATGAATTATAACTTAACATAGGTAAGGAAACCAAGGTACAAAACTAAAATATCTTGTCCAGGTTCATACAGCTAATAGAAAAGATAATTGACTCCCCAAGTGAAATAAGAAACCTTACAAATGAAATACATGAATCCTGTTATTAATATTTTCTATACATTAATCATTTGTCAAGACTGACACTTTCTCAAATTGCATTGTGTAAGAAAGGAATCAGTAAGTGTGGATCATACAATGTTAGTATATTAAAAAAGAAGAGGTTCTAACATCCCCTAGCTGGCAAAATAACCCATTCTTTCCCCATCTGCCATATTTTATTAATGATGGACCAATGGCAATATTCATTCTGTAGCTTAAAATCATGGAGAACAAGTACAGAGATTATATTATGTTTCAATTCATATTTTTACCTTTATTTCATTGTGCTTTTTATTAAGTCAATCTTTCTCAGTATTTTTGAATGTGAATGTTTATTGAGTACTTAAATTCAGGACTATTACTGGCTGTATTTTTGTTACCTTGTTTATTCTTATGTTACAATTCTAATACTGCATGTTTTTATTTTATCAATAATTTGTCCCTTTTATGCTTGTCTTTACACAAAATCATAAAAATACACCTTTCCCAGGCTGACCTGAATAGCTACAACACACCTGGATGTGTACAATGACAAAGTTTGTTCTTATACATATTTACCTAAGCTGCTGAACAGCTGTCTCTCAAGCAAACAATGTGATCGTTATCATCCTGACACAGGAGAATTAAATTCTTTTAAAGAGAACTCTAATAGGTATTAAATGTCAAGTACTTCAAAACCCTTAAAAATTCAACTTCAACTAAAGTCACCAAGAAACCTAATATTAAGATTTTATGTCTCTTAGAGTAAAATAACCAATGATTCTACCCAGCATATCAGACAAAAAACTCAGCTTGGGATTTCTAAGGTATCTTTAGTTTAAGAAGTTTATTTAAGGGCGCCTGGGTGGCTCAGTGGGTTAAAGCCTCTGCTTTCGGCTCAGGTCATGATCTCAGCGTCCTGGGATCGAGGCCCGCATCGGGCTCCCTGCTCGGCGGGGAGCCTGCTTCCCCCTCTCTCTCTCTGCCTGCCTCTCTGCCTCCTTGTGATCTCTCTCCCTCTGTGAAANAAAAAAAAAAAAAAAAGAAGTTTATTTAAATAAGTTCCTTTGTGCTTACAAACCTATTTCCTCTTCCTTACAATCAAAATAATTGTACCTTTTAGCATTGGTTACTGTGGCCATGCAGACATTGATTTGTGCTGATACTGCCACACTTCAGTTTTCAAACATATGCTTTTCTCTAATACGCTTTGCTTTTAGTCATTTCAATTGCATTATTTTCTAGTATGAGAAGCCAGAATATGTTATTGGCAGCCATGCATTCTAAGGAGATGCGATTGATTCTTAGGATAAAAGAGCCTCTATCCAACACATTTTAGCATAAGCAGGTATTATGACCCACATTCCTTAGGACAGATGAAACCCCGGTAAAGCAGTGATTTAGATGTACATCTCAATGCTGCCCTAATGGTTTACCATAAATATGCGTAGAAAATGAAATGCAAATAAATACAGCATGTAGGGCTGCTGCTACAAAGGCAGGTGTAGGAAAATTGCCAAGTTTTCCTTAACTCAGGTTTTTTACTTGGCCTCAGAGAACCAAAGGAACGTTCCTGGGTAGGCATCACGTATGTGGGGAGCTAGTATCTAACCAGGGAGAACCGATTAATATTCAGGCCCTGCAGGCTCTCTGACAGTCTTTTTGAACAATCTCTGAAGACTAGGCGGTATCTTTAATTGTGAGCAAGTAAACATCAGTCTAGATCGTGTGAACAATTCAACAGATGAAAGGAGACACAAGTTTTCTCTGCAGGTGGGTTAACAGCTGTTGCCAAATACCTCTCTATCTTCACATCTTGGAGCAAGTCTTAGAGCAGATAGGTTGAATCATTTTCTTTGTCATGAAGCCTTAAGACCTGAAAAGTTCTGTGTTTCATGAAAAATGTGATTGATGCCAAAGGCTAGGCCCTTTGATTCTCTAAGAGACAAAGCTTTTGATCCTTTGAAACAATACCATTTCACTTTGTAAGATGTATTTAAGTTATCTCCTATTTTATTTTTCTGAAGTTGAAATCATTGGAAAAATTAGCCCTCTAAATTTAATTGCCTATAATTTTGCTATCAAGACAGCCCATCAAAGTGCTCTACAAACAGAGGAGTGATTGAAAATGAGAGACAAGTGTCTAGCTATCTGCAAAACTAATCTGAGCACTAAATTAGAATCGCCCTGTTTTGTTTTGCCTGGATCTCCTTCATTTGCATCTTGTGTACATACCACTCCCAAAATGCCTATCTTTCTTTCCCACATCTCTTTAACATTATGTTAAATGATGATTCCAGAATGCATCTCCAGGGCCGAGCTTGCAATCAGTTTGATTTTAAAGAACAAATCCTAACTGTAGGAAGTGAACAAAATTCAGGGATGCTGTTGATTTAGAGATCATTAAGTATGTAGCTGAGGGGAAGAGGAAAAAGAAAACTGAGAATTAACAAGTAATCTACCATTAATATACACTCATATAAGGACATCTTTGTGACTTTACAGAGTCCAATAAAGTGGATAGCTGATTATCCCATTGCTCTTATCTCAGCCACAATTAGCTTCACACCATCTTTCTGGTATAACCACTTGTTCAATTTTTACTTTGTTTAGAAAACGTTGCTCTTTCGCTTTCAGTAGGTATCACTTCGAATAATGATGTCAGTATGAGGCTTTTTAACATACATGGGATAGGAAATGGTATGTTATGATATGTTGTGTTGTGATCCTGAGCCTCTTCTATTCAGGAATTTTATGTCAGCACTGGCCAAGATTGGACAAGGACCACTTCGCCTTTTGATGTGTGATTTTCCCACTGTATTTTTACTAAAACAAGAGGTGAGGGACATAGTAAAAGTGAAGACACCATAGCATTTCTCCAAGTAGGGAAATACTTTGAGGTTATGTGCTTAGCTGTGTCTAGCTGGGAGCATGTGTCTAGCTGGGAAACTCTAATTCAATGTAAGTCTTTGTATTACAGTGATCTTTTTTATGAATCATTGAGAGAATGAAAGCTGATGGTGTAATGGTGTCGTTCTATTGGGATGTTACTAAAATGAAAGAAAAAATCTATATCCTTTTTTATTTACTCAAATTTTACATTCACAGAATGTGAAAGTAGTATGGATAATACAAAACATTAGATGATTCAGAAGAACTTCCCTAGAATTTTCCTTCCTGTAGGAAAGAAAATACATAAAAAGGGAGATACAAAAATGTAGATAAAGAACACTTTTCTGAATGTGTTTATTCCGTAAAAAAGTGACAAACAAACCCAGCAAAAACTACATACATATAAAGCATGCAGAGAGCTTCGAGGCCATTTTCAGCAGAAAACTATGGTAGCCCAAACTAGCCATGCCATTTTATACCCACGTTTCTGCTTACACTGCTTGCCCCTGCCTGGGCTGAATGTATTTGTTACAGTTTGGGATGCAGGAGTCTTATTAGGGAGTGCTCTTGGGTTTAAAACCTAAGTTGGAGGAAACTGGGCAGAGGGAGGAATTAGTTTGTAATTCAGTCCCAACAGAGCCAACGCCACAGAAAGTTCTTTAGTTGGAATGGACCTTCAGAGTTGTCCTGAGTTAAGGGTGGGAGGTTTAAGCTTTTAAACCCCATGCTGATCAGTCATTAGCTAAGTAGGAGTCACCGCTAGAAAGAAGCTTGACCTTAGGTGAGTCAGTTTTTTGTTTTTGTTTTTGTCTATGTTTTTAATTGGAGGCCATCCTAAACAGAAGTGTCAGCTGAGAGCCATCTTACAGAAATGGTAGCAATGAGGGGAGCAAGTCCTATGTTACTCAAGAGGGCACTGGGAGAGGGAGTGGACCCAGCATTCACCAGGGCTCCTATAAGTTTTCTACAATGTGAATTCCTATAGATTTTCTAAGACTCTTGTAAAATACCTCTGAAAAGTTCCCTGGTGTCACATGTAGACATGGCCATCCCCTTTTTTATGCAACTATTGAGTCTTGTACTGACATATATCTTGAGCCTTCAAAATTTGTATTACCATATTCCTTTGCATATTGGTCTTTCCTACTATACTCTGAGCTGTTTGAAGACAGAGGCACTGTCTTTTTCATCATTGTGTTTTTGTTACCTAGCACGTGACCAAACACATAGAATGGTCAAACAAACAAACAAACTGCAACAAAGGATTCTGAACCTGCTAATCCTTACTGAAAAGAAACTAAGCTGGAACATTAAGAGTATACCACAGAAATAATAAATGGGGAGTTTGCCTGTTCAAAGTGCTGTGCATTGAAGGGAACCAACAGGCCATGCAAGTTACTTTCTAATGGCTATTAAGTATCCTATAAAGTAAGGCGACAATCCATTTGATTGACTTAAGCAAAGACTTGATGAATGCCTCCTATAGGCCAGGTAGCACATGTGGTAAGCAATATGGGAGAATAAACATTTTTAAAAGTAGCATAACAGTGTCTATCTTCCAATTAGAAAAAAATAAAGGGAGGGTAAATTATGATAAAAGAAGATAGGTTTTATAAAATTCTCTTATAAAATATAAATATAGAGTTTCCTTGTGGGAGGGAATTCAAGGAATAAGATGTTATAACCAGTTAGAAGGATTAGAGGAGTCTTCATGAAGGTCGTGGCTTGGCCTTGATTTTTCACAAGCGAAGGGGATCACTTTTAGAGTGTGTGCTAGTTCAGGTACTCTGAGAAGATTTACCAAGACGGTATTAAATGTGGGAGAGGTTTATTGGGCAAAATGCCTAAGAAGGACAGAGAAGAAAGTAGAAGGAGTACATAGAGAAGGTCTTCAGAAAATGATGCAGATAAAATATCTAAGAAAGAAGAGAGGGTAGGTCAAAAGATTGAGTAGGAAAAGCCTCGAGTTGCAGTGAAGCCCTGAGAAAGTCTTGGTCAGGCTGATGGAGAAGTCATTGGCTGAAAGCAGCCTGGAAGGAGCATGTCCTTGGTATGAATATTGCCCTGGATCCCAAACGGGGGACAGCCAGAGAGAACCTCCTTCCTGGGAGGTCTGAAAAGTGCATGCCCATGGCTATCAATGGTAGAAAGAGAAAATATTTCAGGAGAGGGAATAACATGGCTCAAGACATGGCTACACAAAGCTGAAATCTTCGGTTACAAATACCATCATGACCCATGAGCCACCATTGCCCTCTATGCTAAGCAGCAGTGGCCAGCAATTTTCTAGTTTCATTGTTATTGTATTTATTTCCGTGCCTTTTTTTTTTTTTTTTTTTTTTTTTTTTTTTTTTTTTTTTTTTTTTGGTCAGTTCATTTATACTTCCCGCTCTTTTTCTCTTGCACTAAAGAACAGGGCTATATGCCCAACAGCCATCATGACCCTCCAACTACAGTTGAAGAAAAGATAAATGAAATTCTGAGGGCACTTTTTTCCTCACAAACAGCACTGAAAGCATATAGTACCTTATTACTTTCTTATCCCTATAACTCATCATACTGTGCCCCTCTCACCAAGAACATGAGACTCTCAGCCAGTTTCATTGCATGCTCTTCTCCAATGAAACATTTCTGGCACTGAACAAGAATAGTTCCAAAATAGTTCACATATGGATATGTTGGTAAAATATTCATTGCTGCATCTGTGCTCTAGTATTTATCAACCTTCTGTAAAAAATCAGGTTTCGACAGGTGGTTTGTGTGTTCAACTGGAAATAGCTGCTTTCCCTGAAAGACAATGAGAAGCACATGGAACGATGTTCTAAATACTCTTTGTAAAAAAATTTCTTGGCCGTAGCTTATTTGCATAAGTTTAAAGTAATCTTGACTATGGTAACTTGACTGAGAGCACACCCTGGACCTCGATTTTGTTATTTCTTTTGACTTCTTCTGAAAACATGCTCTTCACTCTTAAAGCTATGAAAACTCTTTAAAAAGTGCTGTGAATAACAGTTGTACAGATAGACTGAGAGATCTTTGCTCCCATAACACCTTCTGCATTCCAAAATGACTTTTGGGCTTGGCCCTCCTGATTATCTGTCAGCACCAGAACATGCTTTGGGAGGGCAGACACAGATTCCCTTAACATTCTGACTTAATAAGGTAAAGATGACTGCAAAATCAGCGGGAAATCTGAACAACGCAAGTGATTTCTGATGTTGCATCTAAAGGTACCAGGTGATGGCCCAGAGCCTGGGCAATAGGGACAGGAAGAACAGGTCATAAGTTCCAGCAGAGGAATGACGGGGACTGAAGCAGAGAGGTATGCATGGCTGCATATGATCGATAACCACCAAGTTCAATATCTAGGTCCTCACTGATCATTTCATCATGTCTCCTGTGCTTTCCTGATTGTCAAGTCAGGCAGAAATGGACTTATAGGGGACAGGAGAGGATGGATGGGGCAGGAAGGTGTGCATGAAAGGGCCAAGGTGGTAAGCTGCACAAAAATATTCTTCCCAGGGGTGCCTGGGTGGCTCAGTGGGTTAAAGCCTCTGCTTTCGGCTCAGGTCATGATCTCAGCGTCCTGGGATCGAGGCCCGCATCGGGCTCTCTGCTCAGCAGGGAGCCTGCTTCCTCCTCTCCCTGTCTCTCTGCCTGCCTCTCTGCCTACTTGTAATCTCTCTCTCTCTGTCAAATAAATAAATAAAATCTTTAAAAAAAAAAAATTCTTCCCACACAGGCATCTCAGAAATATGAAACAACTTATCATTAACAAGTGTATGGGGGTAGAGGCAGGAAGTGAAAGGAGGAGATGATCCCTGAACAAATTCCATATATTGTATATTTTTAATTTATGTCAAGCAGTTTGGTCTCTGTTTTCTGTTTTGTTTTGAATTTTGTTTTTAGCTATGTTTTTGCTGTTCTTTGTAATAGTTGTTAACTCCAGAACCATTTACTAAAATTATACTTGATAGTATAAAATATTCAAGTATCAGTCTATACCTTGCAATGTTGGACACAGAGAATTCTGCTCTTTTCTAGGAATACCGTTCACTTTCTAAGATCTCCCTCTGCTGGGATTTGCACTAAAGACCTTCTGATCCCCAGAGAGCTGCTCCTTCACAAGACCTCAAAACAATTTACTTGGAATAAATGAATCTCTGATTAATCTAATTTATATCAAAAATAGCACAGATGTGACATGAATTTCTAGGAGAAGGATGAATCAGCAGTCCTGTCCATCATAACAGCTGCATTTTTTAGGTTTTCAAGCACAGAGCAAGACCTTTGCTCACTGAGGGATAAAGTCCTGCTAATTATGTGGCATCCTCCAGGATTTGGGTCAAAGTAAACAGTCTGTTTTCCTGACTTTTTAGCCAACTGATCCACCTAGGTGTCCCTGTTTTCCTGACTTTTTAAAGAGAAGCTATGATCTTGTTTCCATGCTTTACCCTGCCTTGTCTTGACCCATAAACATAACTTTGACAGGACAAAGAACTAAAATGAAATAGATTAAGCTTGTGAGAACTTCCTATGAAATAGTCATATTCTCCCCCTTTGATTTTTCCACTTAAGATTTGTATGTATTATTCTGTTTTACATTTCCATTCTAACATTCTGGGTGGCCTCTGCCTTTAGGAGCATCAGTATATAACTGTAGAATATAAAGTTTTATACTACAAAAGGTTCAGCTTTGATATATTTTGAATATGCAGTCCTTTTCTTATTAATCATACACTTACCACGTCATGAATGTAATTACTCTCTTTGCTGACTCACCTATTATCTACCACCACCACCTTCACCACCATTACCACAACCTCCTCAAATTTCTCTATTATCATTTTATCCTTTGTATACCTCTTCCTTTACATAACTTTTGTCTTGTTCATACTTTTGAGCTCTTGAGGCTCTTGTACCAAATTGACAAGTTGATTTACATTCCACTTTGAAGAGCAAATATATATCCCTGTCTTCTGTGATTCTCTGTTTCTGGCTTAATATGCACGGCTCTAAAAACAGCTCTAGAACTAAATTAAGAATATTAAAATATTATTCCCTAGTAAAATTTTTTCCAACTCTGATCTATAACAAAATAGATATCAAGGAAGGGGTACATTTCTTCTGAAGTAGTGGTCCTTTTTAATATTGAATTAAAAAGGGAAGCGGAGGAGATGACGATGCACTCAGCAACTCAGAGAAAGAGAAACCAAGTGCAAGGAGGGTTCAGGTGAAGGATAGGTCAGTTCCAGTTGGGAACATGAAAAAAAGCTTCCTGATGTTGCTCTATTTTGGTTTGATCACTGATGAATGGATAGGGTTCAAATGTAGGACAGGGGTAGCACTTGGCCAGCTCCAGGTTTCCTGAAGCTGCTCTCAGAGATGATATTCTCAGAGAGAAACGTGCACAAGAGTCACAGAGGGAACAAAACAGAGTGGTAAGCAGTATTAATCAACAATCCTACTCAGAATTCCCAGACTCATAAATAAATCCTGGTTGTTATAATCAACAAGTGACTTTTTGAGACTGTAGGCAGTTCTTGTATTAATTTCGGTCTAAAACAGAATTAAATTGCATGGTGTTCGAAACTTGTCATTTCCTTTTTTTCTTTCTTTTTTTTTTTTTGAGGCTTTCTCCTCTTTTCCATTTTAAGAGATGTTTTAGAATACCATTAATTATTCTGAACCTTGATAAATGTTATGATGTAATGCCATTCATTCATTTGGCATGCACATATTGAGTACTGAATGTAGTCTGATACATCAGATGTTTCTGATACATCTCAATAGAAATACAGCTAAATAAGTGGTTAAAAAATAAAATAAGTTGGGGCGCCTGGGTGGCTCAGTGGGTTAAAGCCTCTGAGCTTTGGCTCAGGTCATGATCTCAGGGTCCTGGGTTGGAGACCTGCAGCGGGCTCTCTGCAGGGAGCCTGCTTCCTCCTCTCTCTGCCTGCCTCTCTGCCTACTTGTAATCTCTCTTTGTCAAATAAATAAATAAAATCTTAAAAAAAAAAAGAAAAAAGAAAAGTATAAGTAATTTAAATGAATGTACTTCAGAGTATTCTTTATAAAATAATGGTCTTATATTTCTCTGACAAAACATATAAATGTGTTATCTCTGAAAAATCTTTGTAATAAAGTTGAAGTTCTAGTCTTTGGCATTTGGTATATCTTTTTCATATTTTCCAAATGAACCTGGAAGAATTTAGACAGGTTGTTTCATCTTTCTCTTCTCTCATCAAAGAATATTGTTTACTTTTTTCTGTTCGAAAAAGATGAAATAAAAGGAAAATGAGGAAAAACTCAAATTATCAGCAAAAGAGAAAATTAAATATGTGACTTATATCTCAATTAAGTTAGTATAAAAATCCCAATTTGTAATATTACAAAAGTATTTTAGAGCATAGATACAAAATTATCTTTTTTCAAATAAGAAAATTATATATACATTCTTAAACTGATCAGTGTTTCCTTAATTTTCTAGAGAGTCCTTAATTTTTGAGGAAAAAACACCAAAGAATTTCTTCTCTTATAATATAGAAAGATGGCACTTTGCTATGTTGGAAAATAGTATTTATAATTTCAGCTGAAAAGGAATCAACCCTATTTTACTTGTAACACAGGGTTTGGAAATTGGCTGTAATACCATGTAAATGAAAGCCTGTAGTTCGTTTCTGTTTTCTGAGAGCACAGCTCTCTTACTCCAGGATGACAGGTTGAAGCAGCAGTGCTATAACCTATTAGTTACAAATTACGGGATTCCAGTGTCTAGCATTTACCTCCTGAGATAATTGGAAATAAAATACCTATTTCTTATGATTGCTATGAGGATATAAGAGTTAATATATCAGCAAGATGGTAGGTATAATAAAAATGGATTCACTTTCCACCTACTCCACCATCACCTGCAACTTTAGGGCTCATACATATCTGAGTTACAAGAAAAGGCATGACTGAACTAAAGGGGTGAGCAAACTTAAAAATCTGGAGTTCTCACTATAGTCATCAAAAATTAGTCATAAAGACAACGAAGGGCTGCAGAAATATGTCAAATTAAAGAACACTAAAGAGACCTAAATGCAATGTGTGTCATTAGACTGAATCTTGAGCTAGAGAGAAAAAATTCTTACAAATGATTACCTTTGGTTCAATTAGGAAAATTGAAAAATAAATGACAAATTAGTGTATTATTATTTACTAAATTAGTGTGAGAGAACTGTACTGTGGCTTTTAAAAAATAATATAATTATTCTTGGGAAATACACATCGGAGTATATGTATATAGTTTCACCTCAAATAATTCAAGAAAAAAACGTGTGTGTGCATGTGTGTGTGTGTTAGAGAGAGTGAGAGAGGGCAAGAAAAAGGGAAAATGATAAAGCAAATACAGAGGAAAAGACTAAATAATAATAGACAAATCTGGGTAAAGGATAAATGATTATTTTCTCCTACCCTTATTCTTATGACTTTTCTGTAACTTTGAAATTATTTGAAAATAAAAAATCAAATAAAAAACAAAGTAATTGCTAGGAGACATATTCTACAAAAAGAAGTACTAAAAGAATTCTTTCAAAAGAAGAAAATTATTTGAGATGAAACCACTGAAGAAACTTTTCCTAGATGAAACTAAAGAAATGGAGGAAAGAATAAAGAGCAAAAGAAAGTATAAATATATAGGTATAAATAAAAAAATACATAGGTATCAAACAAAAAATATTGTCTAGATTATTTTAAAGTAATATAGAATTAAAATACATGAGAATAAAAATACAAATAATAACAAATAGTTTTCTAAGATTCCTTCATTTTGATACATGAAGGGGTAAAGATAATAATTCACATAGGATCTATTATGTCAAGAATGAATATTGCAATCTATGGTTATAAACAATATAAAAGTAGAATAACATATAACTGACAAGTTAGTAAGAGAAGTAAATAGGAAGATAAAAACAATTTGCTTAGTCAGAAATAAGGCAAAAAAAGAAATTAAAAGAATAGGTATATCAAATATAAAACAAATAATAAGGCTGTAGATGTAAACCCTAATATTTCTAAGTACACTAAATGGAAATAAACATAAGTTTCAATGTTTCCTTAGACCTATTAGTGGTGGATCCTAATAGACTTTTCTAATACTGAAACGTCCTTGCATTCTTGGAATAAATGCCACTAGACGATGGTGTATTATTTTTTTTACTATAACACTAGGGTCTTCTTATTAATATTTTAGTTAAGATTTTTATCAATTGGGCGCCTGGGTGGCTCAGTGGGTTAAGCCGCTGCCTTTGGCTCAGGTCATGATCCCAGGGTCCTGGGATCGAGGCCCACATCGGGCTCTCTGCTCAGCGGGGAGCCTGCTTCCTCCTCTCTCCTCTCTCTCTGCCTACTTGTAATCTCTCTTTCTGTGTCAAATGAATAAATAAAATCTTAAAAAAAAAAAGATTGTTATCAATTACACTTTCTCAATATATGTTTTTATTTTGCCTTTATTTTTGAAGAATTTTTTTCTGGGTGTAGAATTCTAGGCAGTTACCTGTTTCAGGTTATTGATGATGCCAAACCCCTGTGTTCTTATTTTCACAGTTTTGTTGGAGGAGAAGCTGTTAATTTCATTGTATCTCCTGTGATGGTAATGTCTTTCTCATCTACCCAACCACCCTGCATCTCCTACCCTCACTGATTTTACATCTTATTCATGGTCTTTGATTTCTATTAAATATCCCACAATGTAATTGTGGTTTTCTTTATATTTATTTTGCATATGGTTCATAAAACTTCTTGAATCTGTGACTTGAAGTCTTTCCTCTATCATTTAATAGATAATCTGTGTCAGTATCTCTGCAAATATTGTTTTGGCCCAATTTTTATCTTATTTGGGAACTAATAGCAAATTCCTCCATTTTCCCATTTGTCTTTGTCTTTTGTACATGTTCCATTCTTCTTTTTTTCTTCTCTCCAGGCTTTATTCTGAAGATGTTATGTAGACCTTATTCTTTTTTTTTTTTTTTTTTAAAGATTTTATTTATTTATTCAACAGAGAGAGATCACAAGTAGGCAGAGAGGAAGGCAGAGAGAGAGGAGGAGGCAGGCACCCTGCGGAGCAGAGAGCCCGATGCGGGCCTCGATCCCAGGACCCTGGGATCATGACCTGAGCCGAAAGCAGAGGCTTTAACCCACTGAGCCACCCAGGCGCCCTGTAGACCTTATTCTACCTTACTAACACCCTCCTCCCCTATGTCTAATATACTGGTAAAGCCATCTATTAACTCCCTAGTTTCAACTATTGCATTTTCAGTTAAGAATTTTCATTTGATTCTTTTTAATGAATCAAATTCTCATGACATTTTCCTCTTGTCATTTTTTAAAAATGATTAATCAAAGTTTTATAAAAGTCTTTACCTAATAATTTCAATAACTGGGTCAGCTCTAGGTTTGTTTCTATTTTTGTTTAACCTTTTTGGTTTGGTCATTTTTTTTCCTGTTGTTTGGATTTCCTGTTAAATTTTAACTGATTGCTGGGCATCCCATATAAAAAAACAAAACAACAACAAAACAAAACAAAACAAAACAACAAACAACTGTAGATTCTATTCCATATTATATTCTTCCAGAGATGATATACTTTTATTTTGGCAGATAACCAAAATAGGGAAAAATCATATTACTTTTCATCTGGAATTGGGCTAATGTGAAACTTGAAGACTTTTCTATTTCCTGTTCATCTTATTTCTATGTTACATCTCTAACTGAAAGTTTAGTGCATTTTCCACAGTACTTCTCCATTGAGTAACGTAAACTTGATTTTTTTAATTCCTCTAGCACTACAAAACTCTCAGTAGCCTCGCTTGACTTCTCAGCAACTATGATGCCTCTTTCTTCTCCTTTTGCCCCACTTAGAAATCTCCAAATGCCTTGAAAGGAAAAGCATTAGACACTATCAGTGGTTTCCCTTTTTTCTCCTGAATTTTGGCCCTTCAAACATGGCTATTTTGGAATACCTAAATACCAAATTTTGTCTCCCTGGTACTATGACTCTATCAAAAACTTGACTCAGTTTGCCAATCTCTTATTTACTGTTTTCTACTCAGCTTTTTGACTTTTTGGTTTCACAGCATTTATTTATCAGAAAACCCTTCCCTACTTGTATTAGCTGGCTTGGACTGCTATGCCAAAGTATCACAAATGGGGTGGCTTAACCCACAGAAATTTATTCTCTTAAAATCTTGGACACCAAGATCTAAGTGTTAGAAGGGTTGGTTCCTTTTGAGGGCTGTGACAAAAGGATCCATTCAAGACCGTCTCCAAACTTCTGGTGGTTTACTTCTTGCAGTCCTAAGTATTCCTTGGTTTGTGGATGTATCAACTTCAATCTCAGCCTTCATTTTCATACAGTATTTTCCCTGTGTGCATCTATCTCCAAATTTCTCCTTGTTTCAAGGATACCAGTCACATTGGACTAGACCTTCCTACCCCAATATGAACTCCTCATAACTTAATTACATCTGCAATGATCTTATTTGCAAATAAAGTCACATTCTGAGGCACTGAGGCTAAGGATTTGAACATATGAATGGGGGCCACAATTCAACACATCCTATTATCTTCAAAGCTCTGGGTTCTTTAATTCCTATTTGCTTGAGTAGATCTTTGATGTCTTCGAACAGATATTTTGCATTCTATTCAACTTTTCCAATTGTTCTTGGAAGAATGATTGGTCAATAATGTTCAAAAGTGGAAATCTCAGGTTTAATTTAAAATCAGTAATTTATCATAGAAATAGCACACCCTCAGGCTTCTCTATGAATTTTCCTAGTTGTGTGTAGGCATAGAATTAAGAACATCTGTCCCAATATCTCATTAGTTCCATTTTACTTGATAATCCCTTCACTATTTTTTTAATTTTACTTACCTATGTTAATTTGACGGCCATATAGAAGGGTTCTGTATGATGATCAATCACAGAGAAAGGAAAATGGCCAAAATGGTAACTTAGAGGGTCTCTATCTGTTGCTTGTCCTTCACTCCATGTATTTGTAGAAAAAGGATACATTTTCTAGTTATGAATGAAGTATAAATGTTAAAGCTATTGAGTGAGTGACAACTGGAAAGCATACCAAAATTCATCTAAGAATCACGTGGCTAAAGATTCTGAAATAGTTTACAACTTTTCTCATGAGAGCAATAAATAGTAAACCCCAGCTGAAGCAGATGCAACAAAGACAACAAATAATTCCCACCACACAACAAAAAACTCCATTTTACATTCTAAAACAACATTATCATGGCTGTCACATAAAAGTGACAAAAGAATTAGATCCACCTGTCTCCTTATTTTTCATATTTCATTTGGTTCCATTAGTAATGTCTTTTAACTTTGTTATATTCAAAGGAAATCATTGTAATACTTGCTATATTTTAACTCCTCATATCAAATTCCTCTCTTGTGGGAATTGATCTAGATGTTTTTCAAGAAGGTAACTCCAGCTCCTATAATATCAGTGCTTGATATGTTACCGTCTTTCCATTTTCCTTTTTCTCACACATAAATTTGCTTTTCTAAAGACTCCATATTCCGTGGATTTATGCTTCACATTGAACCAAGCAGAATACTGAAGTGCTTAAGAAGTAATTTTTGATTGGGTAGGCTGGCTTTAAAACTAAATTATGGGAGAAATGGAAATTGACACAGTAGGAAGATCTTAAACTCACCTCATCCCATGGACACACCACTGATGCAAAGCCAGATTTATGCAACTAACTCTAGAAGCCACCTGAAGACTGCCAGAATAGATCTTTCACAGCTAGTCACAGAGAGAAGGCCACATTGAAAAGGATAGTAGGGGCGAAGATGCAATTAAGAACCAAACCCTCAGTGTGAATAACCACAAATTAGGAGGAACATCACAAACATAGAGAAACAAGGGTATCAAACCCTACACCAGGCAACCTCAGCCCAAGGGACCCACACTGGGAAAATGATAAGAAATAATAAGTGTTGATGGAATTGTAGAGAAAAGGGAACCCCTATGAACTGTTGGTGTGGGAGACAGTATGGAGGTTCCCAAAGAAATGAAAAATAGAAATATCACACAATCCAGTAATTGCGCTCACTACTGGAAAACAAAACCAGTTATTTAAAAAGATATATGCACCCCTATGTTTATTGAAACATTATTTACAATAGTCAAGATATGAAAACCACCTAAGCATCCATGAATAGATGAATGTATAAAGATGTAGTATTTATAAAGACTGAATGATACTCAGTCATAAAAAAAAATATCTTGCTATTTGCAACAACATGGATAGACCTAGAGGGTATTACATTAAATGAAATAAGTCAGACTGAGAAAGACAAATACCATATAATTTCATTTACACATAGTATCTAAAAAACAAAACAAATAAGCAAAAACCAGAAACAGATTCATAAATACAGAGAACTGGTGATTGCAAGAGGACATAGAAATGAAGGTATAGGTGAAATAGGTGAAGAGGATTAAGAGCTATAAACATCTAGCTACTTTTTAAAAAATAAATATTAATGGATAAAAGAAGATTAAAAAAAATAAAATCCATCAAGAGACCAAAAAAACCTAACTATAATACTTAATGCTGAGTGAGAACTGGGTAAGATTCTTCCCACTCCATGCTTTAATATCCAGGAATAATATATATGCCATAGACTTGTTAGAAAGATTAAAAAAGGTGGGCATCTGGGTGGCTCAGTGGGTTAAATCCTCTGCCTTCGGCTCAGGTCATGATCTCAGGATCCTGAGATCGAGCCCCGCATCAGGCTCCCTGCTCAGTGGGGAGCCTGTTTCCTCCTCTCTCTCTGCTTGCCTCTGCCTACTTGTAATCTCTCTCTGTCAAATAAATAAATAAAATCTTAAAAAAAAGATTAAAGAAGGTAATGTAAGTAAAGTTCTTGGTACAGTGCTTCCCACATGTTAAATGACTACACAAGAGTTATTATTATTAATGAACAGATATAGCTTGAACCACATTTCCTACTACATTACAGGATGAATTCTCTATTCTAGACACACAAGTTTTCTCAGTCTCCAAATACACATACCTACACATATTTATACACTTATACATACATACATACACACATGTGCACTTTTACTTATATGTGCATATATGTATATAGGTACATATTCATTGAACTTCAGTGAATTTAACTGAATTAAGAAAAAAAATCATAAAAGGCTTATCTTAGCTAAAGTTAAGATTTTAAGGTTGTCTAAAATGATTAAGAAAAAAGCAGATTGTTAAAGCTTTAGGGATTGTTAATCTCCACAGGAGAAATGTGAGAGGAAGCAGGGTTAGGAATGTCATGCTGAGAGAATATTTTATAATAAAGTCTTCAGTTCCACTGACTTTATTGTGTGATTCATTTTTTACACAAGCATAGATTTTTAAATGTTGTATTATTGCTAATATTTGATATACCATCAAGAATGTATTATCTGAAGGCTATTCTTGTTTTATTCAGCATTATTTTAAGAGATTTGCTGAACCCTAAAATATTTTATTTCTATCTTATTTTTAAAAATGGATTTGAGGCCGTAATCCTATAATACGATAAAATAGAATGGACTGTGTTTTGATTAATAAATCTCCTGGGAACCTGTTTTGAAATGAAAGCTATATAATATACTGAAGAATGGATGTAAGTGAGGGCAATGGGTGAGAACCACAAATAATTTCTTGTTTGTTATAATTATTTTACAAAGAAAAAATATTATTGGGGAACAGTTTTGAATACAGTTATACACATATTCCTTACTGATATACTTAAGATTTTTATGGATCTATGATCTAAAATATTGGTTCCAAACACCTTTTATATGGTGTTCTTAATTATTTGGAGAGAGATAAAGAAGGCATAGTGAAGCAAATATATCAGCTAATGGCTTTCATTGATCAATGATCAAGCCAAATTTAGCTTCCTAGCTCCCACTCCAGGAACTTCTTGACATATAATATTAACATTTGTTTCAATCTTGCCTACTAATAATAGTGGTAACTGTAATGATAACTGTTCTTAAGAAAGATTTAATAGTATTTACTCTAGATAGATACTTCCTGTTTGTTTTAACGATAGACATTTCAAAACACATATACCTCCTTCCTGTATTTATCTTCAATTTATTCATCCTGGTGGTCTCTGTGGCATCCGTGATTTCTTTTCTTTCCTCTACAACTAAGTGTGAGTGCAGTTCTCAAGTGTGACACAAAATATACCACTTCAATTTTTCCTTTCATCCTCTCCCATCATTCATTTTACTTGTAAATTATCTCCCTACACTAAAGCCCATTTTATTATTGAGGTTTGTGCCAGTAATACCAAGTAATAGTTAACGGAAATTTACTATATATTATTATAACTCCTTGACTAGATATGGCATACTGTAACACGGAGAAATTTATGTGAAATTCAATGCCTACAGCATCATCAAAAGCAGGTGCTATTTGACAAGATAGCCCCTCCCTTGTCCTAAGACCTAGACTTTTACCTCAGAGTACTGAAAGAAAAGGAGCAGGCTCAGCTCAGGGCCAGTGGTGTCAACATGGAAAGAAGAGAAAGAAGCGATAAATCTGTTCCACAACTGGAGCATAAACAGTGAATATTTTATTAGCAGTACTCAAATGTGGTCTATCATTTCTGGCCAGTGAGAATAACTAATTGGCAATAAAGATTTTCTTTGATATGCAGTTTTTTTCTTTTGACTTCCTTATAGAAGATGCTCATCTAACTCTTACACAATACTTCTCCTCTTCTTCTCCCAATATAGTTGTTTAAAACAATAAGTGATGTGTATATCATTTTAATTTATAACCAAGTAAGGTTGGTGATTACTTTTCTTTACTTGTGTGCCTTTCTATTTTCCCTAGATTAATAATTGCTTACATTTTTCATTTGCTATATCCAAGTTATTCCATAGTCATATAATTTTCTACATTAACAAACAATGTGAATATATTCATTCTATTTGTTCCATAGAGACACCCCTCCCAGAGAATTTTCTCTTTAGAACCAATCAGTATCTTTACTCAATAGACAACTGTTATATTAGGAATTCTCTCTTTTCTGTTGTGTTAAATACATTTTACCATAGATCCTATTTCTCTTTCTTGATCTACTTATTTGCTTTGACAGAGCCCATTCTCTAGTAGCTTTCTTAGAAGGTATATAAGAGATACAAATGTTTCATCCCTTTAAAATGTTAACATTAGGGCACCTGGGTGGCTCAGTGGGTTAAAGCCGCTGCCTTCGGCTCAGGTCATGATCCCAGGGTGCTGGGATCGAGGCCCACATCGGGCTCTCTGCTCAGCAGGGAGCCTGCTTCCTCCTCTCTCCTCTCTCTCTGCCTGCCTCTCTGCCTACTTATAATCTCTCTGTCTGTGTCAAATGAATAAATAAAATCTTAAAAAATAAATAAACAAAATAAAATGTTAACATTATATTCCCCTATGTTTTGGTGGGTTGGCCAGTTTTATTAAAATCTATCTAGAAAACTTCAAGGTATTGTTCCACTGTCTTCTAGTGTCTAAAATTGCTATCGACAAATCTGATTACATTATGATTTCTATTTTTTTAATGTGCTTCTTTTTTCTTCCTTGAGGCTTTTAGGATCTTTGTTTTATTCTGTATATCCTGAAATTTTACCACAACATCTATTGAAAATGTTTATTCATTGCACTCTAATTAAAACATTTCAAGGGAAACATACATCTGATTTTCTCATAATACCTTTGATTTTTCTCTTCACTGTTTTCTCTTCACTCTTCCTGGAACACCTATTTGTCAGATATTGGACCCACTGCACTAATCCACAACTTTATTATCTGCTCTTTGTTCATCTCCTTATTTCTTTTTTTTTTTTTTTTAAAGATTTTATTTATTTATTTCACAGCGGGAGAGAGATCACAAGGAGGCAGAGAGGCAGGCAGAGAGAGAGAGGGGGAAGCAGGCTCCCTGCGGAGCAGAGAGCCCGACGCGGGCCTCGATCCCAGGACCCTGAGATCATGACCTGGGCCGAAAGCAGAGGCTTTAACCCACTGAGCCACCCAGGCGCCCTCATCTCCTTATTTCTTATGGAATTTCTTTAATAGTATTTCCCAATCTTTTTACTGTTGTGTGGTTTGTTGTTTTTTTTAGCTATCGCGTTTTTAATTTTAAAAAACTCTCATTGTTCCCTGACTATTCCTTTATTCTAACATCACATTTTCATTTCAAATTGACATACATTCTTTTACTTC
Organism: Ailurus styani; assembly: GCA_002007465.1. Taxonomy (NCBI): domain Eukaryota; kingdom Metazoa; phylum Chordata; class Mammalia; order Carnivora; family Ailuridae; genus Ailurus; species Ailurus styani. Next base: position 420,442 of record LNAC01000146.1, read on the forward strand.
TGAGAATATAGTTACGATTCCTAAGTACATTTAATCAAAATATGTTGATTTAGAGTACTTAGCTTTTGCTTATGAAATGTTCTTTTCTTAGATGCATTGAGATAATCTGTCCTTTTGAGATGAACTGTATAACATAGTAGTTAAAAACATGAGTTGTAAAGCTAGATTCCAGGTTTTACATTCTTGCATATTTGTGTAATAACAAATGAAGTATTATCTTCCCTGTGCCTCAACTTTATCTGTAAAATAAGAATGTCAATGAAAACTTCTATATAGAAATATTACAAAACTTGATTAGTTTTAACATATAAAACACTTAGAATATGCAATAAATGTTAAAAATTTATTTGTACAGTAGAACCAATATTGTTTTCTAAGTTAGAGATTGTGTCTATCTATAAATTCTTATACAATTTGTAAGAGCTGTTGACTTTAGCTTCCTAGATTTATCTGAATAACTTAGAATTTATAAAAAGATCTTGAACTTTTAAATGAATATTTATCATAGTATTGCCACTGACAGCATAAATACAGTAGAATTATAATTAATGGTTTTAATTTAGTAAGAGTCAGAAAACAATGTGCTCTGAGGATAATGTATATGCATCATGGATTGTGGGAGAGAAGAGATAAGTAAGAGAGAGAGAAAGGAAGGGGGCTTACAACATGAGTTTGGGAATGTCTGCCATCAATTCAAAGAGGCTGCTGCAGGATCTAAAAGAGTTTGCTATCATTGCAGAATAGGTGAAATTAATACATTATTGAGGAACTGGATGCAGTCTAGGTGAGGAGGGAAATGGTATCCACTTTCTTTTAAAACCATAATTTTTTAAATCCTCTAAATTCCAGAGTTCCATGACAAAGTCTCATTCCTACATAACTAATTGCTGTTCTGGCCACATGCATTTTCTGAATTTTTGTATTTAAAAAGATGCCAATCAATCTACTCATTAGTCAAATCAGGTGTTAATCATCAATACCCAAGTCAGATGAACATTTGCTTAAATTTTTTTTTTTAAGATTTTATTTATTCATTTGACACACAGAGAGAGATTACAAGTAGGCAGAGAGGCAGGCAGAGAGAGAGGAGAGAGGAGGAAGCAGGCTCCCCACTGAGCAGAGAGCCCGATGTGGGCCTCGATCCCAGGACCCTGGGATCATGACCTGAGCCAAAGGCAGTGGCTTTAACCCACTGAGCCACCCAGGCGCCCTTGCTTAAATTTTTTAACTGGCTAATTGACAGATAGAAAACTGGTCAAATTCTACTAAGTTAAATAGTAAATGCTTCATGTGAATGCATGGGATCTTGGATTATAATTTTTCTTCTTGGAAACAATTTTTGGTTCAATATAGATGCAGTTAATGTTATTTGTTTGAAAGTTAAATTACTTTGCAGTTACCAGAATATCAACAAAATATAAATGAAGTAGTTGTTGGTTCCTTTTTAAAAAATTAACATACATAAATACATATCAATGAAAACAACTTTACCTTATGCTGTTTTGCTAATGAAAATGGCTCCCTAGGTTAAGGAGATAATCAACATTTGTTTTGGGGACAAATGTTGCATCTCCAAGTACAAGATTTCTATGGAAATTCTTATTTTATTAAGTTAAAATGTTTAGGAATTAGAATTTAGGGCCAATTCTTTCAGAGGTCTCTCAGATATTAATTTCTCTATCGGATAGTTTGAGAAAAAGAAAATGTGACAACCTGTCACTGAGTTTTCTTAAAAAACAGGCTCTTTTTAATGTTGTTTTAATCAAGAATGGCTGAAGAGTATAGAAAGAAATAATAGTAATCAGTATGATCTATCATTCATAAAACATAATCTAAAAATTAGCATGCATGCTGAAAGATTTCCCCAAGAAATTCTATGAATGTTATTCAGTGAAAGTATAGAAAATGTGATTTCCATAACCAGCCAAGAGCCAGTAAATATTTAACAACTGACTCTTCAAGGAAACAGAAACTTGATTCATAGTGTTTTACCAATGTCTGTGGTATAAATACTCCCCCCATGGCTCATTTCAAGCTAAAAGTGATGTTCATGAGCTCACAAAATTCCTAAAAACTTTAAAAATTGATTAACTTCATCATACTACTGTACCTACTCTCTAGTCTAAGGATATAGTTGATCTAAATGTTGTTGATTCCATTTTGTGAGTTCTAGTTCAAATTCTATAAGGAAACATTTGAAGGTACAACACCTTAATATAAAATAAAGGTGTATTTTGACAAGGTCTCTTACTTTTATCCTCAAAAATTTGTAAATTTGTTTATATTATAATCTATTATAGATGTTCAGTGTATGCTTTCCTATATATTTCACAGTTCATCACCCATCCCTTGAACTGAATCATTATACTAGATAGTATAATTTTGTAGTACTTCATTTATCATGAGTGTGCTTCATTTTAGTACTTATTAATTATAAGCAAGACTGTGTATGCATGTAAGTAGAAGGCACTCTGGGTAATTACAATGAAGGGTGAGATTAAATATGAGCTATAATTCCACCTATGTTTGCTTTTCCAAAAATGCCTCAAAGTAATACCCATAAAATCAAACTTAATTTCAAAGCAGTTCACAAACACTCTGGCATTAAGAGCCAATTCCAAACTTACAATATTTAAATCCACATATCCCTTAATAGCTAATTAGCTACAACATGATATGCCTTAGCCAAAGATGAATAAAAATATTTAATTCAGTCAAAAAACACAAAGTTACTATATTTTTATTGCAGATATTTTTCCCAAAAGTGTCTCTCTTCTTTAAACCAAAATTAATTTTCTCCTTTTTACTCTTTTTTATACCTTATTCTACAGCATATGGCATCTTTCTTGATTTGCTAGTTGCTTTTATACTTATTTAATTCTAACACTCCTCCAGATTCTCTCTCAAAGTATTCTGCATCATCTCCTGTATTTCCTTTTTTAGGAGAATCCTTAAATCTAACCTTTATATCAATAATTTTCTTTTTTTAAAAAAAATTTATTTATTTATTTGACAGAAGAGACACAGCAAGAGAGGGAACACAAGCAAGGGGAGTGGGAGAGGGAGAAGCAGGCTTCCCGCTGAGCAGAGAGCCTGATGCGGGGCTCGATTCCAGGACCCTGAGATCATGACCTGAGCCAAAGGCAGACACTTAACAACTAAGCCAACCAACTGCCCAAATATATCAATAATTTTCTTAAAAATCATTACTCTATACACAAAGTTACTGGAGTCCAAAATTCCTAGTAATAGTTTTGAAATGAGAAGTTCCTCAATCTTTCACATTCTGCACCCGTCTCTCAGGCTTCTCTTAACAAAATGTTTATTCTGAACACATGAAGCTCTACATAACCTTCTATATCAAACTGCCCCAGGTTTATCAAGTGGTGATAGCCTTATTGTGATAGTTAAAATCTCAATTGACTTAAGAACTGTACTTAAAGCTTTAGATACATTATCTCCATCAATTTTAATTTATCTGACAAAATAGGTATGTTCCCCATATTTTAAAAAGGAAGGAATTGAGACTTAGAGAAATCCAGAAACAATATTAACTAGTAATTGGAAAAACTAGAATTAATCCAACAAATGTCTGAATCAGAGCCTATTTTTCCCATAATACCATACTATCTTTCTAAATTAAGAATTCAGTGGTGATAGTATAAGTGTTTCTTCCTTTGTAGAAGTGTTTCTTTATAAGAAAATTAAAACTATCAGAAAAATATTTCTTTCACTCCAAGACAAGTCTTTAGATGTTATAGCAGTAGTAATTATAAAGTAAAGATATAGGATTTTTATCTGCCAATAATCATACTAAATGGAATTTTTGACAGGTTAGATTTTTGGTTAACCAAGCCAAGGACCTACTGTTTCCATAGAAAGAAAAGAAGAAGAAAATTTTAAAAAGGGATGCTTTTAAACTGGGTCATGGAAAAGCTGAGAATAACAGGTGTGTGATAAGGCCTTGGAGGACATTAAGAATAAAAGGAAACAGCCCATTTAATCATGGTTTAAACACTAATAAGGAAAAGCCTGAGAGGAAGGCATTTTGTGTAAGTGCTGTTCATCCAAGAAAGAAAGAAATGTAAGGAGTTGTCCCAGACTGGAGACTAGAAGATGACAGGAGATGGCCTTGGAGTAGGGTGCAGATGAAAATGAAGTGATTGTTATGACTGAAATAAATCAGGGGCACCAGGGTGGTGCAGTTGGTTAAACCTTAGACTCTTGGTTTCAGCTCAGGTCGTGATCTCAGGGTCATGAGATTGAGCCATGTCAGGCTCCATGCTGAGCACCAAGTGGCTGAAGTTTCTCTCCCCCCTTCGCTCCTTTCCCCCTTGCTCTGTCTGACTCTCTCAAATAAATAAATAAATAAATCATTTTTTAAAAGACTGAAATAAACCAGAAAATGTCTTCTTTTTTGGTAATTGGGACTCTAGGGGACAAGTACATCAGCGGATCCCTGGGCAGCCAGACTGGGGCTGGAGGATCCACTTTCAAGATGGCACCATTGCAAGGCTTAAAAGTTGTTGGCAACTCTCAATTCTCCTCCATGTGGGGCTCCCCCCACACAGCTTCAGCTCCTGCACAGCATGGTGCTTGGGTTCCAAAAGCAAACCTGAAGTGTGATATCAAACCATGTATATCTTTTAAGCTCTAGAAGCACAACAAAAATTAACAGATTTAATCAATCGAAAATTTAAAAATTAACTTCAAATTAATGGATAACATAGGAAACTGGATAATCTCCATTTGCCCCTCCTCATGTTTATTCTCCGTGTTATCATTCCAAATGGGACGGATGAAAAGAAGAGACATGCTTCCATCAGGATAGCTAGGCCAAGGCTTATAAAAATTGTACGGACATGAGAATCACCCTGGGTGTTGTTAAAAGCACAGCCCTTGAGATCCTCCTCCCCCAGTAATCAGACTTAGTCAGGTTGGGAAGAGGGCTTTGCCGCGCACAGGTTTAGTGCTGTCACCCAAGTAAATCTGCTGTCGGGGTCTTGTGGATCGCAGCTTGGGAAGCAGCTCCAGCCGCCCCCACCACGCCACTATTTTCAGTGTGATGGAGGGAGGGTCTATCCTGCCACTCCTGGTGTTTGCAGACTAAGCATCACTGACGTCCACAGCATAACTTAACTTCCCTCATCAGATTTCCTACTCTTCAATTTCAGGGCTTTAATTTCTTTCTACAGTCTACCTTCTCCTTCATGATCAGGTTGTTTTGTTTTCTTTTGTCTTTGTTTTTTTCTAACAAGAGTCATGTGTATTCCCTTCACATCTTTTTCTTTTGTTCCCCTTTGAGGCCTCCAGGAACATCACTTCTCAGATTCCTGCTCTTCTCTGGCATACACGTGTTTTTCAGTGGTGTGCCTTCTACCCCTGATGGGAAGAAGGTAAAAGTTAGGATGAGGTGTCAGCCAGAACTATTAGCAGCTAATAGTTGGGATTTCTCTGAGCTAAAACTCTGTTAAGGCATGTTTTTCTCTGACCTAATGTTATAATCCGGCTCTTACCAAAACACTATTGTTTTTTCATGAAAAGATAACAAATATTATCAAATTTATTTTTTTCTCTAACCTATTAAATGACATTGTTTTTGTCCTTTAACCATTTAATGAGCAGAGTTACACTAAAATATTTTAAACTATTTTTTATAATATATTTTACTTATTTATTTGACAGAGAGAGACACAGTGAGAGAGGGAACACAAGCAAGGAGAGTGGGAGAGGGAGAAGCAAGGTTCTCACTGATCAGGAACCTGATGCGGGGCTCGATCCCAGGACCCTGGGATCACGACCCCAGCCGAAGGGAGACGCCCAACAACTGAGCCACCCAGGTGCCCCTAAAGTATTTTTAATATGAGAAAACATCATATTCCTAGAATAAGCCAAAATTATCCATGCTATATTATTTCTGTATACATTGCTGTGTTCAAGTTGCTAATATTTCTCTTCCCTGAAAGCATTTGTGTAACTTAAGAAATATTTCCCATGTGAATATTTAATATTCCATAAATTCATCTAGGCTTGGGTTTTTCATTGTGAGAAGGTGTTTGACTACTGTTGAATCTATAAAGTAAAAAAAAAAAGACAAAGATTTCTCTCTGATTCTGTTTTAGTATATTTTCTATAAAGAGAGATTTCTCACATTTTCAAATTGATTGATATAATGTTCTTCACTTTTTTTATCTTTTTACTCATTCATGCATCTCTAATAGTCTTATTCCATTTTTCACTCCTACTATTATTTATTTATATCCTTTCTCTCTTGGGTTTTTTGTTGTTGTTGTTGCTTTTCTTTTCTTTTCTTTTCTTTTTTTTTTGTCTGATAAATTTTGCCAAAGCTTAAATTTATCAGTTTCCAAAAAAATAAAGCTTCATTGATCTTTCTAAAGTAGCTTTTCCTTATTTCATTACTACTAACCCATCTTTATTATTTCACTAACAATCATTTCATTTATTCTGTTTTTTTTGCTGACTTCAGACATCACTCAGTTTTTAGACTTTCTTCCTTCCTAATATAAAATACTTAAAGCCACACAGTTGCCTTTAAGTAGGTAATTTTGGCTTTATACAACAAATGAAGATGTAATATTTTTGTTATTAAATATTAGCATTAAAATGTTCCATTATAGGGCCTGGGTGGCTCAGTCCATTAAGCGTCTGCCTTAGGCTCCGGTCATGATCTCAGGGTTCTGAGACGGAGTAGGGCTCCCTGCTCGGCAGGGAGTGGGCTTCTCCCTCTCCCACTGTCCCTCCCCGTGCTCATGTTCTTTTTTCCTCCCCACCCTGCCTGTTTCTCAGATAAATAAAATCTTAAAGAAATAAATAGATAAATAAATAAATAAAATGTTCCATTATGATTTTTTCCACATATGAGCTATTAAAGTTATTTTTTAAATTTTCTGTTTCTAGTTTTTCTAATTAGCTGTTTTTTAGTTATTCTGTTATTGATTTATAAGTTACCTGCATTGTAGTCAGAGAATGCACCATGTTATAAATTATTTGAGTATCACTAAGAACTGCTTCATGGCATTGGTCTGAAAAGCAGGTGTGTTTTTGTTTATTATGGTACTACATATATACACATTAGATGACCTTGTTAGTTATGTTGCTAAAATAATCTAGATCCTTAATGACTTTTTGTCTGCTTCATCCATCAATTGCTGAAAAAGGTATGGTGCAATCTCACATAGTTTTAGGAGATTTGTCAATTTTAATTTTTTTCATATATCTTAGAGATTTGTTATCAGTTGCATGCAACTTTAGAATTTCTTCCTAGTCAGTGAAACTGTTTTATCCATAAATGATAACACTCTATATTTCTGTCAATGTTCTTTGACTTAACTTCTATTCTAAATTATGTGTTGTCTAAGTAACTTTTTATTTGTTTACTTGCCTTCTTTGTTTAGCATTTTCTTGACATTTTTCTACCCTTTTATTTTTAAATTTTTACTACCTTAAATTTAGGTAGATATATTTTTTTTTTCTTTTCTTTTCTTTTCTTTTTTTTTTTTTTAAGAGAGGGAGGGAGGGGCTGAGGGGGAATCTTAAGTGGGCTCTGCACCCAGCGTGGAGCCCAACCTGGGTTTGCAATAGGGCTCCATTTCATGAACCTGAGATTGTGAGCTGAGCCAAAATCAAGAGTCATTTGCTTAACCAACTGAGTCACCCAGGTGTCCCTAGTATATTTCTTATCAACATCATATGACTAAGTATTTTAACTTATCTGACAAGTTGGGTTTCCTAATTGATGAATTGGTCCATTTTTACTGATTATGATTATTGATGAATTCAGATTTCTACAATGTGAATTTGTGCTTTCTATTTTTTCTACTTTGTGTCCATTGATCTACCTTTCTAAATTCTTCTGGAATTGTTGGTTCTATTAAAAATTCTTCTTATTTTAAATTTTTTCTCATTCCATTTTTCTCTCTTTACTAGCTTGGATGATGTTGTTATCTTTTTATTTCTATTATATTGTAAGGGTTAAACTCAAATTTTTAACTTGATTATTTACTTACCTACATCTTAAGTTGACCAATGTGCTATCAAAAAATTTAAAAATCTTTTTTCAATATTTTTTCACCCTTGTAGTTTTATGTTCTCTTTTCTTTTCTTTTTTTTTTTTTTTTGAGATTTTATTTATTTATTTGACAGAGAGAGAGATCACAAGTAGGCAGAGAGGCAGGCAGAGAGAGAGGGGGAAGCAGACTCCCTGCAGAGCAGAGAGCCCGATTCGGGGCTCAATCCCAGGACCCTGGGATCATGACCTGAGCCGAAGGCAGAGGCTTAACCCCCTGAGCCACCCAAGCACCCCCCAAAATTTAAAAATCTTTAACATCACCAAAACCCCCTCTGTCTTCCTAATACTGTGATGACATTGATATGTTTTTGTGTTACAGTTATTCAGGACACATAACACTCCTCTGTAATTTGAACCAATTGATAAAAGACTTGTGATATTTCTTCCTTAAATGTTTGACAGAATTATGCAGGACATTCAACATCTACTCATGGATTTTGTGTGTGGGATGGGGGGTAGGAAGGGAGCAGATTATTCTAACAGACAGAGTGATATTCAGATTTTCTGGATTATGTTATATCAGCTTTTGATTAATTGTATTTTTTAAAGATTTATTTATTTATTTGAGAGAGAGAGAGAGAGAGTCCTGTGGGATAGATGGAGAGTGAGGAAGAAACTCAAGTAGATTCTGCACTGATCACACCCAATATCAGAGGTCCATCTCAGGACCCTGATATCGTGACCTGAGGCAACACCAAGAGTTGGGTGCTTAACTGACTGCACCACCCAGGCATTCCAATTTGTTGCATTTTTCCAAGGAATTTGTTCATTTCATTTGAGCTGTCACATTTCTTTGCATAACCCTGTTTGTAATATATATGTAGGGTATACATTGATACTTCTTTTGTTTCTGCTACTTTTGTTTCTCTAATTCAGGTTGTCTATCTGCCTGGATATATAGTGGTTGTCATTTTTTTAACTTTGTAAAAGTGTTTTTAAATCTTCTCTATTGTTTGTCTATGTTCCATTTTACTGGTTTCTCCTTTAATCTTATTTCCTTCTTTCTACTTGTTTGATTTTCTTTGCTCTCCTTTCTCTAACTTCTTAAGATGCTACCATATGTCAGGAATTTTAGAAATTCCTTTTCTCTAAATATGAGCATTTAAAGCTGTGAATACATACAATACATTTGACATATAGTATTTTCATTATTATTTGTGTTTTCAAAATATTTTCAAATTTCCCTGCTTAATATTATATGGTTGTCCTACATTTTGGGTCTTCCATTTTTAGCCTCACAAATTTATAATCATTCTGTTGTTTAGGTTAATGCACATTTTTTTCTGGTTGTTGCTGTGTATGATATCTTTTCATATCTCCAGTCTAACTTCTGGCATCATTCTTCTTATTCTTGAATTCCATCTTTCAGTTGTCCCTGTCTGTTTTTAGTGATGTCTCCCAATTTTTCTTGCCTTTTTTTTTTAAGATTTTATTTACTTATTTGACAGAGAGAGATTATACGTAGGCAGAGAGGCAGGCAGAGAGAGGAGGAAGCAGGCTCCTCACTGAGCAAGGAGCCCGATGCGGGCTCAATCCCAGTACCCTGAGATCATGACCTGAGCCGAAGGCAGAGGCTTTAACCCACTGAGCCACCCAGGTGCCCCTTTTTCTTGCTTTAAAGTCTGTATTTTGCCATTACTTTTGAAAGATAGTTACAATGGGTACACAGTTCTATGCTGCCAGTCATTCTTTCATTCTTTTGAGGATATCAGGAGAATGAGGCACTACAAAGGGATAACACAAAACAGGGAGAGGGTAGACTCGATATATAAAATATACTTGCATATGTCAGAGTAAGTCCAATATCTATTTTATTTTCATGGCCATTTTTTATATTATAGTTTCTCAAAGCTTAGATTCCATTTACCAAATGGCCAATTATTTTGACTGTGCGATCTTAAAATCCAAAGATAAAATATTATAGGTAATATAGCACATATGTTACTTTTTAAATGAGTTGATGATATGTGAAGTCAATAACCTCTATTTTTCACTAATCAAAAAGATGATATAAGATTTTTTAACCAAGTGATGCTTAACATGGATGGAATGCAAAGCTAAGTGGAAATTGTAAACAAATGGCCCAGATACTTACGTACTTTTGTTGTCCAATATATGCTCTGAGAAAACTCTTATTCTTAAAATTGGTGCCCTATTAGCAGTAGTATAAGTACTGTATTATGAATTTTCTATACTATTTGAAAACTACTGAATTCTGCCATGGAGGACAAGTAAACAAATAACATGAATATAACTCATAGAAAGTGATAAGCCAAGATAATAAGCTGATAGATTATGAGATGTAAGCAAAGTTCACAGGGTGTGTGAAATACAGAAAGTGAATAAACAAATAGCTCATGAGATATAGGCAAAATCCATTAACCAAGTTCTAAATAGTAAGAAAGAATAACTGTAATGTGTGCTGAAATAAACAAGTGTCACAGAAAGATAAAAAGAGATATAAAGATCACATACTGATATGCATCTATGGGATAAAACCTCTCTCATCCCTACATCCATCACCCATTGGTGACACCAAGTATAGTGTATTATGATCTTAGATATGTTTTACCCATGAAAGGCAGAAAATGCCCATGGCTAGTCAGCAAATTAACTGGCAAGCTACTTGCTTCTGCATCTCTCTGACAGAGCAATGTATGTCATTGGCCCTGGCACCTTTTTTCTATAAGACCTTTACACATACTTTAACCTCTGGTTCTCAAAATCACATTATCAGCAAAGAAGGGTATGGGGGCCAAGTGGAAGAGAGACAGTACATTTGAACATTGTAAAACACAGGATTCGTGTAGCAGGTTCTTTCGCCCATGTGCAAACTATTCTGTGTTAGCCTATCCCATCTCTCACTCCTGCTTCCTGCTCTGAGTTTTAAACACATTTAATAAACTGTGATTTGGTCTGTAATAAACTATTACTTTCTATTCTGTGATTTCTGGGATAGTTTGTTTATTAATGTGCTCAGAAGATATCATTGTATTAGGTAATGTAGATGATGATAAAATAGAGTATATTTGCTAATCTCTTTAAAATGGATATTTAAGCTCTATTATTAAGGAACTAAAAAATCAGGAATACAACATATGTTAGGGTCCGAAATACTTGTTGTACTTATTGTAGCAAATCAATATTTATCTATGTAGCTTCTCTTTAACCTTGACCAATACTAGATATTTCTAAGGATGAAAGGAAAAGATAATCCTCCACAAAGCTGTTAATTAATCTCTGGATTATCTTGGGGGCACTGCTGATACCATCTGGACAAGATCATATGTCCTAGAGAATGGGGACTTGTGGTCCATATCATTTTAATCTCTATTTATGTAATTACAGTTAGTTTGCTTTATATAAGTCTGTAATCCTTTTCTAAAATAGTGTTCTACCCCAATGGATTCCACATACTGATAGCATATCAAAAGCTACATTCCAATGATCCCTGCAATATTTCACTAACTGTGCTCTTGTCTGACTTGTGGCAGTGTCCCATCTATCATATATTCTGTTATCAGATCAATCTTGCTAAGGAGATGCTTTGAGTCATTCTCATGTTTAAAATGCTTCAGCGGATTCCAGTTTGGATTCAAAAAAGTCCAAATTTCTTATTCTGGCATTCTAAAACCTTAGAGAATCAGGCCCTGCCTCTGTTCTTTTCTATTATTGTAAATAAAAGCTATGGTGGCAATGGTTTAATGCTCTGTCAACTATCCAAATCCAACAAATTCTAAAAAAGTATGCGATTCTGAATTATTAGTCTATGCCTGTGTTCTGTTATAATCTAGTCATTACTTAATGTTTTGAACAATAGTCACATTATCTACAAAATGGGAAGATCATAATTCTAATTAATTACAGTCACAATTAAAGTACCCTCACAAAATTGTAAGGATTATTAGATAATCTCAATCTCTGCCCCCACCCCTCCTTTCTCTTTCTCTCTGTATTTCAGAACACTGTTCTGTGGATCAGCTACATCCACATTTTATGAATTCCCATAGGGTCCTTAAAAAAATCAGAGTTCCACTCCTTTCCTAATACCTAAAGAAACAGTAATTCGTATTTTTTCCTTAAGTTTTTCCTGATATCATCTTGATATCTTTAAAAAAATTAAATCAATCAATCAATAAAAATATTTTTAAAGATTTATTTATTTCAGAGAAAGAGAGAGAAGGGAGGGGCAAAGGGAGAGGGACAAGTAGATTCCCTGCTGAGGAAGGAGCCCAAAGTGGGGCTCCATCTTTAGACCTAGAGATTGTGACCTGAGCTGAAACCAAGACTCAGACGCTTCACTGAGCCACCCAGGTGCACCTTGACATCTTTTATTAATTTCATTTCCTTGGATAAAGAAAAGCTAGGTGAGTCTCTTTATGTGTTGTAACAGGATATCATATTTTATCAATGAAATGAACTTTGGGGCAATGTGTATAAGATTAAGAACTAAGCTTGATGTTAACTATCTTGTTAATAATCAAGATGAGTCCAGGAAGGAAACAGACAGGTCAAATGGATCTACATACACAGTCTGAGTCATTTAGGGAGCAAACAGAAGCCATGCAATACAAGTTTTAAAAACTGGACCACACTGTAGTATTTCCCATGTTTTGGATCAGCAGAGCATTACACAAGTGGTGTACACCAAAATAGTACTGCAGAAGAGGGACACCTGTGTGGCTCAGTTGGTTAATCAGCTGCCTTCAGCTCAGGTCATGATCCTAGGGTCCTGGGATTGAGTTCCGCATCAGGCTCCTTGCTTGGCGGGGAGCCTGCTTCTCCTTCTGCCTCTGCCTGCCACTCTGCCTGCTTGTGCTCTCTCTCTCTCTGACAAATAAATAAATAAAATCTTTAAAAAAATTTTTTTTTAAAAATAAAAAAAAATAGTACTGCAAAGCCTTTGAAACTAAACTGTTATTTGAATCATGGGCTATAAAATTAGGCCAGGACATAAATTATGAACCCAAACAGGTGTACTTAAAAAAACAAAATATAAATAACTCACAAAGGTGCAAAACACAATCCAAAATCACTTGTCATATCAAAAAGCAAGAACATCTCAACTTCAATGAGAAAAATAATCAAGAGGTATCAACATCGAGGTGACACAGATGATGATATTATTTGGAGAGGATTTTAAAGCAACTATCATAAAAATGTTCCAAAAGAAATTAGACTCTCTTGAAACAGGTGGAAATAAAACTATATATAATAAATAGAAGAAATATAAGGAAGAACCAAATTGAAATTTAAAATTGGAAATAAAATAATAGAAATCAAGAACTCACCAGATGGATTTAATAGAAAAATGGAGATGTCAAATGAAATTGTCACAGAGTTTAGAAACAGATCAATAAAAATGATCTAATTCGAACATCCAAGTAGAATATAAATTTTATTTTTTTTAAGATTTTATTTATTTATTTGACACAGAGAGAGAGAGAGAGATCACAAGTAGGCAGAGAGGCAGGCAGAGATAGGAGGAAGCAGGGTCCCCACTGAGCAGGGAGCCCGATGTGGGCCTTGATCCCAGGACCCTGAGATCATGACCTGAGCCGAAGGCAGAGGCTTTAACCCACTGAGCCACCCAGGCGCCCAGAATATAAATTTTAAAAAATGAACAAAGACTCAATAATTTGGGACAATCATAAAAGATGAAATATTTGTAAGCAAGCAAACAAAGATGTAGTATTTGTGTCACTGGAGTCCCAGAAGAAGAGTAATAGTAGATGGCAAAAAAAAAAAAAAAGAAGAAGACTGAAGAAATGAAGACTGAAATCTTTCCATATTTGATCAAGAAGCTAAATCTAAAGAAATCTATACACTGACACATCAAAATAAAATATTTTGCCTCTAAGCAAAAGACAATGAAAAAAATCTTGAAAATAGTCAAAAAGATGTAATATATTACCTCTAGGGAAATAACAATTCGAATGACAGCAACATATTTCATTATCAACCACAGAAAACAGAAGGAAGTTGTCCAATATTTTTCAAGTGCAAAAAAGAAAAAAATAGGCTGACAGCCTCAAATTCTATGTCTAGAGAAAATAACCTTCAGGAACATAACAGAAATAAAAACAATCTCAGACCACAGAAAACTAAGAGCTGTGTAAACAAAATTTTAAAGAATATCCTACAGAGAGAGAGAGGAAATAATAATAAAAGGAAACCTGGAACATCAAGAATGAAGAAGAAATAGTGGATTGGAAAGAGTAGATAAAAAGTCAAACATAACAGACTATAATTCTTTAAGTATTTCTTTAAGATTTATTTGAGAGAAAGCAAGAGAGATAGAGAGCATGAGCAGGAGGGAGAGGGAGGGAGGGTGAGAGAATTCAAGTAGAATTCTCTGGATGCTGGGCTTGATCTCATGACCCCTGAGATCATGACCTCAGCTGAAATCAAAAGTCTGAGGCTTAACCAACTGTGCCACCCAGGTGCCTCAGGTTTCGTTTTCGTTGTTGTTGTTGTTGTTTTTAATGAGACAAATATTTTAACATTATCTGGTGTGGTTCTCAACGTATGTGGAAGTAAGATTAAAGACATCTATGTCATAAAACATGGAGGGTAAAATGACTTCAAGTGTAGTAAGATCATTACATTCCACTTATACTATCAAAATGTTGGTAGTAAAAGACAGTGATAGGTTATATACATATTGTGTAATTTCTAGAGGAACCACTAAATAAAGAAAGTATGCAAAGAGATATATCCTCAAACACTATAGATAATTAAAAATAAAAATAGCCCACAAGAGAAAAGAAAATGGTCAACAGGGAGTGAAAAATAGAAGGAATAAACAGAAAACAAATAATGCAATGGCAGATTTAAACTCTAACATATCAAATATTATTGGGGTACAAATGAGAGAGAATCAATCAGAATAAATATTTGAAGTAAAAGTGGCTAACAATTTTCCAGAATTAATGACGTATGTAAAACCACAGGCCCAAGAAGCTCAGAAAATACTAAGCAGCATAAAACAAAAACAAATCACCTCAGTATATCGTATTACAATGCAGAAAATCAAAAATGGAGAAAATTTTTGAAAGAAGTCAAACAAAAAAGGAACAAGTATAAGAACTACAGTAACTTCTTGTCAGAAACCATATAAACAAGGAGAGCATGGAACTATTTAAAGTGTTGAAAGGGAAAAAAAGAAGAAAAACTTGATATACTATATACAGTGAAATTATCATCTAAAAATAAAGGAAAAATTCGGGCGCCTGGGTGGCTCAGTGGGTTAAAGCCTCTGCCTTCGGCTCCGGTCATGATCTCAGGGTCCTGGGATCGAGCCCCACCTCGGGCTCTCTGCTCATCCGGGAGCCTGCTTCCTCCTCTCTCTCTCGGCCTGCCTCTCTGCGTACTTGTGATCTCTCTCTCTGTCAAATAAATAAAATCTTTATAAATAAATAAATAAATAAATAAATAAATAAATAAATAAATAAATAAAAATAAAGGAAAAATTAATCTTTCTCAGACAAATAAAATTGAAGGAATTCATTATTAACACTCCTGTCATACCAGATATATTAAAGAGTTCTCAAGGAAGAGGAAAATGATACAGACCATAAATTCAGATATACACATAAAAGTGATAAATAAATACATACATAAAAGTAAGATAAAAATCTTTGTTTTTCTTGTCATTAGTTGATAAAAAAGTACTTCAAACTTTTTGTTTGAAGTACTGGGCAGCATTGCATATGGATAAATGAAATGAAAGACATATGTGTCATAAGGGATGGGAGGAAGGAATTGCGAATATTGGTATGAGGCATCTGTACTACGCACGAAGCAACACAGAGTTATTAGAAGATGAACTTGGATTAGTTTGAAACATACACTGTGAATTCCACAGCAACCTCTAAAAAAACTGAAACAGAAATATAACTGATATGCTAAGAAAATAAATAAAATGAACTGTATAAAATGTTCTATTAAAACCAGAAAAGGTGAGGTGAAAAAAGACAAAGAAAATGTAATGAACAGAATAGAGTTACAAACTTGGTAGAAATTAATTGAACTGTATCAATGATCACTTTAAATGTCAATACTACAAATATACCAATTAAAAAAGAGAACTTATCAGGGTTGCTGAATAAAAATATTTTCCCAAAATATCTATAAGAAATCCATTTTAATATAAATTGATTCCAATAGGTTAAAAGCAAAGAAATTGGGAAAGATATACCATGATAATACTAATCAAAGTAAAAGTAGAATAGCTGTATTAATTTCACACAAAGCCAACTTAAGAATAGAGAAAGTTGTTCAGGGATGAAGAGGCATTACATATGATAAAAGTGCCAATTTTCAAGAAGACAATGATCCTTAACATATATGCAGCTAACAATATAGTATTAGAACGCATGATATAAAATTTGACAGAACTGAAAAGAGAAGTCAACAAACATATTACCATAATTGATGACTTCAAATCTCTTTTAGTAACTGGTTGACCAAGTGGACAGGTAATTAGTATGAATGGCATTGATTTGAAGAGTACTTTCAATCAGCTTGATCTAATTGATATACTTGATCAAACAATAGTAACACCTTCACAAGTTTATGTGGAAATTCACATAAATAAACCACACTAGGGGGCGCCTGGGTGGCTCAGTGGGTTAAAGCCTCTGCTTTCAGCTCAGGTCATGATCTCAGGGTCCTGGGATTGAGGCCCGCATCGGGCTCCCTGCTCGGCGGGGAGCCTGCTTCCCCCTCTCTCTCTCTGCCTGCCTCTCTGCCTCCTTGTGAGCTCTCTCCCTCTGTGAAATAAATAAATAAAATCTTTAAAAAAAAAAAAAACCACACTAGGTCATAAAACACACCTTACCATAGTTAGAAAAATAGAAATTATACAGGGTATGCTCTCAGACCACAATAAAATTAAATCAGACTTAATACTAGGTATCAGTAACAGAAAGATACTTGGAAAATTCCCAAGTATTTGGATATAAAACAATATGATTCTATGTGACACCAGGTCAAAAGCCTCAAAATAAATTTAACAAATTTAGTAATAAATATAAATTAAAATGCAGCTTATCTGAATTTGTGAGAGCTGTGAATGAAGTGTTTAAAGGGCAATTTAAAATATTAAATGAGAAAAGAAGAAAGTTCTAAAATTAATAATCTCAACTTCCACCTTTGGAACCTAGAGAAAGAATGATTTAGGTCTAAAACAAGCAGAAGAAGAGCAAAAGAAATAATAAAAACTAGAGCAGAAAACAATGAAATTGAAAACAGGAAATCAATACAGAAAATCAAGGTAACCTAATCTGGTTCTTTGAAAAGAACGGATAAATTGGTTCTTTGATATAAAATTGATAAAATCTTAGCTAGTCTAATTAATTAAAAAGAGAGAAGACAAAAATTACCAATATTAGCCATGAAAGAGAAATCATTACTACTAATCCCATAGACATTAAAGGATAATAAAGTGATACTGTGAACAACTATATTCCCACAAATATTGTAACTTAGAGATGAGAAGGATTAATGCCTTAAAAAGACACAAACAACCAACACTCACACTAGGAGAAATAGATAATCTGCATAAGCCAGTATCTATTAAGGAAATTGAATCAATAACTAAAAATATTCCAAAAGGTAATACACAGCCCATATGTTTTTACTGGAAAATTCTATCATAACTTTAAGAAAAGAATGATACCAATTCTTCACAATCACTCCCAAAAATAGAAGAAAAGTAGTTAATACTTCATAACTTCGTTTATGAGCTCAGTATTATTTTAATAGCAATTTAAATACAGACAATATGAGTAAGGACTATTACAGATCAATATCTTTCATGAACACAGATTTTTTTTTCATCTTCAAGAAATTATTAAATCGAATGAAATAATGTATAAAAAGAATCATATACCAGAACAAAGTAGGATTTAATGCAAGTATTCAAAGCTGGTTAATTAATCAATGTGATGTACCACATCAACATGCTATAGAACCAAAATCATATGTCTATATAATACAGGTAGAAGAAGCATTTGATAAGATTCAACAGCCACTCATAGTAAACATTTTCCACAAACAAGTAAAAGAAGAGAAATTTGTCACTTGATAAAGAACATCTACAAAAAGCCTACAGATAACATCATACTTAATGATGAGATACTGGATGGTTTCCCCCTATGACTGGGAATAAGCAAGGATGTCTGGTTGCACCACTTCTAATCAATATCATATGGGAAGACCTAATAATACAGTTAAGACAGGAAAGGGAAATAAAGTTATACAGATTGGGAAGAAAGATAAAATTGCCTATTTTTGCAGATGACATGATTTTATGTGTAGGAAAACAGAAATATACCTGTACCTAATAAATGAGTGTATCAAGGTCACATGATATAAGATTAACACGACAAAGTCATTTTCCTCTAGATACTAGCAATGAACAATTAGAATTTGAAATTTTAAAAAACATACTTTTTATAACAGCACACAAAAATGAACTATTTAGGTACCAATCTAACAAAATGTCTACAGAACTTACATGTGAAAATAGGACAAAACTTTGATGAAAGAACTTTAAAACATCTAAAAAATGAAAGATATTCTGTTTTTATAGGTTAGAAAATTCAATATTATTAAGATGTCAATTCTTCCCAACTTGATCTATAGATTTAACACAATCCCAACCAACTGCCTATCAAGTTATTTTGGTGATATTTACAAAGTCATTCTAAAGTTTACATGGAAAAGGGGAAGGCACAGAAAAACTAACACAATGCTGAAGAACAAAGTTGGAGGATTGATAGTACCATATGTTAACACTCACTATAAAGTTTACAGTATTCAAGACAGCACGGTATCAACAAAAGATAGACATATAGATCAATGGAAGAGAATAAAGAGTCCACACAAATTGTCAATTGATCTTTGAGAAATGAGTAAGGCAATTAAATGGAGAAAGGGTGGTTTTTCAATAAATGATGCTGGAACAATTAAACAAGAATGTCCAAAAGAATGAAATTAGACTTCTGCTTCATGTTTTTCACAAAAATTAACTGAAAATAGATCATAGACCTAAATGTAAACTGCAAAACTAACCTTTCTAGAGAAAACACAAGAAGAAATTTAGGTCACCTAGGATTTTTCATGGACTTATAAATATAATACTAAAATCATCCACAGAAGAAAAAATTGACAAATTGGAATTTATTAAAATTAAAATTTATACACTGTAAAAATCACTGTTAAGAAATTTAAAAGACAAGCTACAGTGTGAAGAAAAATCCTTGCAGAGAAGATTCAGGATTTTTATCCAAAATATATAAAAAGTATTTATCAACAATTTAAAAAAGCACCAAAAATCCAATTAAAATATGTACAAAACATATAAACAAACACCTCATAAAGGAAGAGAGACACACATATTATATAAGCATAGCCATGGTGGTTTTATAGAAGAAAAAGCAATGCTGGAGGATTTAACCTATTCTTGCTCTCTTTCCCCTTATGCTTCAAAAGCCTTACCTTGATATCGCTGTTAGATTTCTAACTACCGTAGTTTCTGTTTCCTAAAGGAATATGCACAATATAGAAAATACATAAAAGCATATATGCTATTAAACATCAACTTAGCTTCTAGATATTTCTGGAGTAGGTACAGAAAAGGTAATATGATTAGGAAGACATTTACAGGTAACCTATCTATTTGTATTATATTTTTAAATTTAACTTAACAGAGAAAACTCAAGTTAGACTGGCCTCAATTTTCTATAGAAGATAGATTCCAATTTCTAAAATATATATGAGTTGTAAGTGGCTTCATGTTCACAGGTAGGCTTAATATATTAATTGCTCTTAAATTTGGAGGTTATTTCTGTCTTATGTGTTTGGTATAATCAGGATGTAAAAATATTTGTTACATTATTAAAAATGACTACATTTTCAGCTTTAATTTTTCAAAGATTCAGAGGGACTTTGATGTATTTCTTATTAGAAATTACTTAGAGGTAAATGGTTTGGCCAACTTGAGCACAAACAATTTACCAGGCAAACAGAGTTTTGAAAATCTTATGGATACATGACTTGGTGCATTGTTTTCTCAATCAGAGTGTAGAAATGGTTCTAATGTTGTCCTTTGGTAACTTTAAGTCAAATTTGATTTACATGGTGCAGTGATACTGAGAATACATTTTTAGAAAACATGTGTTATCTATTCACTCATGTATTCTTCTAGTCTAGTATATACTAAAATAAGCAACATTATCAGTTCTGAATGTTTGATAGGAATTATACCTATGCATGACCTCAGTAGAAATGAATACTTGATGTTCATGATTCCCTAAATCACTCACATAAATACACTATTAAACTCAGAGGAAAAATGCATGGCTTTAATAGATTACTGTAGAATTAAGTTTATATTCATGGGCCTTAATTTTTCTCTCTAAACTAAACTCATCCATTCCCAATTTAATTCATTATCCATACTTTAGTAGGTAACATAAATGTAATGAACACAACAAAGTGTGTCCATGTTTAAATAACCCTTCCTTATTGTTTTAAATAATTAGCAATTCTTGACAATATGAACTGGGCACAAGTTTTGGCTGGGGCATGCATTTAGATGATTTTTATTAGAAGAAAATGATACATCATTTGACATTGTACAGATAGCATCTAAAGATTGTTGCTAATTGAAGATTTGCCTTTCGATGCTATAGCAACAGTATCTCAGTAGGGTACTACAGGAGGATCGTGTGACTAATCACAGTGGATTTCACGTCCTTGGGGCTGCAGTACCAAAACTGACATTTTTCTTGTACCAAAGGATTTGAGTTGTCACAAGTGTCTAATGGGGCTTTTCTGCTTCTCTCACTCCTGGCTATACTATACTATTATACTATATAGCTTTATCTAAAATAGGAAAATGTAATTGTCATTTAAAAGTCAGGTTTAACAATATGGAGAATAGAAACTATCAGGTATTTGAATACCGATATAGATAGCGACATCAAGCTCCTTCTTAACCTCGTTTTCAATTACTCAAAGGAAAAAATATTTCTATGTAAGAAAATGTTTATATTAACAAATGTCTCAAAGATTAACTTGGGAAAGTGTTCATCATGTGGATAAAAAAGAAAAAAGAGAAATCCATTTCACGGTTTTCTTTCTATGATACAATAGAAAATACTGACATGAATAAAAATCCATTTAGGAAATATAACCACTCTAATAAAGGGGCATTTAGATTACTGGTAGGTTCTACTTTCTTTCTAACATTTTATCACTTAGAAAACAACAGAAATTTACATGAGATGGATAGGCAGCATTGGTTCGAAACTTAAAAAAAATAAATAAAAAAAGCAGAGACTTAAATATACTATTTGACTAAGTACTGGCTGGCTCTTGTTACATAGGAGTCTGCCAAAATGTCTGAATCTTATCCAAACCAGTCTATTACACTTTTCATTCATTTTAAAGCCCTCAAAGCAAGGGAGACATAAAATACACATGCATTGTTTAAAAACTGAAAAGAAGCAATTAATTTGGAACAAATGTCCAATTCATGTGATAAAATCCAAGCATTTAATAGCACCTAGAGACAGCTTTTAAGTGTTATATTCTGTGTGTCCTCCCAAGACGTAAAATTGTTTTTAAGTCTTTGGTTGAGTATTTAAAGTATTCTGACTCAAAAAAAATTTTCCTTTCAAACTCTGAATATTAAATTTACCCATGGTATATTCACTTAATATATATCAAATTAACATCAAGAAGATCTATAACATAAACTCCAAAACAGTAGTTCTGACTTTCTCAATGGAATTTGAAAAAAAAAAAAGTACATTTCAGTGTCCAAAGAAAAGGAAAGGAATTACATAAGCTTATTTTAAATTGATTTTTACAGAGAGAGACAAGATTTGGATGAGGTTAATAAGTATTAAATTCTACCTGCCACTAGGGAGGTATTTTATATATTTTATAGTAAATCATAAGGCTATGTTCTAGACAACTAGATGTAATATTCTCATTTTCTATCAGTCATACTCTGTGTATATTTGCTTGTATTTATGTAGTATTTTTCATTCATGTAAAATCGACTTATTTTAAGTGCTTTCTACGTTCCAAAATTATGTGGCTTAATCACTCTATAGAGTAGATTTAGGTGGCATCAAAATTAAACAGTTACCATATCAAGGTAAAGGTAATATGTTACTAATTTGAAGTCATTTTTATTAAAAAATTATTTACTTTACAAAAATGATAAAATAAAAAGAAGATAAAAGAAGAAAATTTAAAATATCTGTAACATCCACCTAGAGAAAACCATTTCAAACACACTGATACAAATCTTTCCACAGGCAAACATGTTCTTGATTTATATCTATTTATATAATTTCAAAATATACCAGTGGAGGCATTTCAAATGGAGACCTAAAGCTGCAATTCTTATTTGGGGTCTTTGGTTTTTTTTCATATTAAGATAATTTGGTAAAATTGGTACAGTTTCTAATGATAGTACCAATTCTTAGCATAGTGAAGATGTTTAATAAATTGTTGAGTATATAGATAGAACTATCATATATTACCAAAACTCATGCAATAGATCACACTTGACTGTGAGAAAGAGGGGAGAAAAAAGGGACGCACTGGAGATTGCCTTTCACTAAGGTGGCTAGGGTACTTCTCATAAGTCTAAACTGAATACGAAAGAAGCCCACATCAAAAATATTAATCAAGTAACAGCTAAGTCATTTAGCACTTACTATGTGCTCTCTGAACATGATCAATCCCCTGCATGAGATGATTATAATTACCTTAACTTTATAGGTGAGGAATGAGAAGCACAGAGAAAGAAAAATATCCAGAAACAAAAGAAATTAAGTAACAGAGCTAGGAGTTGGTCACACAAGAGTTTATATTCTTCTTCTTCTTCTTTTTTTAAGATTTATGTATTTATTTTAGAGAAAGAGAGAGAGCACGAGCAGGAGAGGCAGAAGGAGAGGGTAAGAATCCCAAGCAGGCTCTTCACTGAGCCCAGAGCCCAATGTGGAGCTCCATCTCACGACCCTGAGATCACAACCAGAGCCAAAACCAAGAGTTGAATCTCAACCAACCGGACCATCCAGACACCCCGAGTTTATATTCTTAACCAATTCCATATTACTGACTCACAATTATATATGAGAATTCTAGGTGTTAATGGTAGATTTATTCAATCCCGTCTTCCAGACTTAGATAAATTTTCTGGACAGTATGGACTTACCTACATTTAGTAATTAGTAAGAAGTAATACTTTTACAACTATTATTCTTACTTAAAAAGCCATGCCATTGTGCAACGTGGGGAGTACATCTAGTGGCATGGTCACATTCCACCATCAACAGACTCCAGCTGCCAGTTAAACCTTTTGGAATTACAGCATAACAAGAAAAATGCAACAAATAATAAGGATTCAGTATGCTATATTAATGTTAATTATGTTTTCTTTTTAAGGAGCAAAGGAAAATAGGAATGGTACAGTTGGTGGGTCCAGTTAAAAATGAAATAAAATATATTGGGCTTCCTAAACATATACTAAGAATCTGATTATGGTATTGCCGTTTTTTTAACTTATTTTACTTCTTAATGCGCTAAACACAAAAAAATACTAAATATGCAAAATAAGCCATAGAAAGAAAATCATGAATGCAAGTCACCACACAGGTGTTTTGTGGGTGCCAGAAAAATGGGATCAAATTAATTTGGCAAATGCTAGAGAAACTTTGTAAGTTTTGGATTCTAATCAATAATTCTCAACTATAGAATAGCTTTAAAAATAACTATTAGTGGGGATGCAAATTGGTACAGCCACCTTGGAAAACAGTGTGGAGATTGCTCAAAAAATTAAAAATAGAGCTACCCTATGATCCAGCAATTTGCACTACTGGGTATTTACCCCAAAGATACAGATGTCATAAAAAGAAGGGCCATATGCACCCCAATGCTCATAGCAGCAATGTCCACAATAGCCCAACTGTGGAAAGAGCCAAGATGTCCTTCAACAGATGAATGGATAAAGAAGATGTGGGTCCATATACAATCAATGGAATGTTACTCAGCCATCAGAAAGGATGAATACCCAGCTTTTGCATCAACTTGGATGGGACTGGAGAAGATTATGATAAGTGAAATAAGTCACACAGAGAAAGTAAATTATCATATGGTTTCACTTATTTGTGGAACATAAGGAATAGCATGGAGGACATTAGGAGAAGGGAAAAATGAAGGGGGAGAAATCGGAGTGGGAGATGAACCATGAGAGACTATGGACTCCAGGAAACAAATGGAGAAATTTAGAAGGGAGCAGCGTGGGGGGATGGGTGAGCCTGGTGATGCGTATTAAGGAGGTCATGGATTGCATGGAGCACTGGGTGTTTATATGCAAATGATGAATCATGGAACAGTACATCAAAAACTAATGATGTACTGTTTGGTGACTAACATAACACAATTAAAAAAAAAACAAAACACCACATCATTAACAAAATACCATGACAGACTAACTAAATTATGATCTTTGTTAAGGTGACCTAGCTAACATTGGTAGTTTTGTACACTTCCTAGATTTAAATTAGTGGACATAAATCTGTGAGAAATTCTATTCTGAGAAATAGTATTATGAAATATTCAGGTGTCTCACATCCATTAGTTCCTTTTCCCTGTTATCCCACGAAATGTACCAATGTCTTAAGTTAAGGGTTCTTTTTTCCAGCTTATTGAGATAAATTAACCTATAATATTATGTAAGTTTAAGATGTACAATGTTTTAATTTGATACATATATATTGCAAAATGATTACCACCATAGGGTTAGCTAACACCCTATCGTGTCACATAATACTATGACTTTGTTGTGGTAATAACATTTCATTTACTGAAATGTACTCCTTAGAAACTTTCAAGTATATAATACAGTATTATTAGCTATAATCATCATGCTGATCATTAAATACCCAGAACTTATATGCCTTATAATTGGATGTTTATACTCTCTGACCAGTATCTCCCCATTTCCTCCAATCCCATGCCCCGGGTAAATATCATTCTCCTGTTTCTGAGTTTGGCATTTTTAGATTTCACATATAAGTGATATTGTACAGTATTTGTATTTTTCTGTCTGTCTTATTTCATTAGCATAATGCCCTCATGACCATTAATGTCATTTAAAACGGCAGGACTTCCTTCTCATAGCTCAGTAATATTCCTGTGTGTGTGCGTGTGTGAGTGGGTGGGTGTATGTGTGTATTTCACATCTTCTTTAACCATTCATCCATTGATGGACACTTAATGTTGTTTCCATAGCTTGCCTATTTGTGAATAATGCTGCAATGAATATGAGAGTGCAGATACCTCTTCCAATTGATTATTTCATTTCCTTTGGGTATATACCGAGATGTGGAATTGCTGGATCATATAGTAGTTCTATTTTTTGAGGAATCTCCATACTGTTTTCCATAGTGGCCGCACCAATTTACATTCCCAGCAAGAATACACAAGGGTTCCCCTTTCGTCCACATCCTCAGCAACTTATGTCTTATCTTTTTTATAAATGTCATTCTAAAAGGTGTGAGGTGATCTTTCATTGTGGTTTTGATTTGCATTTCTCTGATAATTAAAGATGTTGAGCAGCTTTTCATGTACCTGTTGGCTATCTGTATATCTTCTTTGGAAAATGTCTATTCAGTTCCTCTGCCTATTTTTTAATCAATTGTTTCTTTGGTATTGAGTTGTATGAGTTCTTGATACATTTAGATACTAACCCCATAGTTATATGATTTGCGAATATTTTCTCCCATTCCATAAGCTGTCTTTTCATTTTGTTGATTTCTTCTTCTGCTGTGAAGAAACTTTTTAGTTTGATCAAGTCCCACTTACTGGTTTTTTATTTATCACTTGTGCTTTTGGTGTCATATCCAAAAATTTGTTGCCAAGACAAAGATTGTCTTTATTTCTTCTTTGAATTCAGCTTTAAGTCTTTAACCCATTTCAAATTAACTTTTATCAGTGGTGTAAGAGAGGGTTGCAGTTATCCAACTTTCCCAAGACCATTATTGAAGCAACTATCCTTTCCCCATTGTTAAATCTTGGTTCTCTTGTGAAATATTAGTTGACCATATATACAAATATTTACTTCTGGGCTCTTGATTCTGCTCCATTGGTCTATGCATCTATTTTATACCAATACCATGCTAAGATTTGATTACTGTAGCTTTGTAGTATGGTATAAAATTAAAAAGTGTGATGGCTTCGGCTTTTTTTTTTTTTTCCTTTAGGAATGCTTTGGCTCTTCATCTTTTGTGATTCCATATAAATTTTAGGATTATTTTCTCTATTTTGTGAAAAATCCCATGGGAGTTTTCATAGAGATTATATTAAATATATAGATGACTTGAGTAGTATGAACATTTTAGCAGTATTAATTCTTCTCCTTTATTTGTCTGTGTCTTCTTCCATTTCTTTCATCAATATCTTATAGTATCCAACATACAGATTTTTCCTGTCCTTGGATAAATTTTTTCCTCAATATTTATTACTTTTGAGGCTATTATAAATGGGGTTGCTTTCTTAATTTTTCTTTCTTAATGCTCATTATTAGTGTAAAAAATGTAGCTGATTTTTATATATTAATCTTGTGTCCTATAACTTTATTAAATTTGTTGATAATTTCTGTGTTTTGAAGGAGTCCTTAGGATTTTCTATATTTAAAATCATATCCATATCCAAAGATAATTTTGTTCTTTCTTTCTGATTTGTATGCCTTTTAAATTCTTTTTCTTTCTTAATTGCTCTGGCTAGGATTTCCACTACTATGTTTATCTCTATGCATATCTTTCAGAACTGAAAGACTATCCTTTAAAGAAGTACAAAAATGAACATGAAAACACTGAGTCTAGAAATCGTGTTCTCAAGCTAGAACCCAGTATCTCTGGCATATATAAGAAGATTGTATAAAAGTCTGAATAAGAAATCCAGAACAGAAACCATTCTCTTGATCTCAAAGAAAAAAGTTATCTCTTTTTTAAGATGAAAAAAGTGATCAGTCCACTATTGACATTTTGTAGTTCTTGAGTATAATTATATAAAGTTAATTATAGAATGCTATAGGATGGAATTTAATTTTTCCCACCAAAAGTCTTTGCTATTTTCAGTAGGTCTTGTGTAAAAAACAAATAAACCAAAAATATGGCTGGTGTTGCTGCAACTTGGAACCTGTACAAGGTGCCTCATCTCTATCTCTGACATTCATGATTCTACTGGTCAGAAGAAAAAAAAAAAAATATATATATATATAGAGAGAGAGAGAGAAGCAATTCCATTTCATAAAAAATTTGTCTGGGATCCCAATGACCTATAATTTTATATATATCATATGAATATTATATGTATATTATATAAAACTCAAGAAATACAGATATTTTGGCTATCTATCATCTACCTATGTAGATGATGGACAGAGAGAAACTTAATCTGTTGACAGTTTCTAATGCCCAGCTATATCCAAGCAATTCAGTAGTCAAAATTATAGAACACATGAGCAATCATCTTTGATGTCTGAAAGATTCCTAAATGGAATCAATTTAAGTGCTGCAAATGGGACATTACAGGAACCCAAGGAGCGACTGTTGCACAAAAGCCCCAGGAGACTGGCTGCTGTGGAGTTTGACACAGTTCTAATTTGGTTTCCTTTCGAAGGAGGCATTCCAATCTTTTCTTCAAATAATTGAACAAAGCAATTATGCAGTCTCTAGAAAAGCATTAATGTGCCCATGGAGGACACTATAAAATATTTTCTCATCATTCCATAATTTATTGATTTTAGAAAACAGTTAATTCCTCTTTAAATGACCCACATTCCTCAATACATGAAAACAGCCTGGTTAACCACTTCTTAAGTACAAATTTATAGAAGAAGCTTGCCCTGCCTAATCATGTGTCAGTGAGTTCGCCACTTATTTACTTTAAGGCATTATTATAAACACTGATTAAAACTCTACTGTTTATTTTAATAAACTCACATTTTACAATGAATTTGAGATTTATAAAAAGATTGCTCAACTGCTGATTAATTGCAATAATCCCCTGAAATACTCTACTTTGAGAGTATGAAAGATTCATCCTCATCTGATAAAACTGTAAAGTGACAGTGATAAATAAATTGGAAAAGAGAAACATTCATTAAGTGAGCAGTGGTTACAGAGAGTTTGGGATATCATGAAAATTAAATACAAATAAAAATAGAGAGGGACTAAGGAGAAAAAACAACAAAAATAACATTCAAAGACAAAATAAAATGGGGCATTAATGCTTCAAATCATGAGCAAAAATTCAGGGTACAGAAGCTTAAAATTTTTCATAGTAGGAAGGTTGCTGGTCAGTGTCAAGAGTAGAGTGGGATATATTTCTCTTTTTTGTCCACCATAACAACTTACCACACTTATTCCATCTTTGGTAGTTTTTTCTTCAGTCTTTTCTGTAGAAACTGACTTTTTTCTAACTAATATTTTTAAAAGTATGTAAACATTTAGCAAAGGAGAAAAGAATCACCATAATTCAGTTTTTTAGATTAAATCCCTGTATATATTTTAGTATATATATTTACAGTAGTAGTTTGCTCATTTATATCTCTCCTTACTGTTTTAATACACAAGTCATATACAATAATCAAAAAAAACTAAAAGATATCAGTAATGAAAACAAAAGTTACTAAAACATTTTGGAAGCCCAAAATCAAGATAGCACTACTATTAACATACTGGTGGATATTTTTCTATAACAAAATGACCTCAGACAAAGATTGAACACTCATATAAGTTGAATATCAATGAACAGTGTGAAAAAGATGAACCAAATTTTGTTTTGACCCACTGAGACTGCACTGTTGTCACCCCATTTATGGAAACTATATTGCTGCCACTCTCGTGAATGATTGTGGTTGAGGACAAAAACTCAGGCTGCAGCCCTGTACAAGAATAGGCTTTACCTTTCAATGGAATAGACCACTGCCAATCATGGAGTAATGTCTTCCCTCCCCCAAAGGGACAAAAGATTACTTGGGAGATAGGATTTAGATAAGGGTAAGTAAAATCTTCTTTTTTCTTTTATGAAATTAATAAACATCAGATACATGCTGCTTTAAAACTCTCTAACATAAGGATTATAAAAAACATTATGCATTTGAATTTGCATTTTTAAATTACTTAAAAATACCTTATGCAAAAACAATACCTATGAAATATTTCTTAAATATAGCTTAACCTAACACTTTCTCCCTTTTTCTCTCTGAACTCCTCAAAGTATTACTTATATTATGATCATTACTTTGTAAGAAACTTGCACTGTTTAGTAACCATAATTCCTAAGGATAGAGAAGAAAATACAAATATGTATAGTTATTAATTGTAATAGTATGCAAATGCATGCTAATAATTATTTAAAATTTCACTAAACTACATGATTTTCTGTAAAATAACTGTTCAAAATTGAGTCAAAATGTAATAGCTAGACAAGTAGTATACTTACAATGCTTTAATGATATTAAGGATATACTTACCAAATAAAAAGGACAAGATGTACTTTTATAGGTTAGTTCTTTCAAAATCTCAGGAAAATGATCATTTCCATATTATAAAAGATTTCAGAGCACTAAAAAATGGTACACTTGGCAACTGATTTTATGAAACTAGTGGAATGAATCTAATGTATTTGATAAGAAGTTCTCTTAAGTTTACCCAAAAAATACCTACAGAGGGCATAAATGCAAGCATATAAAAACACAAAGGTTTAAAGTCTAATTACATAACAAAAAAATTAATCTATACAATCAAGTAAAATATACCATTATATTTTGTTGGTTTAATATTAGACGCTGTTTTTGTGTACTATAGTTCACATTAGTAGTGGAAAACCAACATCTCAATAAATGTACAAAAGGTTTTTTAAATGTAATTTGACATCATTCTTAATAGCAAAGGCAACTAATAATCTAAAAATTAGAAAATGAAAATAACATTAATAAAACATTTTAGGAATGCAGCAGAGAACTAGTCACCATTTCTAAAACAGCTCCCGGCATATCATAGGGCCCTAAAACAGCAGAATGTTATAAAAAATACAACATGTAACAAATAATTAAGGAGAAAGTTTTCTTCAGGTAAGTGTGATGGACAGCCATTATTAATCAGAAATATCTCAAAGAAAAGAAAAGTTCTTATCATTAGATAGACACAGATAGACAAATGAGTCATGTGTGAGTTTTACGGAAATCAGGACAAAGGTTAGAGATGATTCTTACCTGACACATTCAGGAAATGGGGGAAATGGCTCTTATCTTAGCCTATGCAAAAGCAGGATGATCCTTGGTCATTACCTGTTTCCTGCAACACAAAAGAGTAGGAAGATGACTTCACCAACATTTTCTTAGGGCAAAAGGCTCAGATGAAGATTAACATTGCCATATCCCTGGGGCAAATAATAATAATAATAAAATAAAGATGACTATTGAATACCAAAAAAAAAAAAAAAGATTAACATTGCCAGTGCCTTACCAGAAACAGCAAATGACTATGTAATTGAAGTTATCCACCATAATTTGGTATTGCCACATCTACTGAATCATGTAGTCAGATAGGCACAGCAGCCATCGTGTGCTGCAAATGGTATATTTTCAATTGGGCCCAAGAAGCTCCAAAACGCATGAGAAAATTATATACACAAGTGTCTCAAACTTTCATGTTACCTACTTCTATTGCACCTATGCTTTTTCCTCAAGGCAGACTATAGTCTTGTGGAGAAATTCACATGATCAAGAAACAAGGAAAAAACGATCAGGATTGGTTAATATATAGGTGGACTATGTTGTTCTCACTGTTGCAACTATCATTACAAACCTATTCAGGGGTTGCTTTATGGCAGCTGTTAGAGAATAGTCTGTCAGGGGACAGACTTATTACATGGAGAAAAGTCCCTCGAAGAATGGGTATATATGGCTGCCTTAAATGTGGGGAAAGAGCTTTTGTTGATTAATCAAGGCCCTGGAAGGAATAAGACTTGAATATTAGAAACAAAAAGCTCTGGATAAAAGAGGTATTGATTAATCTATGAGAAAAGTTACATCAAACATAGCTACAGCTACTAGTGGGTATGCGCTACAGAACTTCTAAAAAAAAAAAAATCCAGATAGAATAACCCATCATATAGATGTCAGCCTATTTCTCTTCAGTCATCTAGTGCTGGTACAAAGGAGAGAGCATCATGGAAACAGAGGTGGAGAATATATATACATCTAAGACCATTAACTCCCTTTTACTTCAAATCCTCAATTAGCTAATGATACTATAGAATGCCCTGCTTGCTACCCAAAAGACTGATTCTATGTATTTGATATGGCACAATTCCTTAAAGACACAGCCAACTTTTTTTTTTTTGGTGGAAGATGAGTGATATTGGACCATTTCCTAGAGAGAACAGTGATTTGTTCCTACTTGAATTGAATCTTACCGTGGATATGGGTTTGTCTTCTGTGTCCACAATGCCACTAATATTAACACTAACTGAGGGCTTACAGAATAGCTGATCTATTAATATGGTATTCCATAAAATATTGCTGCAGAGCATTGCACACATTTCAAAGTATATTAGAGGCAATAATAGTTGTATAAGATGGGATATACTAGTCTTATATAATCCATTATTTAGAAACAGTTGACTAAATTGCACAGGAGTGCACCAGATTAGGGACAACACTCTCCAAATGGGAGCATTGTCTTCCAGGATATAGTATATGCACTGGACTAGCAGTTGATATATGGTACTTTGCCTTCTAAAGATCACATCCATGGATCTGGGAACCAAGAGGCAGAAGGATGTAGAATTGCTTCTTTCAATTTCACTTGCAGTGAACCAATTATAAAATTTATCTTTTCATTCCCATGACCTTAGCCTCTGGTTAGTTAGAAGTGCTGGTTTTTAGGAAGAACAATTCAGCTAGGAGACACAGCAAGGGTTCCATTGAAGTTGAAGTTGCAACTACCCCCTAGTGTCTCTGGCTTCTTCATACTGATATTAACTATATTTTCAGAAGGAAAGGGTAATTGCTTCTAGTTATCCACCTGAGCTAGTGTTACTCCTATGCAGTGGGAGCAGGGAGGGGTATGCCTGGAATACAGAGCACTTGCTGGGGAATTTTTTGGTGTTTCTGTGCCCACTGATTACAGTAAATGAGCAGTTGTAGCAACCACGGCCCAAGAAGCCAAGATGATTAAGAATTCAAACTCTTAAGGATGGTCTAGGTCAAAACAGCAGGCAAAGAATCAACCCAGACCAGCTGTGGTGCCTGCCTATAGTGAGTGAAATATAGTGTGTGGCACAGAAGGAAAATGATGAATAC
Source organism: Ailurus styani (assembly GCA_002007465.1). NCBI lineage: Eukaryota > Metazoa > Chordata > Mammalia > Carnivora > Ailuridae > Ailurus > Ailurus styani. The sequence continues at coordinate 452,937 of LNAC01000146.1, forward strand.
CATTTATAATCTGAAGACCAGTTGCAAGAACAAGGACTAGTCTATTTCACCTCACCTCTCTTTCCAGCTCTCAATGGGATGGCAACACTGGTATTTTCTCTGCTAGAAAATGCACATGGTTCATCCCCATATGCCATTCAAATATGCTCCAATGTTCCCTTCCTAATGGTGCCTTCCTGATTATCTAAAATTACATTTTTTTCCTGGTCTCCAGTACTTTCATCTCCTTTTCCTGTTGTATATCATACATAACACTTTTGAATGAAATTATTTACTTATAAATTTTTGCATTAACTCCTTATTAATATATTTTTATTGTCTACTTCTCTTTCTGAATGTAAAATTAAAGGGGCAGACATTTCTGTTTTTTCACTGTTGTATCCCCATCACTTAGAAGAATGCCTGGTTCAAAGCAAATATTTAATAAATGTTTGCAGAATAAATGCATTAATTTCCTTTCTTTTTTGTTGACAACTTCTGAATCTATGTATCAATACACATATCCTAATTTATCTCTTGTCCATACTTTTAGGTTATAAGCCATGGACAACCTAATACATAATAAGCAGAGTTGGCAGGATGTCTTATGGTTTCATTTTCTCAGAGTTGGGAGGGTTTTTCCTCGTATGCTAAAGTATACCTCTCTTAGCTTGATCATTGATATTTCATATTCCTTACAGGGAATAATGATAAGGTTAAAATATAAATAATCTTGGGAGAATTTGATATTTATACAAATATTTCACACTGTAATGAAAGAGCTCATATTAGATAAAATAAAAGGTGGGAAGCATAGGGACTCTTGAGTGGCAAAGGCTGCAATAAAGGGTGAGAAAAAACGCTTAAAAGTGAGGACTGGATATTGACAAAGAAACCTAACTGAACTTTTTAGGAAGCCTGTGTAGCTCTCTCAAGCTTGCCATTCTTGCCCTAATGTTCATTATTTCACATTTGTACTACTGAATCTGCCTCTAAAATTATTTGGGTTTTTTTTCTTATTTTATTTAAATGCAAGTAAACATACAGTGTATCATTAATATCAGGTGTAGAGTTCAGTAACATCAGTTGCATATAACACCCAATGCTCATTACATCACGTGCCCTCTTTAATGCCATCACCCAGTTACCCCATCCCTCCTCCACCTCCCCTCCAGCAACCCTCAGTCTGACTTCCCAATGTCAGTCAATGGGACTACCACTTTTCAATCCTTCCTAGCTAGAAACTTTTTTGAATCCTCTCTCTTCTTGGTTCACCATTTACAAGCAGTCATCCAGTTTTGTCAATTCTTATTTCAAGGGATCTTTAACAGTGACATCGACTCCCCATACAAGAGACTATACCTCCCCCGCTATTTACCACATAGAACCTATGTTTTAAAAAAAACTAAATAGTCTTTGCTTGACTCTCATCCATGTATTTCTTACTACTTTGTTTGTGCAACCACCTCACCCAGAATGTCTATAAAATTAGTATTTATCATTAAATATATATCTCAAATGTTAACATTTCCCACCTCAATAACATCAAAGAAATGACATTTCTTTCTTCCTTAAACTTCTTCCCTAAAACTATTTGTATCATATCTCTTGACTTAGTTGATTTCTAAGTGCAGTGTAAGTATACTTGCATTTTGCCCATTATATAAGCTCCTAAATGACTAGGACTTTAGATCCCCAACAATGTTTAGAGCATCTGTTGAACAGGAATGAATAATGTCATTCCTTGACTTACAGGGATATGATTTAACTTCCACGTACTTCCTGAAAGGATCTCTGAATCTCATTGACTCCATGTTATCTCTAGTATACTTTTCACTTTTTTCATCTCATCCTCAGATTCATTTACTCTAAGGAACTCGTTCCACATAATTAGCTCAAGCTTACTTTCTACTGTCACTGAATTATGACCTATAACCTAATCATTTGAACATTCAGACAGTTAAGTTTCTGTGACACTTAATAGACAGAGCATGTACAGACAGAACTTAGTGACCCAAGACAGAAATGGAAAATGAAAACAAGGTTTTTCTCTTTACCTCTCAGGTCCTTATTATCTCTTCTATCTTTTTTTCTCATGACTGCCATCTTTTTACAGAACTCAAGCCAACAACATAACACTCATCTATATATTCTTCCAGCTCCAGGATATGCCATGCATATGCTATAATCTTTATGTTTACTGTACATATTCTTCCTAAAGAAAATGTTATTATCTCAGCTCAGGACAAGGACAGGCTTTCCAGGGATTAGAGGGCCCTTGGTCCAACCACCCGTAACTGGGCTGAGGGGTTATAAAGCTGAAGGTGAAAATCCATTCCAAAAACAAGGTTATGCATAGGAAGGCAGCCCAACACACTGAATACTTCTTTTCTAGCAAACTAATTTTAATTAGTAAATAATAATTTATGCAGAAGTAGTCAGGTTAAACTTATGGTTTTCATTAGGCTCTTTGAAAAGAACTAAATGACCCCATTATGATTTTAGTATCCTTATAAAACTGGGATTCCAATCTTAGAATCATTTATTTTAATGCTCATTTGGGTACTGTATCAGGGCATTGCCTCTGAGAGACAGACACCACGATGAAATTAGTCACACAAAAGATTTATTGGATGAAACACTTGTGAAAAATAAAGAGGAAAGGTACAGGAGAGTGGGAGGAGCCTTCAGGTCCCAATGCAGGTTTGACTTCTGTGAAAGGAAAGAAGAAAGGAGGACCAGGTAAGAAGAGTCTCAGAGTATAGTGAGCTCAGAAAAAGCCTTGATGATTTTCTCTGACCAATGGGAAGTCCCAGAGCAAAACCTGCCCACTAGATGAGTCACACAGTGGGCAGTGGAATGGCCAGAGGGTTATTAGATAGAGGGAGCCTGAGCAGAAAGTAGCCTCAGCATGGACATTCTGTCCTAAAAGAAGATCTGAACAACGCACTCCTATAACTGCCTCCACTCTGACACCTACTGTTCTCCCTAGCATCCTCTTCCCAACAGAATAGAAGCACCACAGAAATCAAGTAACCTATATCTTTGTTATTTCCTAAATATGCCTAATCCGATGTAGGGGACAAAATATTGCTAAAAAGGTTTTGTTTTGTTTTTTAAAGGTACATACTTTAAAGTCAAAAGGTTATATATTTAAGAGAGTTATTAGTGTGGCATGGGTCCTCACTATGAAAGCAATTTGCTTATTTTTAAACTTAACAGTCATCAGAACTTTCAGAGTCAGATATTTAAGACCTATTTTGATTAATATGAGCAATGAAAACATTCAGTATATCATATGTCCTTTTCAACAACCTGATTCCATAGGTTAATTATAGCTCACTAAAAACTGACTTCTTATTTTTTCTCGTTTACTTCTTCGCAAGCAAGCTATGATTGGGATATAGTATCTCATTTTAGATTTATAGATAAGAAGATTAGGCTAGATAAAATGAGGGAAGAAGCTAAAGACTTCAAAATCACAAAATACGTGAACAGAAAAATTGAAATTAGGATTCACAGCTGGTGAATTTTTATTTACTTTTCTCACTGTCTCACAGACAGTGTATCTCTGTATACACTGTTATACTCTGTAAACTGTATCTCTGTATAGGAAATATTTTAAGATCAAGAACACTGAGGAGTAATGTTCAATGAATATCTGCTGATCATCTTCAGCGCATTAGATTCTCTTGGGTAGAATGAGTTGATAGGTAAATATTCCTTGGAAAGTAAAGGAGATCAAGAACTATGCTAATATTTATTATTATTTACTTACTGGTTTCTAAACATTCTGCTAAGTCATTCATAAATATTATTACATTCCTAAAATTATCTTTACTTTATAGATGAGGAAACTGAGCTAGAGAATAACAATTACTCAAGGGCACAGAGGTAGCAGGTGGCAGAAGTGAGATTAGAACTTGTCTGTATGTTCTACAAATGTGTGCTTATTTACTACATTACGCTATCCTCTTCCTTAGAGACCAATTTTTTATTGAACAAACTTGGATTTCAAAGAAATTCTTACAGAGATAAAATAAATTCAGTTTGACTACAGAGACAGGAGATCCAGCAAAACTAAGATATTAGAGTCATTTCAGCCATAATGCTATCTCCAACAGAGGGAATGCAAGAGAAAGAAAATCTCCATGTATATGTGCATATGTTCCAGGTGGGGTTATACATATATGTATATATATAATTTTTTATATATTTGTGCATTTATTTATAATTCCAACAATGACCTTGCTAACAACTTTTTCCTATGCTCATCACTCTCCCTTATTTGACAAGCATCCACTTATTTGGGGACCAACCCCTCTCCTCATCTCAGCCATGGCAGTCCAGTAACTACTGTCACTTTGCTATTCCACCCCCCTGGACTTATACATAGACAATTTATGTAGGCCAATTTAATCAAAACTCTTCTCTGGGAAACATCCAATTAGATCCAAGAGACACAGCTCTTTGATTTCTAGTGGAAAAGCCATGAAGAGAAAACTGATATAAGAGAAAGGAGGTAAAAGAAAATGAAGAGAGAAATTGTGGTGGTTCTAGGTATCTTGAGCCTCATCTTTGCCCTTGCCTAATATAATTTTTGTTGACTTTCAGTAACTTGTAACCAAAAGACTCCTGACTATTTTGATAAAGCAAACAAGAATTCAGGTCCTTAAGTCTAACATCTCACTAACCTGTGAGTGACAGATTGAAATCCAGGCCTATTTACTTCTCAATTTAGGATTTTTTTTTTAATTCCTATTCCACAATAGATCATAAATGTGTAGGAGTGTTTGACATATAACTGACATGATAGTTAGATTCTTCTTTTCCTTTGGCTAAACTTGTGAGAGGAAATTAAGTGCTAGACACAGTGTCTTTATCCACCATGTTTCCATTGCCTTTACTTTTGGGGGGGTGAATATTACCTTAGTGGCCGTAAAGAGTTAATCTAATTTACCCTAACTTCTTTTGGACAGATAAGACTTTAATTTTGGTTTTAGTTAAATGAAATAAGCACAATGAGATGCACTCCTATATATAGTTGACCTAACTCACATTCCATCTACAGAAAGACAGCTTTCACACATTTCCCCCCAAATATCTTGGCATACCTGCTATTTCTTTTCACACATATCTGAGCAACTATTTTCTTGATCTGCTGCCTGCTTCAGAACATAGCTATAAAAAAATTTCCCCAGAGAATGCTATAAATGCAACTGCAAGTATAAGATCACTGGAGTCAGTGCAAGGAATAAAAGTGGAAATACTGGAAGAGGAAGAGACAGCTGCTAATGCACTGGGTTTTGTACAAACTCAATCAGCTTTTCTCCTAAATATTAAGGACCCTAAATCAAACCAAAATTGTGAAAAGAAATTTTAGAAAATATTATTAGCTAACTCAGTTTAACTAAAGTGACTATTAAGTCATGTTTTACAATGGAGAGAAGACACACATTGAGGATTATACAGAAACTAATGATGTCCTTGGAAGCTTTGCCCTTTCTTTCTTTCTTTTTTCCTTCCTTCCTTCCTTCCTTCCTTCCTTCCTTCCTTCCTTCCTTCCTTCCTTCCTTCCTCCCTTCCTTCCTTCCTTTCTTTTTCTTTTTTTTTTCTTCTGGTTTTACCTAGTTGCAAATGGTGAAAGGACATTGGCCTATTATTTGTCTTTAAATGGCCATTAAACAGTATTTCTGATTATCATTGTTCATACAATTATATGAATGATGGAAATTGATCGGTTTTTTGATATATGCTCATTTAAGTATTATAAGGAATTATCTACTCATATTGTCACATTTGATACCATAGAGGCCAGTTTCTTAAAGTTAAGAAATTACATGGATCCCTTACATTCCTGATATTACAGTGATTTTACTTCTTATATTTATGGATGGAAAAAATACTTAATGTGAAATGTTAATTGAAGTTCAATAATATTTGTAAATAAATTTGTATATTTTTCCAGGAAACATTTGCATATATATAAACAGTAGAATTCATATGTTTATGTGTACTTTATATGGAGAAAATCCTGGTGGGACAGCAAATTGTATGGTCACCCTTCTTATCACAGTCCTAATAATACTTCATATAAATATATATGATATATTTATCATGATATAAATATCATGATAAATATATAAATATCATTTATCTCAGTTACTTTTATTTCTTTGAAACTTTATTTTCAGTTACTTTTAAACTCTATGAAGGCTAAGACCTTGACTATTTTATTTAAAGTAAATAAAATAAAATATACTGATTTTTATTGTAGTTTTTTGGGTATTTACAACAGTGTCTAACAGTTGCACATTACATGTATCAATGTATATTTGCAGAATGGATAAACAGATCTTCAAATGAGAAACACTGAAAACTTAGAAAATATTCAAGTAATGAAACTCCAAAAGTTATCCAATACTTAGAGTGTATGTACCCTGCCTGTTCTCAGGAAAATCAATTGGTTTGAATGTTGCAAATACTAGTAGGTAATATTTTGTGCCAGGGTCCATGCTATACATTATATAATATGCATTACACCATCTGATGCAGTAAGTGAGTAAGTGAATGGGATAAGCAGTAACATCTCAGAGCGGTGATGTGCCTGTCCATGGTCACAAAGCCAGTAAATTGCCAAACTAGATGTCAGAGGCTATAATTTATAAAATATGTGTTCATATTCTACTGCCTCCTTCTATGAGGGAGATTGGAAAGATTCAGGGGTAAGGTTTAAAGAGTAATAAGTCATTCAAGCTTTGATGAAGTTTGAGGGATGATAAAACAAAAGCGTACCAGTTAATTAGGAGTTGGCATAATTCTAGACTAGTGTATACATTTGTGAAGAACTGAATTTTTTTTATTTGTATCCCTGGCTTGAACAGTTTTTAAAATAATCTGACCTTTATATATATTAAAATCAGGGTTATGGATTAATGATAAGCAAAATATTTGATTATGTTATTTTAATNGGGCCTCGATCCCAGGACCCTGAGATCATGACCTGAGCCGAAAGCAGAGGCTTTAACCCACTGAGCCACCCAGGCGCCCTTGAACAGTTTTTAAAATAATCTGACCTTTATATATATTAAAATCAGGGTTATGGATTAATGATAAGCAAAATATTTGATTATGTTATTTTAATATGTATATTACATATTTGGTTATGTAAGTACAAGAATTTATGATAGCTACCTATTCAGGAAAATAATTTGTATTTAATTCTTACCACACTAGAACCTTAGATTTGGAATATACAGTCACTCAAACATTCTAACCTCTGCTTGAAATTTTTGGAGACTGGAGGGAAGGAAAGGGAAAGAAAGTAGAAGCCAGTATCATACAGTCACTTAATCAAATTTTAAACAGTTTAAAATTTTTAGAATTTTAACCAAATTATAGAGATGCACTTTCCTATATCTTCTCCCCTCCCTATTGACCTTAATCCTAATTCCTCTGAAGTAATCCAGGATACATGCACATAGGCACATAAACAAATATACAGGAATCTTTAACATGCAAGGCCTACTGAAATTTGAAGACAACCTTTTAAGCCAGCATTTTGCTATACACACTTTCTCACTGATACACATAGTCTTCTCTCATATTCATCCAGTTCTCCTTGTATCTTGATCATCCCTCTTTTTTTAAAGATTTTATTTATTTATTTGAGAGAGAGAACAAGCAAGAAAGCAGACAAGTGGGAAGCGCAGGGGAAGGGCAGAAGGATAGGGAGAAGCAGACTCCCCACTGAGCAGGGAGCCTGATGTGGGGCTCAGTCCCAGGACCCTAGGACCGTGACCTGAGCCAAAGGCAGACACTTAACGGACTGAGCCACCCACATGCCCCTTCATCATCCTTCTTATTACTTAGTTTGTATATATTTTATCTCAATTATTCCCTCTTGGGCTCCATTTTGTCAGGTTCATAATATTGAACTAACTCCAGATATGATCAAAACAGTGTAGTTTCAGAACTGTTCAAGATTTACTTCCTATATGCTAAGATCAAATTTATTCATAGAGTTGAAAGAATAATATTTAAATGTTCTAGACTCTCATTATTTTGACTGAATGTTTAGTGTATAACTTTGATATACATGTCTATGTACATAGGTGTATATATTTAAATAATAATTTATAAAATTATATCACCATTTACACATTTTTTATACCTGCAGTGGTCTGCTGGACATCGTTCACATATTTCTATACACATCCACAAAAGGTTGGCACTTGCCATTATTGATTATTAGGATAGCACACATGATCTTTTCTTTATAGTAATGAGCTATCCTTTGAGAGCTACAAGGGAGCTCTCCCAGGACAGGGACCCACATTGAGAGAAGCTGCTGGAAAGGGAATTAAAACTGGTAGACATTTAAAAGGATAGAAACATTCTAGACAACGTTATACTCACACTATAATCTCCATCTTGAATTTTTGAAAATGATCTCTGGAATTATTTTACTATTGCTTCATTATTTCTCTATTTACTGATTGGGGTGAACCCCAAGAAAGCAATATCCACATGGACCATAACTAGAACCAGAATGGTGGCCCAAAGTTCAGCGTCTAAAGGTTTGCTGCAGGGACTGCTATCGATAGGGTGGAGATTTGTTCTCCCTATTTTGATTATTCTCTAGGTCTACTAAGATATTTATTCAGCACATACACTGGGCAGAACAGAACTGCCTAAGAGGGATACAGTATGAATAAACAGAGTCCTCACTGCTTGAAACAGAGACTAACTAATGAACAAAATAAATGAAAGTAGAAGCCAGTATCAAAATTAAACTAAATCTCACTCAGAGTCAGTGAAGAGTCACAAAGATAGAAAATTCAACACATAAGACTTGGTTATTAATTAAATCGTTCAAAGTCCAGTATTCCTAAGCATCTCAGCTATCTGAACTGATATTTATCAATCCTAGAAAATTCAATATATAAATAAGTTAAAGTCTGAAGTTTTCTCAAGGATTTTCATAAAACTATGTTCAGCAATAATACTGTCTGTTTAAATGTGTTTTTCAACTTCGGGAGGAAATGAGTAATACCTTTTAAGAAAAACTCACAGAGGAAAGAATTTAATTTGTCTTGATGTGTTTATGTAAAACTTTTCCTGTGTCTCATTTTTTAAAGAAATATTAAATACATATATTAAATATAGATGCAGACAATAACAAAATGGCACATTTCTACTTTAAAATTTAACAAGGACTTCGTTGTTTGTTTTATGACATTTCTCTGAGTTATCCAAACCTGGGGTTCACTCTACCACATCCAAACTCAGGACATCACTTCCACCTAAGACTGCTGCTAGAGCTATACATATCGAGCCCAGTAAGCAATATAAATCATTTAAAGCAGTGGTTCCAAGACTGTGCTTTCACTGTCAATACAGTTTGAATATAATAATAGGGACATTTTACCACCATGTAATGAACCAACACATAAAATTTACTGTTATCATCAATGTTTAAAAGAATGTTTCAAATTGGGAGGCCTGGGTGGCTCAGTCGGTTATGTGTCTGCCTTCACCTCAGGTCATGGTCCCAGGGTCCTGGGATCAAGTCCCACATTGAATTCCTTGCCCAGTGGGGAGCCTGCTTCTCCCTCTGACTGCTGCTCCCCCTGCTTGTGCTCTCTGTCTCTGACAAATAAATAAATAAAATCTTTCTTTATAAAAAGGATGTTTCAATTACAAAAAGTATAAAGATCTCAGAATAAAGGCCAGTCCCTTAGAATGAGTGAATTTCTCATTATACAAAATAAAATCATTACAATGAACTTGTCTTTATCTCTTCTCATCTCTGAATGGTTTTTAAACTCTATTTAGGAACACGCCTCTGTGGACTTTGCAAATTCAGCTTCATTTTTTTAAGATGCAATGTAATTATTTGAAATAAAGAGAGAGCAAAAGGGAAGGAAGGGGCAAAGGCAAAGGAAGAAAGAGACTCCCACTGAGCAGGGAGCCCAACACAGGCCAATCCCAGGAACCCAAGATCATGACCTGATCCAAAGGCAGACACTTAACTGACTGAGCCACCCAGGCACCCTGCAAATACAGTTTCTTAAGTGTTGATAATTATCATGGTTTCAAGCCCCAGAGGTATTATTACCGTCTTTGCTTTCTTACTTGGTTTCATTTGACTCCATGTTTACTAGCAATTCTCCATTCTCCAAACTTGGTAGTCCCTAAAGACAGAGGTGCCCACAATACTATGCAAGTAACTAGCACTATTGACATAATCTGGGACTATAAGGATACAATGAAAAGTTGCAACATTTACTGACAACCAAGGAAGAACCAAACTTTCCACTTTAGATCTGTGGAGCTTTTAATACCCACAAATGACATAAACCCATAATAAGTTTTTATTACAAGGTAAGTAAATACAAGGTTTCTGGATCAGAAATCATTTAAAATAAGGACACAAGTTGTCCATGTTCCTTTCCCTTTACTGAGAGAAAATGGTCCCTTTGTGTATAGAGGGAATCTCTATGACAGGAGAGGAAACCAGAGATTATGAATTCTGCAGTTTACATATAAACTGCAGCAGAGCAGCCCCTTCTTCCCTCCAGAGGGAGGAAAAGACATTAATTTTCTAACAGACAGATCCTCTCTTGGAGAAGGGAAGGTCCCTAGATGTCTGCAACCCTTTGGAATGTAAATAAAAGGCTCCAGAGGAGATAGGTCTGTAAATCTCTCTAGAGGTCTCCAACTTTCAAGGCATGTTTACCAGTCAAACATCCTTTTATCCTGGTTGCCAGTAATTTTTGTTTAGAAAGCCCTAATTGTGCATAAACATGAAAATATTAGTTTTTTCTCAATAACAGATACATGACAGTCATATTTTATTTTATGTCTATTATACTTCTGTCATTTCTGAATCCCCTTGGGTGGTTTTTTCTACTAACAGCAAAATCGTTCAGTTGGTCTCTACTGAGCCTCCATGTTTCTATGCTTCTCTAAGTTAATAAAGCTTATTCAGAGTTTTAGTATTAGTTAAATTTGGACCATGTTAGAAAACCCAACTCTCTCATCAAGGCTCTAGTTTTACTCTAGCAAAACATAAAGCACTTTTATCTCTCAGTCATTCAACTTTCTTTAAACATTTCTGCAGGTAAGAATTTAACTGGGCATGGAAAAATCTTTTCTCAATCTACTTATAAACAATGTTCTTTTAAAAGACACCATCTGGGCGCCTGGGTGGCTCAGTGGGTTAAAGCCTCTGCTTTCGGCTCAGGTCATGATCTCAGCGTCCTGGGATCGGGGCCGCGTCGGGCTCTCTGCTCAGCAGGGAGCCTGCTTCCTCCTCTCCCTGTCTCTCTGCCTGCCTCTCTGCCTACTTGTAATTTCTCTCTGTGTGTCAAATAAAAAAAAAAATAAATAAAATAAATAAATAAAAGACACCATCTGGTAAGGGGTTAATATCTGAAATACACAAGAAACTCATGTAACTTGAACCCCCTTAAAAAAAACTTACACAAATAATTCTATTAAAAATGGGCAAAGGACTTGAATTGTCATTTTTCCAAAGAAGACATATAGATGGCTGACAGGCACAGGAAAAGAAGGTCAACATCACTTACCATCAGGGAAATGCAAATTGAAACCCCAGTGAGATACCACATCACACCTTCCAGACTGGCTATTATCAAAAAGACAAAAAAATAACAAGTGTTGATAGAGAAAAAGGGGACCCTTGTACACTATTGGTAGGAATGTAAATGGTGCAGCCACTACAGAAAACAGCAGGGAGCTAAAATAAATAAATAAAGCTGTCATATGTTTAGCAATTCCACTTCTGTGTGTTTATCTGAAGAAAATAAAAACACCAATTTGAAGAGATCTGTGCACCCCTATGTCATTGCAGCATTATTTACAATAGTCAAAATATGGAAGCAACCTAAGCATCCATCAATAAATGAATGGATAAGGTATATGTGATGTATATTTATACATACACAATGAAGTGTTACTCAGTCATAAAAAAGAATGAAACCTTGCCATTTGAGACAACATGAACAGACCTAGAGGGTTTTGTTTTTTTTGGTTGTTTTTTTAGAGGGTTTTATGGTAGGTGAAATAAGTCAGTTATGGAAAGATAAATGCCATCTGATTTCATTCAGGTGTAGAAACAACCACAAATAAACAAACAAAATAAAACAAAACAGACTCATAGATACCAGAAACAGTGTTTGTTACCAGAGACAGGAAAGGTTGGAGGCAGACAAAACAGGTGAAAGGGATTAATAGTTACAAACTTCCAGTTATAAAATAAATAAGTCACAGGGGCGTAATGCACAGCATAGCAAATATAGTCAATAATATAATAACTTTGTATGGTGACTGATGGTAACTAGACTTATCATGGGGATTATTTTGTAATGTACAAAAATATCAAATCACTTTGATGCACACCTACAACTAATAAGATATTGTATGTCAATCATACTTCAATAAAAAAAGTACCAACTGCTAAAAGTGTTCAAGCAGGAACACTTACATAGGAACACCTATATAACTGAAGGTAGTTTGGTCAAACTACTGTCCTTCATCACCATTGTATTTTTTTCCAGTGGTTTTAAAAAGAGATTTTTACAAAAAATAAAGATGGTCAACACAAAGTGAAAACATTCAAATTAACTTGTAGCAGAGATTGAAATTAAAGCTACAGTGAGATCCTAAGTTTCACTCATGAACTTATAGTTTATCTTTGTTTCTTTTTATTAATGGTCATTATCAATACCGGTCATATTGCTATAACAGAGGGACTCCTACATGTTCTAAATACAGTATTTAATTAGTGGTGAAGAATGTTTCTTTTTTTATAGAATTGTCTGCCTTTTTAATCTGACCTTGATTTTTTATGGACAAAAAATTTTTTGTAGCCCTTTATGATTTCCTGAATTATTTTATTTGTAAATTATTTTTTTTATTTTGTAAATTATTTTCTTATTACACAAATAGGTGCTTATCAGACACAAAACTAAACTATAAAAACACCTTATAATAACTAAACTATAAAAACACCTTATCATAACTTATATGGTGTTTCCCTATAATTACTTTTTTAAAATTTGCTAGGCTAATCTTGCCTATTTTGACATATTTTGTGAAGCTCTGATGAATATTTCATAGATATTTTGACTGGAATCTCAGTAATACTATAAATTTTAAAAAAGTATACATTCAAATACTAAATCAGTACATTCTGGAATATAAGAAACAACAAAGGGGCTTATTACATGTCAGGCACTGTGTTATGCTAAGTACTTTGAATGTTTTATAAGACTTAATCTTTACAAAAACATCTGAGATAAGTCTTATTGTCATACTTATTTTTAGGTAAGAAAGGTCAAATAATCTCGTTTCAAGTCAAGAGTCAAAAGTAAGTTTTATTTCAAGCTTGGCTGACTAATAGAGAAAAAAATGTTGAACTTGACACAAGGAGACAAAAGTTTAAGAAAAGTTTGTTTATTCTAGGATATAATATAATTCAGTGTCAGTGATCTTTTACTGGAGGTAACAGATTTGTCTAAGTGCTGTTGCACATGCAGACTTACACTCAGGGAAGATGATGGCACTGCTGGAGGTGGAGACTTGAGAGTTGCCAACTCAGACATGATCACTGGAGTGGGTAATTTCCTCAAAAGACAGTGACTAAACAGTCTAAACAAAGAAGAGCAAAAAGCTGAATCTTCAATCTTAAAACACTCCTAAATTTAAAAGGCCAAAGTAGGAATCAAGGTCGAAAAATGTAGGTTGGTCACGGGGAGATGAGTATAGGCAGAAATGTAAGGAAAGAATTGCAAGAAGGGGATCAGAGGGATTCAGTGCTGGAGAAGGTAAACATTCAGAAGATTTAATTTTATTTGTAGATCATTGGTGGCTTTTGGTATATGATTCTTAAATGGAAAGGGGAAGTTTAGGAGTTTTGTCTGTTGAGGAAAAGATGACAAGGCTTCACTACTGTACTGTTTTCACTACTGGGAGTTTATTGTGAACAGAAGGAAAAACAGAATAACGTGTACACTAGGTTAAAGTACTTCAAAGAAATTAAGGAAACTGAAAACTCTAGGGGAAATGACTGATTCTCAAAGAAAGAAGGCATGCATGGTATTAGAACTATGTCTCTTCAAGTATTTGATCTTAACTCTTTCTTTCTCCTGTAGAAACTGATACAATATTTGCATATTATATCATATCCCTCTGGCATTAAATCCTGTCATTTTTTTTAGAATACAATAAAATAGAGTTAGTCGCATGTTATAAGAGTTAAATTCTTCCATTTAAGTAATGCACAATCTTGAACACTTTAGAAAATCCCCAACTGAAGTTCATAGGAATGGAATGTATGCATTCCTTTGTAATTAACAACTGCTTTGTATGGATGATCAGTTCCTAGGCTCTAGAACCACGATAAATCACTTTCCTCAGACAAGGGTACCTTACCCATTCTTAATTCAGACCTAATCTTATCCAGAGACAAGTAGTCTTTATAGGTTTGTGCGCAATTTGTAGCAAGGACGACATATCACCACCTTAGCAATAAGGGAAGGTTGCGAACAATGGAGCTATTAGACAATACTAAATAAAACACAATAAATAGTATTCAGGACTGGATAACTAAAAATTTCTCTATAACTTTTCCAGCTTCTATTTTTCTTTCAGACCCTGACACCATATAAAAACATAGCTGACCGTTTTAAGAACTGACATTTGTAGAATTTAGATTTTAAGGCTGAATTTATTGTAAACAAATCACATTGATGGCTATTTATTTTTAATATTTAAAGAAGTTCTTGGCAGGACTTCTGATAAATGATATTGGAAATACCACATGCTTCCTAAAAAAAAAGATCTTTGGCATCTTGGTTGGTTAGTGTGATGGGAAGCTTATGAAATGCCAAACAATCAACCCCATCTCCTAGTATATTTATGCCCTTTTGTAGTCCTCTCCACTTTTTTTGTGGACTAGACTTAGTGACTTGCTTCTAAAGTAAAAGTTATGGAGAGTCACTTCTGAAGTAATGTAAAATGTAATCCCCATCTTGCTTGCAATTTCTACCACTTTGGCTTTTCTAGGTTGTGCTTTAATGAAGCAAACTGCCATATTGTGAGCTGGATGGAAAGAAATTTGAGAATGGCATTTGGCCAAACATCAGCAAGGAATGGAAACCAACAGACTGAGTCCTTGAGAAACTAAATCATGCTAATAACCCCATGAGTGAGCTTAGAATCAGATCCTTGGATCTCTCCCTAACTGAGCCTTTGGATAAAACTGAAGTTTCAACCAACATCTTAACTAACAGCTTTGTTGAGTGATCTGAAGCAGAGCACTCGGTTAAGTCATGCTTGCGTTTCTGACAGACAGAAATGGTGAATTAATAAATAAATATTGATTTAACCCATTAACATTTCAGCTAATATAAGAAATATGTTTATTTAATTCTTGGTTTGTTAGAATACTATCACTTTTTTTTTTAAACATATAATGTATTATTTGCTTCTGGGGTACAGGTCTGTGATTCATCAGTCCTACAAAATTCACAGCGCTCACCATAGCACATTGCCTCCCCAATGTCCATCACCGAGCCACCCTATCCCTCCCATCCTCCTACACTCCACAGCCCTCGGTTTGTTTCCTGAGATTAAGAGTCTCTTACAATTTGTCTCCCTCTCTGGTTTTGTTTTGTTTCACTTTTCTCTCCCTTCCCCTATGATCCTCTGTCTTGTTTCTCAAATTCCTCATATCAGTGAGGTCATATGATAATTGTCTTTCTCTGATTGAGTTATTTTGCTTAACATAATACCCTCTAGTCACAACCATGTTGTTGCAAATGGCAAGATTTGGGTTTTTTTTTTTTTAAAGATTTTATTTATTTATTTCACAGAGGGAGAGATCACAAGGAGGCAGAGAGGCAGGCAGAGAGAGAGGGAAGCAGGCTCCCCGCCGAGCGAAGAGCCGGATGTGGGCCTCGATCCCAGGACCCTGAGATCATGACCTGAGCCGAAAGCAGAGGCTTTAACCCACTGAGCCACCCAGGCGCCCAGATTTGGGGGTTTTTTGATGGCTGCATACTATCACTTTTTAAAAATGAAGCCCATCTCTAAAGCAGCCACTGTCAACAAGAACAGCAACAAACCCACAAAAATTACTTTAATAAATCCCCCCTGAATGACCCGAAATCCATTCGTCTCAGCCAGTTTTCAAATTTCAGTCAATCTCTCACCATCCATAACCATACTTGACAGAACTTTCCTCTCCATGAATTTCCATCATGTCAACAACATGAGAAAATTTACCAAAGTTGTTAGAAGTTACTTAATGGAAAATTTTTAAATACCAAATGGTTGGATTTTTGTCTGCATTTTGTAACTTTGAGGGAATCAGTTTTTTTCTATTAATTCCAATATCAATCAATTGTAAAAATTGAATCTGTCTGATATACCCACCACTAGCCACATGTGGGTATTAGAATTTAAGTTTAAATGAATCCAAATAAAATAAAATAAAATTTTAAATCTTAGTTTTTTTAGTCACCCTAGACAAATTTCAAGTGCTAAGTACTTGCATGTCACAAGGCATTGTTATAGTGAACAGGGAAATATAACATATTCCCCCAACAGGAAGTTGTATTAGGCAGTACAACCCTAGGAAGTTTCTTAAATTTCATTTACAAATATTATAAAGAACAAACTGGTAGTTGCCAGATAGGTGGGAGGATGGGTGAAACAGATAAAGAGGATTAAGTGTACACTAATCTTGATAAGCACTGAGAAATGTACAGAATTGCTAAATCATTATACTGTGTACCTCAAACCAAGATAACACTGTATGTTAATTATACTTGAATAAAAATAAGCAGAATATGTAATATTTAACACTGAATTTCCAACTGCTAGGAACTAGATTAAATATCCTACATATAATGATGAGAATTTGTTAAGTGACTGTTTATACATGGCATTTGGACTGGAAACTAGTTTTTAATTCCTAAATATAAATCCTGTTCACTTGGCCACGTTATTATTTAAATAGTTTTCAATATCTGGTGTTAAATATTTTAAAATTTAATAATTTAAAAAAATAGAAGTTAGCTATTAATATATTACACAAATTAATAATTATCATTGTCAAAGTTCTCTGCTTTGAGAAGAAATTATTTCAAATATGCAGGTCAAAATTAATTACATTGACTAAAGTAGTTCCTTTGAGTAATTTGCTACTGTTTACACATAATGAATTGGTAAATTTATCTTTACTATTTAGATAGAGTGTTCACATTTTTTACTATAATTGCAAGAGGATTGGAACATTCTTTTTTTACTCAAGTAAATTAGTACTTTTTCTGAAAGATGAATTTTTCAATCATCCAAAAATTTTATTTTTAGTACCCATTATACCAATACCTGAAATTTAAGTAATATCACAACCAATTCAATTATCTTAAGCATTTAATATGCCATTAGTATATCTATGAACATAGACAGATGTGATGGTATTATAATTTAAAAGATCCTTGAACTCCCAGCAAACTATGAATAGATGGGAACATATGCAATTTGACAATGAATAGCTACAAAAACCTACAGCTAACATTACCCTTGATAGTGAGAAACAAGAAGCTTTCTTACTAATATTGGGAATAAGTCAAGGATTTCCCCCCTCACTATTCCTTTTCAACATTGTACTAGAAATGGTAGCTAATGCAATAAGACAAGAAAAGGATATAAAAATTATACAGATTGAAAGGAATAAATTCACCTTGTTTGTAGATTATGTGATCATCTATGTAGAAGGTCTAAAAGAATGGACAAAACATTCTTATAACTAAAAGTGACTGAATTAAGATAGTAAGATAAAAGGTTACTATGCAAAAGTCAGTCATATTCCTATATACCATCAATGAGTAAAATTTTATATAAAAAACAATACCACTTACATTAATGCCCCCCCAAAAAAGAAAAAAAATACTTAGATATAAATCTAACAAAATGTGTACAAGATCTACAGAGGGAAACTATAAAATTTCAATGAAAGAAATAAAAGAACTAAGTAAATGGAAATATACTTCATGATCATGTGTAGGATGACTAAGCATTTCTTAATATTTATTTTCAAGCTGCCAATTCTCTTCTTAACTTGATCTAAAGATTCAATGTAGTCTCAATCAAAATACTAAGAAATTATTTTGTGGATGTTGACAAACTAATTCCAAAGTTTACATGAAGAAGCGAAAGACTCAAAGTAGCCCACACAATAATGAAGGAGAACAATATATTTGCAGGACTGTTCTATTCTATCTGACTTTAAGAACTAGTATACTATTACTACTTGTAATGAGCACCAGGTGTATGTATGTTATAAATCACTAAATTCTACACCTAAAACTAATATTACACTATATGTTAACCAATGAATTTAAGTAAAAACTTGGGGGGGGGAGAATCAGTATAAAGCTATAATAATTAAGACAGTGTGGTATTGGCAAAATAGTAGACAAACAGATCTATGGAACAGAATAGAGTGCCTAGAAATAGAACCACATAAATATACTCAACTGATCTTTGACAAAGGAGCAAAGAAAATACAATGGAATAATGACAGCCTTTTCAATAAATGGTGCTAGAATAACTGGACATCCCTATGCAAAAAAACCAAATGTAGACACAGATCTTATACCTTCCACAAAAATTAACTGAAAATGAATCATACCTAAGGGTAAAACACAAAACCATAAAACTCCTAGAAGTTATCATGGGAGAAAACCTAGATGAACCTGGGTATGGAAATAATGTTTTAGATACAATATCTAAGGCACAGTTGATAAGGAAACAGTGAATAATCTGTACTTAGTTAAAATTAAAAACTTCTGCTCTGTGAAAGATAATATAAAGAGAAATAGAAAACAAGCCACAGAGTGAGAGAAAATATTTGCAAAAAACATATCTGATAAAGGACTACATATATTACTCAAAATATAAAAAATAACTCTTTTTATAAATATAAATAAAAATTTAAATTTTAAAATAAATAAAATTTATAAATTTAAAAAAAATAACGAGGAATAAATTTAAACAAGAAGGTGAAATATCTGCACTGAAAACTATAAGATACTAATAAATTACAGAGGATACAAGTAAATGGAAATATATTCTGTGTTGATAGACTGGAAAAATTAATATTTTTTTAAATGTCCATGCTACCCAAAGTGATCTAAAATCAATGCTAACTTTTTCAAAATTCCAACAGCATTTTTCACAGAAATAGAACAAACAATTCTAAAATTTATATGGAACCACAAAAAACCCTGAATACTCAATATACTTGATAAAGAGACACAAGGTTGGAGGAAAAACAGTTCCGGATTTCAAGTTATATTATGAAGCTATACCATCAAAACAGTATGGTATTGGCATACAAAGAGATCCAGAGTTTAACAGAACAGAATAGAGAGCCCAGAAATAAACCCATGCATATATGGTCAATTAATTTTCAACAAGGGATCCAGTAATATATAATGGGGAAAAGACAGTCTCTTCAATAAATGGTGTTGAGAAAACTGAATAGTCACATGCAAAATAATAAAATTGGACTCTTCTTCTGCATCATACACAAATATTAACTAAAAATGAATCAAGGATTTGAATGTAAGACCTGAAACTGTAAAACTCCTAGAAGAAAAGATAGGGGATAAACACCTTGACATTGGTCTTGGCAAAGATTTATATATATATAACACCAAAAGCAGAGGCAACAAAAACAAATAAAGAAGTAGGACAACATCAAACTAAAAAGTTTTTGCACAGCAAAGGAAACCATGAACAAAATGAAAAGAAGACCTATGATATAGGAGAAAATATTTGCAAGCCACATATTTGATAAGGGTTTAATATCCAAAATATACAAGAAATTCATACATGTCAATAGCTCAGACAAACAACCCAAATTAAAAATGGGCAAAGGGGGGCGCCTGGGTGGCTCAGTGGGTTAAGCCTCTGCCTTTGGTTCAGGTCATGATCTCAGGGTCCTGGGATCGAGCCCCACATTGGGCTCCCTGCTCAGTGGAGAGCCTGCTTCCTCCTCTCTCTCTGCCTGCTCCTCGGCCTACTTGTGATCTCTCTCATTCTCTGTCAAATAAATAAATAAAATCTTAAAAAAAAAAAAATGGGCAAAGGACCTGAACAGACATTTTTCCAAAGACATACAAATGGCCAACAGCACACAAAAAGGTGTTCAACATCACTAATCATCAGGGAAATACAAATCAAAACCACAATAAAATATCATCTCACACTTGTTAGCATTGCTATTTTCAAAAAGACAAGGATAACAAATACTAGTAAAGATGTGGGAGAAAGGGAACACTTGCACACTGTTGGTGGGAATGTAAACTGGTACAGCCACTCCCTATGGAAAACAGAATGCAGATGCCTCAAGAAATTAAAAATAGAACTACCATATGATCCAGCAATCCTACTTCTGTATATATATTCAAAAAAATGACATCATAATCTGGAAGACATATCTGTACCCTCACGTTCATTGAAGTCAAGGTATAGAAACGACTAAATGTCTATCAACTGAGGAATGGATAATGTAAAAATTATATACATATGCACCCTCACACAAACCAGGGGCTTGGTGGTGGGGGGAAAAGACAGAAAGGTTGGTAAAAGGATACAAACTTTCATTTATAAGATGAATAAATTCTGAAGATGGAATATATAATGATGATTATAGTTTTTAATATTATATTCATAACTTGCTGAGAGAGTAAAACTTAAATGTTCTCTATGTAAAAAACAAAAAGCAGAAAGGTAAATATGTGACCTGATGGGTATGTTAATTTGATGGTAGGAATCCATTCACAATGCATATGTATATCAAATCATCAGCTTGTCACACTTTTATTTGTCAATTATACCTCAGTAAAGCTGAAAAAAAAAGATTTGAACTATCAATCCACAAAAGGACATGGAGGAACTGTAAATGCATGTTACTAAGGAAAGAAACCAACCTGAAAAGACCACATACTGTATGATTCCAACTATACAACATTGCAGACAAGGCAAAACTGTGGAGATCAATGGTGGTTAGGAGTTAGGGTGGTGGAGAGAGAAACAGATGAAGCACAGAAGATTTTTAGTACAGTGAAAATATTCTGCGTAGTAATTAATGATGGATATATGTTATTGTATATTTGTCTGAACCCATGGACTGTATAATACCAAGAGTAAACCTTTATGTAAACCATGGGCTTTGTGTGATTATGATGTGTCAACAGAGTTTTATCATTGTAACAAATGTTCCTCTCTGGTGGGGGATGTTGGTACTGGGGGAAGTTATGCATGTTTGTAGGTTGGGGGGTACATGGGAAATCTCTATGCCTTCCTCTCAGTTTTGCTGTGATCCTAAAACTTCTCTAAAAAAAATAATAAAGTCTTTAAAAACAAAAGAACTATTCGTGTTCTGACTTTTTGAATGGTCATGTTTGCTAACGTCATCAGGGAAAAATAAGCACTTGGCTTTTAATGCATTTCTACAGAACAAAATCACTTTAATCACTTTTTTAAATTGCATTATCCAACCTCTTTTCTCCATTTTTACTACTAGAATCCCTCCCATACTACCATCAGTTTTTGCATGGATTAAAGCAATAACCTAGTAACTGATCAAACCACACCTCTTTTCCAAACTAGGACTGAAGGACTCTTTTCAAAATGTATTTCTGATTGCATCCAAACTTATTTGAAACTTTTTAAAGGTCTCCTACTGTTCTTCAAATAAAAAAGAACATTTTAACATGGTTAAGAATATCTTGAATGGTTAGGTCTTTTTCCCCATCTTTTCGCCCTATCTCATATCACTCTTACCCTCCTTCTTTTAGCCCCATCTGCAACGGCCATCTTCTAGACATTCATGCTTTACCATGCTCCCTCCCAAAGCAAGGCAGTCCCCTTGTATTTGCTTCTTTCTGTACTTCCAGTGCTGTTCTCTTTACTCTTCACCTAGTTTACTCTTAGTCATCCCTTTAGATTTTGCCACAAGTACCACTTCTTCAGGGAAATGCTCCCTGAACCCACTGACCAGGGGAAATATTCCTGGTTTTGATTCTATAGAACCATAATCCTCCACCTTAGGACCATATACCCTTCTTCCTAAGGTTCGTGACAGGTAAGATTTTGCATTTGACTGTGTGCTATTTGATTAGTGTATTTCTGTTCCAACAGGTTGTAACTCTATGAAAGCAGAGTCCTTTTCTCTTTTTCCTCATTACTATTCCTCAGGATTTGGGACATAGTAAGTTTTAAATGAATGAATGAAAAGAAATGGATGAGTAATTAAATGAGTGAAAGTTTTTTTAATAAACAACAAAAAAGGGACGCCTGGTGGCTTAATTGGTTAAGCAGCTGCCTTCAGCTCAGGTCATGATCCCACCGTCCTGGGATTGAATCCCACCGTCCTGGGATTGAATCCCACATTGGGCTCCTGGCTTGGCGGGGAGCCTGATTCTCTCTCTGCCTCTGCCTGCCACTCTGCCTGCTTGTGCTCTCTCTCTCTCTCTCTCTCTAATAAATAAAAATTTAAAAATCCTTAAACAACAACAACAACAAAATTGCATATAAGGGAGAGGGAAAGTATTTGGAGTTATCAAGAGAGACCTTTTGAAGGTAAACTTAAACAACAAAAAATCTTAAAGAACAAGTAAAGATTGAAAAAGGAAATTGCAGCAAAAGGGGAAAAGAAAACTCCAAGAAAAAGATTTGTGGGTGCTAAGGTATTCAGGGAGAAAAGGACTCGATATGTTCAAGGAACTGAAAGAAGACTGGTATTCTGTAGTGCAAAAATAGGAAAAATGGCATAAGGCAAAGATAAAAGATAAGTGGGGCCAAGTCATGTTGCCACAGACTAGTACTTTCACCTTCTTATTGGTAACTATGTATTTAAAGGAATTCTGAATTATTCATGTTTTTTTATTTACAGATTAAATTGATGGTCAAGAAAACACTGAGTCTATATAAAAAGTCTTTATAAAAGTATATATAAAGACTCTTTTTCTTATTCTAAAATGATGATTATAAACCAATAAAGGATGCATTCACGAATGTTCATAATAACACTCCTTGAACAGAAAAATCTTAGAAATTACCCATGCTCGGGCGCCTGGGTGGCTCAGTAGGTTAAAGCCTCTGCCTTCGGCTCAGGTCATGATCTCAGGGTCCTGGGATCGAGGCCCACATCGGGCTGTCTGCTCACCAGGGAGCCTGCTTCCTCCTCTCTCTCTGCCTGCCTCTCTGCCTACTTGTGATCTGATCTCTCTCTGTGTCAAATAAATAAATAAAATCTTTAAAAAAAAAAAAAAGAAATTACCCATGCTCATCCACAAAAAAGTAGATGAATAAACCAAAGTATGTTCACATAGTGAAAGACTATGCAGCAGTCAAAACTAAATACCATGACAAGTGGATCAAAAGAATCCAAAACTATTACACATGGTATGATACAATTTGTATACAATTAAAACAAAAATTCTAAAATATGAATTTTAGAAAAACATATGCATGTAATATTACAGATAATATATACATATAAACAGCAAAATTAAGGGAATTACATACAAATGATTCAGACTACTTTTACCTAGGGTAAGAAGAATGCTGAAGGACATAGGGAAAGACACAATTACATGTAAATTACTTTCAGAGTTGTAGTTCTTTCGTTGTATTAAAGGTTTGTAGATAGGTATCACATAAAATTAACTACTAAAGAACTAACTGAACAAATAAAAGTAAGCCCTGCATTTACTAATGGTGACTATATGTTTGAATCAGGATTATTAGTAATCTATAATTCAGCTCTGGATGCTGGTGGTTAAAGAAATATAGGTGTTGGGCGCCTGGGTGGCTCAGTGGGTTAAAGCCACTGCCTTCGGCTCAGGTCATGATCCCAGGGTCCTGGGATCGAGGCCCACGTCGGGCTCTCTGCTCAGCAGGGAGCCTGCTTCCTTCTCTCTCCTCTCTCTGCCTGCCTCTCTGCCGACTTGTAATCTCTCTCTCTGTGTCAAATGAATAAATAAAATCTTAAAAATAAATAAATAAATAAATAAATAAATAAATAAATAAATAAATAAATATAGGTGTAAATTCTAGTTTGGTTATTTATATTTGCATTAAATGCCTGCACCTAGGCTTTAATACCATCGCCAAAAAAAGAGGAAAGTGATGGAGGTGGAAGATGGTATATATATGATCATCCTGAGCATATTCATCTCAAAATGTTGTAAAGATATTTAGGGCATATATTCACTTGATTATTACAAAATAAAAAGGCACTGGGAACACTTTGACAAGTTAATCCTTTATACATCTTCTATAAGATTTGCTATGCAACCAACTCTTGCTATAGGCTCTGCTCCCTCAGCTCAGATCCCAAACTCAGATTAAATCATTCGCTTCCTGTGAGAGCCTGAATAGGTCTCTGATAAGCCCCACACCTCTCCTCAGATGTTCTTATGCACACTTATCTCTAGAGTCAGTTCACGTTCTAAGCCAATTAAAACAGATTAGAAGTTTTATGAATTTTAGTCATTTTCATTAAAATGCATCATCCTATAACATAATAACTATAAAACTTAGCTTCTATTCTAATATATGCTCCCAAAGCAATTGTTTGCAGGGTAAATTATAGGCATTCTTATCATTTTCTACCAAAAAGATCTACCTAGAAATAAATACATTGCAACTGGTTTCTCATTATGGAACCTCATCAAAAATCATCTTATAATACAAGTCTTATTATAATTCACATTTCTAAAACATTACTTCAAATCTCTTAGTCGCAGTTTTTATCATAGCCATCAAATATACTGCAACTTGTGACACAGTTTTACTCAAAATGGATTCCTTAATTTTCACTAATTCATTTTCTTCGTTAAGGTATAAAATTGAAAAAACAGAATTTTGGTGTGGAGCAATGGATACTTTAAAATGTTAAAATGTTTAATTTCATATCCCGATCAGTATTAGATGTAATTTTAGATATTACCTTTGAACACTGAAACAAATATGTATCTTTTTTCCTCATACCAGAAGCTAAATAAAGTTGTTACATTATTAAATACAAATGGTCCATGACATGGTGGTCTTAACCATGAACTTAATATGGTTTTCTTAGAAGTATTTATGCTTAAATCACTACACATTTTACTTGATAGATTATACATGGATAATGACCAAAAATAACCTGTAGTTTTTAATAGAAAGGATCATACACACCATTACTGAGCTGAGAATACTGAATTTAGTGGTTAAGTATCAATATGTTACTTCTACGAATATGTCAATGGTGATCTTCTTTTCATGACCTATCTTAAAAATACTTAGCACTTTTCCTGACATTGTGCTAAGCATTTTACATTATTTCTCTCTCAAGCCTTAGAAATCTTTAAGGTTGGTATCATTACTAAATTTATCAGTGAATGAAGATTTACCAAGGTTAAGTAACTTGCTCAAACTCATGTAGATTATAAGCTGCCACTGGAAATCAAAGTGAAGTCTGTTTCACTGCAGATCCTGAGCTCTTAACCATTACACTGTACAGGGGTGTGTGTGTGTGTGTGTGTGTGTGTGTGTGTGTGTGTGTGTGTGTGTGTGTGTGTGCGTGCGTGTGTGTTTTAATATGGTATATATATTTTTAAGCAGCACTTTCATAGCTATTTCACTGCTGTGCCATTAAACTGAAAAGTCTAAAAATCTGCATATCCAAAGGACATGAAGCCCATTTCTCAAACATTTTTGAGGGATCAATTTGACCTAAATGATTTTATTTCCTCTAGTTTTGTAACTGTGCACTAGTCTTACTGCTTTTCCCTTACATGCTTCACTGATAACCTACAGCAGTAGCACTGCAGTGTCTCATCCTGTTCAGGTTCGCGGCGTCTGCAGTGACATACATGTCCATCTAGATATGTATGGCAGCTCTCTGGGTAGCTGGGATCTATGCCAAATGGAAAGCAACTGAAGAGTATGTGATGGTTCAATTTAAGCTTGTCATCCCAAATAAACATGTCTGTGGACATGGAAAGTCCTCATTATGCAAAATTGTAAATTAAGCACAACACATTCCTTCTATAAAAAAATCCCTTGCTCAGAATCATATAGAATCACTGACTGCTCTAAGCATCACTTTGAATATTTTGTGAGTCCCAGAGCAAATCATTTAAACTTTCTGTGAGCCACCACAAAAATAAAGAGCCTAAAAGTACTAAGCAAAACTCACGATACATATTTATATTTCTAAAATGTTATTTCACCCTCAAATGGAATTATTACAACATGTAATTTTGGTCTCTGATATAAATATATACTCTCAAAATATTTGTCATTTGTACAACTAAAATCAAGTTTGATTGAGTTATATTTTTTGAATAAGTGATCTTATTGCTACCAAAAATATGGACCATTAACCTTAAAGAGCAATAAATGCTAGAAACATAAAAGCTACTTGGTTCGTGTAAACTAGTTTTAGAATATCAATTCTTGACTTATGCTTTGCAGAATGTTTCCCATCTTTGTAAGTGTTATAGCCAATTAAGTGTGATTTTCTAATACAATAATCATGCCTTAATTCTTACAATATTGAAAGGGACTTTCATTCTAGATCTTAAAATGTAGCTGTCCCGGACTTTAGGGTTTGATAAGATAATTTTCATGGGACATCATTCACAGTATCAGGCACATACCCATATATGTATATTTGAATCTTAGAGGTTTTGCCATCCCCACTACGCTTACTTTTAAAATGCTTCAGGCTGGTGTTGACATGAAATATTTAAGAAACCCAGTATTTGTATATGAATCTAAAGAAGCTGTGTTGCATACTGAGAATAGTTATCCAGATCTTTAAAAGAAAGTACTAAAGATATACAAAGATGATGACTTTGGAGTTGACGGGAGCCCGTCCATTTATCAGTCATCATTCTTACCATTTGCTGCAGCCCCAATAGGACTGTTATCACCACTGAAAAGGATTATATTTTCCAACTCCAAATAATGCCATCCAGTGATATTAGGATGCTTTTAAACTCAAAAATCATAAATACTTCCAGGGTTTAAGTACGTTAGTAATCCAGAGAACTAATCCATGATTTAATTTTATTTTGTTATGATGGTTTTCATCTACATTTTTTTCCCCGAGCCTAATCAGTGAGATAAATGCTACATCTCTATAAAACCTTGTCCTTACGGTTGTAATCTCTTCAAATTTCAGAGTTTATTTTTGTTTGTGGGAACAAATATGGACCTAACGGTGTAACATTTTCTAAAAGAAATTAATGGCATGATAGTGAGTTTAAATTAGAATTCTGGCAGCTTTTTCTTTGTCTTCATGAATTGGAAGGCTGCAGCCAAATCCTGATGGTGCTGAATTCACAAAATCCGGACACTGACTGATTGATGCCTGGATCACAAGAATTTGATATGATTTAATTCACTAATACCAAACAATTGTTTACATTAGATAATCCCAACATTTATGGCATGTCAAGGCTATTTTTGGAAGTAGGGATATAAATTACCTTTAGCCAGTTAGAAAATTCTAACTAAATCATTGTTGAAACTTGGATGTTTTTATGAACACAGATTTGCAGAACCACAATTCTTTGCCAATTCTAATTTCCATAACTGGATCCTACTTTTTGTTATAGAACATACAATTATTATACTACAGCTTGTGGGTAATGAGCCACTCGGGGTTTTGACAGTAAAAAGGATCAGAACAGAGGATTTGCTTATATTTAGAATTTCAGATATGTTTTTCAAGCATGAAACCATGTAAATATTTGCCAGTTTTAATACGGAATTTACAACCTGGGCTTGATTTTATTTACCATAAAATGAGGATCATCCAACACATATAAATTAACCTTCATGAGAATGATGTTGTACTGGATATTAAGGAGAATGCAAAGAAATATGAATAATAAACCCTGTACTCAAAGAGTGGAAATGGCAAGAGCAAAGCAGGGAGGGCACAAATATAAAGATAACTTCAATACCAGACATCATATAATTTCTAATTATGTTATGTCAGGAGTAAGGACTATAGAAGTTAAGAGGAATAAAAATTTCACTGAGCTAGTGTGACCAAAGGAATCTTCTTGGATGACCTGAAATTTGAGTCTGGTCTTATATGCTAAGTAGGAGAGGGGGAGTTTTAGGTGAAATAAGCATGAATAAAAGGGTGCTGGTATGAGAAAATACAAAGTAATACAAAGAAAATACAAAGCTTCTGAAAACAGAAGCTTTCATGGAGGAATACTGGGGACTCAGATCTATTCTGCACATTACCTGACCAACATCAAAGTTTCAAGATTGAGTTTTCTCTTGTTCTATAGAGAAATGTTCTACTTGTACCTAAGAGCACTGAGCTCAATGTGAGTAAACTGATAAAGTGTTACAAAAGTAAATGAATGCAAAAAAAGCATCTAGCTTGCTCAACAATATACTTGGTTTGGTCTGAATGTCAGCTGTAAAACAGATGCTGAAGAAGCCAAAAAAATCGAATAAGGCAAAAGTTCTCTTGCATGAAAAGAGTAAAAGTCTAGTTCACAAAGAAACAAAATTTAAGTGGTATTAAGCAGATATCACAATTGGTCTAGGAACTGCAGACAATGAATGTAAAACACTGGGCCTTAGCAAGATTTTTCTTTTCTTGCCTGCCAGGACTAACAATAGTGCAGGTATTCACATAAAGTGCTGCTTTGCACTGGATTTCATATGTGTATACCTATTAGTAATGGATGACAAAGCTATTTGCTAAATGATGCTTGGAATTTATCTGCATGACCTTATAAATTATACTTTGTGATGTAAGATCATACCAAGACAGAAGGGAAATAAAGTATAGAGGCTGAGGTGCTGAAGACAGAAAAGGTAATTATGCTTATGAAAACCTGCTCTATAATTTCTCTACTGATAATTTAAAGCAAATAATTATAAATTTGATGAGATTAAATATGCCTATGAGCAGAAAGCTGTGAATATTTGGACTAAAATAGAAAAAAGGTAAAATTTTCTTGGGTCAAAATACCCATTAATAACAAGAAAAGTATTCTAGAACCTGGGATTGAGCTTTTTTTCTAAACAAACCCTGTTTGATACTTAGCTTTATGGGACCTCCAGCATCTTTAATCATATATGATTATACAGTACATACACATAGTGATGCCCACATAGTGATATGAACAAAGGCTCTTTTTATAGTAGATACTCAGGGTTTCGGTTTTCTGTTTTATATACTCAAATGTGTATGTGTGTATGTGTATGTGTGTGTGTGCGTGTGCATGCATGGATACAATAAAAGTCAAAAAGCCTGAATATTTACTATACATATACATATGTACTGTATAAACTATACATTATATATATGCATATATGAATATACATACATATATAGTATATACATATGTACTTATATACTATACATTATGTGTATGTGTGTATATATACAAAGCATAACATTTTATCTTTCAGGAAAAAATATTCAAAATCATTTACTGAAATTAAGTAAGAAAAAGCTATTTAATACATTCAAGGATAGAACTATTTTCCACTTTATATAGGTTAGCTACTTTATACTAGCACTTTTTATATGTAGTTGTCATATTTCAGGATATGACTTGATTTGTACAATAGACATTCTCTGCAAAATTCCATAAAATATATAATTACTTTTATACTACTATCTTTGCTAAAATAAAAACCTGCAATACAGGACAAGATTTGTTGGTTCAAGCATGAACTCCCTTTCATTTCATGGTAATGATTTTTAAAAGGTACTAGAACATGGCATTATTCAAAAAGCAGAATACAGGAAACCCATCTAGAATGGTTTTAATTCAATCAATCAAGTATTTATTAGGTTCCTTTATTGTTCTCAGCATAGGATTCTAAGCTTTTCCTTATTGTTCCCAGTGAAACATCTTAACCTCACGAGCAGATTCGATGAAGATAAGCTCCTTAAATCAGCTGGAATACACTGATGGTTAAGAAACACTATCACAGTTGAGTAGAAGAAAGTAAATTGGCCACAGATGGACTGAGTCAGAAGCCCAAACCTGCCACTTAAGATTGGGATGACTTTGGGAAACACAGTTTTCTCCACCTTAACCGTGAGATGACATTATTCTCTTTGCAACATCACAAAATAAATTAGACATAAATGTATTTAAATGTCTACCATGCATTGGTGTTAAACATAAGTGAGTGATTATTAATTAAAAAATATGTTATCATTAATAGCCAAACTGTGGAAAGAGCCAAGATGCCCTTCAACAGATGAATGGATAAAGATGTGGTCCATATACATAATGGAATATTAGCCATCAGAAAGGATGAATACCCAACTCTTGCATTAATGTGGATGGGACTGGACAAGATTATGCTAAGTGAAATAAGTCAAGCTGAGAAAGTTAATTATCATATGGTTTCACTTATTTGTGGAAGATAAGGAATATCATGGAGGACATTAGGAGAAGAAATGGGAAAAATAGGAGAATTAGGGAAAAATAAAGGGGGAGAAATCAGAGTGGGAGATGAACCATGAGAGACTGTGGACTCTGGGAAACAAACTGAGGGTTTTAGAAGGGAGAGGTAGGGAGGATGGGTGAGCCTGGTGATGGGTATTAAGGAGGGCACGGATTACATGGAGCACTGGGTGCTATATGCAAAAAATAAATCATGGAACACTACATCAAAAATTTAAAAAATAAAAATAAGTTAAAAAAAACCACTATCACAGAATTTAATATGATTTTTTATTTGCCTCATATTTCCAAATGACTTGAACACTATTTATTGTAATTAGAAAGATCTTTATTCACTTAACAAGCATTAATAAGTGTTTCATGCTAAATATGAAAAGGTATAGAAAATATATAAAAGACTGCCCTTTAGGACCTTAAAGTGCACATAAACTGTTATTAAAAGATTAACTGTTATAGAAATTTAGAGAAGAAAGTAATTAACATGCAGCTGAAAAAATCATCGCAGAGATGAAATATGAACTGGGCAGTTGGTCTTGAGTGGTAATTAGGGTTAGAATATATCAAGGTTTCTTATCGACCAGTACATAGATGAGTTTCAGGGACATAGCTTTAGTCAAAATCTCAGTAAGGTCTAAGATGAAGAAAGACTGAAGAATCACTGGAATAGTTGGAAAAGACAGAAAAACTATTTCAGCTGGTAATTCGAGGAGTGATAAGCAAAGGCTTCATGAACATGTCTATGTTTAAGGATCCATGTGGAGAAACTGAGGGTGCATGTCATGGGACTAATTGGGTAGGTATAGTAAGAACTGATACAGATAGTCAATAACTAGATTGAAGAATGTGCATTTATTCCAGAATAAGAAAGAGGGGAATGGGATATGATGTAGGTTGGGGTGGGGAAAAACTGTAAGCTTTGAGAAGTCATATGTCATGAATTTGGGCAATGTTAATCTGATATAGAAACATTGTGCAGGAGCGATTATAGGGTAAAGCTCCAGGGCAAAGAACTAAACTAGGAGCTCTTAGAATAATCCGTATGTGTTATGCCATATGTTGTTTTCTTTCCAGTGTACTGAGGAATAACATTAGGATAAACCCATCTGGTTAAAAATCTCTGTAAAGGAAACTTTAATCCATGGGATTCTCCCTCTGCTGTCAAGTGGGAATTTCGATTTCTCTTTTCAGCTCAGGTACCAAAATGCCTTGAATCATTAGATTGTAGTTTCTTCAAATCTCTTTAATATACAGTTTACACAATGTCTAGTACACGGTAGGTGCTTAGTGTAACTTCTTTTATAACTGTGTCAAATAGTTTGACTTAACAGATGGTAGTAAAGTTAAGATTATTTAGATGTCATTATATGAAATCGTAGAATATGCATATATCATGTGTTTATATACTAGAGCTTTTGAAAAACTTACCTCAAAAAACATAAGGTTCAAGTACAATAATATATTGAAATTGTTCTGTGAATAATTTTAAGTGCTTTCCAGCTGTGAGATGCTACTAGAAGTTCTAATAGTACTTACATTATGCATTATTTTTACATATTTAAGGGCAACAGAACTAAGTTATTGAACTTGGTATAGCATAATTATCTAATTAATATCTATACAAGGATCTGATATTTTTTATCCAATTAGAACTGTAGGGAATATAGAAAAGTAAGACATATTTACTAATACCAAATACAGTTAAAATCTAATTGAGGTGCTAAAACAAATGCCCACTATTGAGCAGGTACAAATAAAAAAACAAACAAACAGAGGATACTATTAAGTATGCGTATGCATACAAAGTCATACAAAAAATTCAAAGCTTTTGTGGTAATGTTATAGTCACTTCATAGGGGTTCCTCTTTTAAAAAATACATATTATTTACTATATAAGAAACCAGAAGCTCAAGATGGTCTTTTTTTTTTTTTTTACCATTAGCTGACTCTATTTTTTTTGTGCGCATATAGTCAAAATTCTAAAAAACAGATTCATAGCTCATTGGTAGTAATTGGGTAGATACAGTGACTCCTAGAAATAGCATTATGATCCTAACAATTGCAATAAGGTAAGAAAAGGAGGAAAAAGAATAAAAGTTTACAAAAATAAAATAGTCATTATTTGCAAGCTGGTAATAGAAATTCCAAAAGAATCAACGGCCTAACTATTACAATATATAAATATAATCAGGTCAGTGGATTCAAAGTGAATATATTATCTTCAATAATATAACTGATACTTTCATAGGTCAAAAATAATACTGAGTATTTTATAGGATTCAATTTAATCTATTAATATATTTCTAATGTCAATACATAGAAAATATAATTTATGAAAATACTATTTATGATTGTATCAAAAAACATCAAATGCCTGGAAATAAATCTAACAAATAGCATGTAATAAACCTAGCAAGTTTATTAGACTAAATATAGTACATAAATCTAATCAAAAGCAAACAAAATTTCGAAAGGAACACACACATATGGGGTACCTGACTGGTTCAGTCAGTTAAGTGTCCAACTCTTGATTTTGGCTCAGGTCATGATCTCAGGGTCCTGAGATCTAGCCCCTCATTGGGCTTTGTGCTCAGTGGGGAGTCTGCTTGTCTCTCTCCTTCTGCTCCTCCCTTGATCATGCATTTTCTCTCTCTCTCTAACAAAATCTTTTTTAAAAAATGTAACACACATGATATCTTTTGTATTTATATGTTTACATAATAAAATATAACTTTAGGGCACCTGGGTGGCTCAGTGGGTTAAAGCCTCTGCTTTCGGCTCAGGTCATGATCTCAGGGTCCTGGGATCGAGGCCCGCATCGGGCTCCCTGCTCAGCGGGGAGCCTGCTTCCCCCTCTCTCTCTCTGCCTGCCTCTCTGCCTCCTTGTGATCTCTCTCCCTCTGTGAAATAAATAAATAAAATCTTTAAAAAATATATATATATAACTTTATTATATTTAGTTACAATTATATGTAGAACTTACATATATGGAGTATGTGTGTGAAAACAGATAAGCTAATTTCATATGAAAAAGCAAAGCTCTAATGGGGACAAGGCAATTGCAATGATACACAATACTAGAGAACTTAAACTACCAAATATCAGTACCATCCTACCTTAATTAGAATAAAGCTATATTACTTATTATGCTTTGGAACTGGCATAACTGTCAAATCAATGGCATTGATGCAGAATCACATCAGTACAATTGTAGAAAAATGGTCACTTTTTAAAAAATTGATGCTGGGTTGATTCTGATATCCCTAAGGGAAAAGAATGAATATTGACTTCTAATGCCCAATACAAAAATCAATTCCAGATCGATTGTAAACATAAACATACAATTTAAGTTACAAAGATTTTAGGAGAAAATGTAGAAAAACATCTTCATCTCATAGGTAAAGGCAAAGATTTCTTATGAGGACATAAAGAAACACCAACAATAATATAAGTGTGTGTGTGTGTGTGTGTGTGTGTGTGTACATCTATATTAAGATTTAAAACTTCCCTTTATTAAAAGTTGCCATTTAAAATTGTACCTGGAATTTACATATTAGAGAAAGACATTTGCAATAAATATATCCAACAAAAGCCTTTCATCCAACATATATAAAGAACCACTATAAATCAATAAGAAAAAGGTAACTTTTAAGAAAATTGAGCAAAAGACATAAAAAGGTTTTTCACAAAAGGATGTCAAAGTGTCCAATAAATTAATGAAAAAAATCATTCAACTATACTCTTTAATGAAGAAAGACAGACAGAAACCATAATATAGCCCTATAAATGAACAAGAATGGCATGGCAAAATTGAAAATGACCCAAAAAAAAAAAAAAAAAAACTTGGTAGTGGGAATGTGGAAAAGCCAGAAACCACTCTCATACACTGCTGATGGTGGTGTAAATTGGCTTACCCATACTGGAAAACTGACAATATCTTCTAAAGGTGAATATAGGTTTATCCTATGATCCAACCATTCAATCCCTTTATAAGTATGCAACAGAAATATATACAACTGCTTACCAGAAGATACGGACAAGAATGGTCATAGCAGGGCGCCTGGGTGGCTCAGTGGGTTAAAGCCGCTGCCTTCGGCTCAGGTCATGACCCCAGGGTCCTGGGATCGAGGCCCACATCGGGCTCTCTGCTCAGCAGGGAGCCTACTTCCTCCTCTCTCCTCTCTCTCTGCCTGCCTCTCTGCCTACTTGTAATCTCTCTCTCTGTGTCCAATGAATAAATAAAATCTTTAAAAAAAAAAAAAAAAAAGAATGGTCATAGCAGCAGTATTCATAACCTATAAACCTCCTAATAGCAAAACCTACCAAAATATCCAACAATAGAGTAAGTAAATTAATTGTTGTATATTCCTAAATAGGATATTGTGCAGCAGTTATAATAAAGGAATTATAAATGCACACAACAAAATGATTGAATCTCATGAGTATAATATTGAGTAAAAAAGTCAGGCATAAAAAATTTATATTATACATATTTATAGAGTGTTTAATTTATCTGAAGTAAAAAAAGAACAAAATAATCTATGGTGTTACAAATTAGATTAATGCTTACTTTTGAAAGTAGTGATTGAAAAGGAATATTGGGGGCATCTGTGGTGCAGATAATCAAGTATTTCTTTTTTTTTTTTTTTTTTTTTTTTTAAAGATTTTATTTATTTATTTCACAGAGGGAGAGAGATCACAAGGAGGCAGAGAGGCAGGCAGAGAGAGAGAGAGAGGGGGAAGCAGGCTCCCCGCTGAGCAGGGAGCCCGATGCGGGCCTCGATCCCAGGACCCCGAGATCATGACCTGAGCCGAAAGCAGAGGCTTTAACCCACTGAGCCACCCAGGCGCCCAATCAAGTATTTCTTGATCTGCATCCTGGTAACATGAGTATATTCACTTTGTA
This sequence comes from Ailurus styani, assembly GCA_002007465.1. NCBI lineage: Eukaryota > Metazoa > Chordata > Mammalia > Carnivora > Ailuridae > Ailurus > Ailurus styani. Next base: position 488,379 of record LNAC01000146.1, read on the forward strand.
AAAATTTAATAAGCTGTACACTTGATATGTGTTTTTCCCTATATATATTTTAGTAAAAATTTAAAAATTTTGCCTTTAATGCTATTGTTTTAATGGCATGGGCACCATACACAAAAACAGTAGATTTCTTGTTAGCTTTTAAACAAAACAAAACTAAGGCAAAAGAAGAATGAATTCTTTTTTTTTTTTTAAGATTTTATTTATTTATTTGACACAGAGAGAGAGATCAGATCACAAGGAGGCAAAGAGGCAGGCAGAGAGAGGAGGAAGCAGGCTCCCTGCTGAACAGGGAGCCCGATGTGGGGCTCTATCCCAGTACCCTGTGATCATGACCTGAGCCGAAGTCAGAGGCTTTAACCCACTGAGCCACCCAGGCGCCCCTACACTTTTTTTTTTTTTAATGAAAGGATATTAAAGGGCACCTGGGTGGCTCAGTGGGTTAAAGCCTCTGCCTTTGGCTCAGGTCATGATCTCAGGGTCCTGGGATCGAGGCCCGCATCGGGCTCTCTGCTCAGCAGGGAGCCTGCTTCCTCCTCTCTCTGTCTGCCTCTCTGCCTACTTGTACTCTCTCTCTCTCTGTGTGTGTCAAATAAATAAATAAAATCTTTAAAAAAAAAAAGAAAGGATATTAAAGCTCTTCAAACGCTTTTTCTTTTTTTTTTTTAAGATTTTATTTATTTATTTATTTGACAGAGAGATCACAAGTAGGCAGATAGGCAGGCAGAGAGAGAGGGGAAAGCAGGCCCTCCACTGAGTGGACAGACCGATGCAGGGCTCTATCCCAGGACCCTGAGATCGTGACTTGAGCCAAAGGCAGAGGCTTTAACCCACTGAGCCACCCAGGCGCCCAGAAGAATGAATTCTGAAGTGAGAGTTCTTATTTTGACATTTCAGTAACTTGCCGTCATTTAGTCTCTTACTATTCAAATGTATAGAAATAACTTATCTTCAAATGTTGCTAAGTAAACATAAAGACGTGCCTCTATACAAGCCTATACGTCTAAAGATTCATACATCTTCATTTATCATTCCCTTTCCTCTCTGTGAGACTCATGCTGTGTGCTTTCATTCTGTAAAGGTCACGATGGCTCATAAATCCTCTCACTGATGAGAAACTAAATTCATTTGCCAAAAACAAGGAACTGTCACTTTACATAGTTTGAAAAATATTGGCAGTATTAAAAAACGATCACTGTTTATGAACATTTATAAGCATTGGATAATTTGTATAGACACTTTGTCCCAAAGGAGGTGGAACATAACTCTCCACCTGCCCACTCCTTTTAAGCACAGGCTATACATATCAATATTGACTTTCATGCATGTAACATTCAGTTTTCATGCCTGTTTCAGCTCCTCTTGGCTGTGACAGTTTCCCAGACTTTGTTTCTAATGACCTTGACAATTTTGAGGAATATTGGTCAGATATTTAAAGGCTGTGCCTCTATTGGAAAAAGAAGAAAAAGGAACAACTTTACAGTGGAGAAACCTGAAGAACACTACTTCAATCAGGTGATCAAGGTCAACATCAACAACTCGTGTCAATAGTATATAGCCACAATATGATGTGATGTAATGTGATGAAAATGGTACTCTAACTCTGTAGTTTTTCTCCCCAAAATCTATAACTTCAGTCTAATCATGATAAAAATATCAAACAAATCCCAACAGGGTACCTCCTACAAATACTTGAGCAATACTCCTCAAAACTGTGAAGATCATTAAAAACAAGTAAAGTCTGAGACGCTGTCAGCTAAGAGGAGCTGAAGCAGACACAACTAAATATGTCATGGTATTCAAAATGAGATCCTGAAACAGAGAAAAAAGAATACTTGGTGAAAACTAAGGAAATCCAAGTAAAGTATGGACTTTGATAATGTATTAATAGTGGTTCAAAAAAAACACAAAACAAAGTAAAACAAACAAAATAAAAATAGTGGTACATTAATTGGAACAAATGGCCCATACTAATGAAAAACATTGATAATAGGGAAAACTGGAGGTAGAAATTCTCTGTACTATCTTTGTTAATTTCTATAAATTTAGAATTATTCTTTAAAAAAATAAAATTTATGTTTAGAAAGAAAAAAAAACTGGAGTCCTGCATGTGTGTGTGTGTGTGTGTGTGTATTTTGATGTGTGTGTGGTACAAAATATAGAATATTACTTGATAATGAATGAGGAGGAGAACAGATAACTTTTCATGACCACATGGTTAGTTGGTTGTTTTTTACCTTTGTTTTATGCAAGATCATGGATAACATCAGTGAAATAAAGTAATGTAATAAATGAAATAAAGTAATGAAATAAATGAAATAAAGTAATAAAAAGGAGTAAATTATATTTTCCTTTTTTGTTCTTTTACAGGATAACTTTGATACAGAAATTTAGCACAGTGACTAACACTGGGATCTGAAATTAAGCCATCTGGCATCAAATGACAGCTTTTCCACTTCCTAGATGTGCTTCCTTGAACATCTACTCAACCTCCTAGTACTTCAGTTTCTCCCACTGGTTTAGGACTGGGCAGCACAAGGTAACTGCTTATTAGAAGCTGAAAGATGGCAATATAACAATACATGACATGAAGTGGCAAAACATTTGGTAAAGTGTTGTCAACAATAATTTGGAAGACAGAGCATATAGCTAACAAACTTGCAACCCTAAGGAAAAGGCTTGTAAAATAGACAATAGAAAGTGTTGGGATATTGTTGGCAACATATGGCAGTTGTTATAGAAAAGAGTATTGGATTTGCAAGCAGAAATGAAATAAGAGTCAGGTTTGGAAGAAGCAACTACTTCTCAATCCCATTGTTAATAATTGAGATGAACATCCCATGACAAAAGCCAATGAAAAATATTTGACCCTTGAGCAAAGGTCAAATCAAGGGCACTGCTGTCACATTCATTATCAAAAGTTCTGGCTGGTTTTAAGATATCACAGAGGATTCAACTATGAATGGGTTTAGCAGAAAAAAATTTTCATTTCTCATATCAGCTCAGAAAAGGAAATTAATTGCATGATTCTACCCTGAAGGCTGATAGGCCCAGATCTCTATAATCAAGAGGTGAGGGAGGGCGCCTGGGTGGCTCAGTGGGTTAAAGCCGCTGCCTTCGGCTCAGGTCATGATCCCAGGGTCCTGGGATCGAGGCCCACATCGGGCTCTCTGCTCGGCGGGGAGCCTGCTTCCTCCTCTCTCTCTGCCTGCCTCTCTGCCTACTTGTAATCTCTCTCTCTGTGTCAAATGAATAAATAAAAATCTTTAAAAAAAAAAAAAAAAGAGGTGAGGGAGAGAAAGACAGACAGAGGCGGAGAGAAGGAGAAAGAGAGGAAGGCAGCAGCTTGGCAGATAAAAATAAATTCAGTTTAACAGTTGTGGATGTGGCTTCTGACACATAGAGTTAACTGCAATCAAATAGATAAAAAGCTAAATACTTAAAAGTTTTGTACTGCCAAAATCCCATCAGCCTAGACTAAAAGAGATCCTATTTAATTTAAAACTTAAAATAACCCTTGGTACTCCGCCATCTATGAGGCATATTTTCTTATGCCTACTTTTTTTTTTAAAGATTTTATTTATTTATTTGACAGAGAGAGACACAGTGAGAGAGGGAACACAAGCAGGGGGAGTAGGAGAGGGAGAAGCAGGCTTCCCACAGAGGAGGAAGCCCAATGTAGGGCTCGATCCCAGGACCCTGGGATCATGACCCGAGCCGAAGGCAGACGCTTAACGACTGAGCCACCCAGGCGCCCCCTTAGGCCTATTTCAGATGTGATGCAGGGAGGCAAAGTCAATGACCAATGAGAAAACAGAATGGAGAGCCCTCGCCAAAATGCAGCTTAACCAAAGAATATTGCATATTGGAAATAAGATTCAATGAAAGTAGCTGTGAAAGATATAAATAATTATGTGGAATCTATAAATAAGAAATTTCAAAATTTTAATTAAAAATACAGATGCAATAAATTTGAAAGTATACAAATGAAAATACAAACAGGAATATTTTTCTTTGGGGTTTGGTAAAATGCTTCTACACTCTTTCTGGAAAAATAAAGATCTACGAAACCAAGAAAATGCATTAGAAAGACTTGATTATTAAAATAATATAGTATAATAAGAATAGAGGAATAAAAATTATTCAGATGAAAATCTGCAGAATTTTAACTATGAAATATACTTACCATATAAAAATGTTGTACTATAAATCAATAGTAAATGCAGTAATTACTGAACAAATGATACTGGGTTAACTGGTTAATTATTCTTAAAAAATCAACTTAAATCCTGATATTGTACATTCTATTCAAGTTAGTCTTATATCAAAATGAGCTCCTGGAAGATGAAAGAGTTATCTAGAAAAAGAAAAAAGTTCGTAAGTATAAAATATAGGGAAACATGTATTTTGGAAAGTTGGAAGACTTTCTAAGCAGAAAGAAAAATAAGAATTCACAATAAAAATTTTATTTCTTACTTTCTGATTTGGATATCTTTTATTTCTTTTTCTTGCCTAATTGCTCTGGCTAGGTCTATGTTGAAAAGAAGTGTCAAGAGCAGGTATCCTTGCCTTGTTACAGGTCTTTGAGGAAAAGCTTTTGGTCTTGTACCACTGAGAAAACTGTGGATCTTCCATATAAGTCCAATATTGCATTGAGGTAAGTTTCTTCTAAACCTAATTTTGCAAAAGTTTTTATCATAAAAAGGGTGTGGAATTTTGTAAAATGCTTTCTCTGTATCTACTGAGATGATCATATGGTTTTTATCCTTCATTTGGTTAATGTGCTAGACCACATTCATAGATTTGCTTATGTTGAACCTTCCTTGCTTCCCAAGGATAAATCCCACTTGGTCATGGTATATGATGAACCTGGAGGATATTATGTTAACTGAATAAGCCAGACACAGAAGATCAAATATTACATGAAACCAAAAGAGTAGTCAAACTCATACAAGCAGAGTATAGCATGGTGGATGTTGGATCCTGGGAGAAGGGGGAAATAAGTAAGTGTTAGTCAAAAAGTACAAAATTTCAGTTACGTAAGATGAATAAGTCCTAGCAATCTGCTGTATAGCACAGAGTCTACAAAAATTTATTTGCCAAAAGGGTAAATCTTATAGTAAGTATTCTTATCACAGAAACAAAGAAACAGAGAGAGAGAGAAAGAAAGAAAGAGGGGGAGAAAGAGAGGGAACAAAATAGGAGGAAACTTGGGGGTGGTATGTATGGCATAGATTATGGTAGTGGTTTCACAGATGTACTTAGCTCCAAACTCATCTACTTCTGTACATTAAATATGTACAGCTTTTTAAATATTAACAATACCTCAGTAAAGTGGTTAAAAAAAAGAATTTGCAGGGAAAATACTGATAAACTTAATGAAATATTTTCAGAACATAAAAATTTTTATAAAGGCAAATGATAAACATTTTCAGAAATATAAAGGACAATAAATATAATATTTGGTATAAAAATACCAATTAATATTGTACATAAAATAATCATTAGAAAAAAATAATAATTTCCATTAAAAAACCAAAATATATTGCCAATTAGGGGAAACGATCCATGTCGTTTTTAAATAAAAAATACGCAAAATAGAATACAACAAAATAACATCTTTCACTTACATTTTCACATGACATTTCATGCTGAAAAAATTTCATTATTATTGAAACTCTTAGGAGACACCAATTTAGTAATGTGTACCAGAAGATAAACATATTCATGGCCTTTCGATCAGCATTACAACTACTAGGAATCCAGTCTATGGAAATAATCACAAGGAATTAGAATGTTTATGGCACTACACAGGGATGGAAACTTTAAAGCAAAGTAAATGTTTAATAAGAAAAGGAGGAAACCTAAAGGTCATTATTAAATAATATTAAAGAAATATTAAAAGTCATTGTCAAGGGGCACCTGGGTGGCTCAGTGGGTTAAAGCCTCTGCCTTCAGCTCAGGTCATGATCTCAGGGTCCTGGGATGGAGCCCCGCATCTGGCTCTCTGCTCCGCAGGGAGCCTGCTTCCTCCTCTCTCTCTGCCTCTCTGCCTACTTGTGATCTCTCTCTCTCTGTCAAATAAATAAGTAAAATCTTTAAAAAAAAAGTTATTAAATGACACATGAAATAATAAGTGAAAAAAGTAAAATATAATGTTCAAACAGCAGGATTCAAAATATATATTCATACATATTTTCATACATGTAAATGTTATGAAGTTAGATAAAGTCTGGAAAAGAAAAAAACACTGCTATCAACTATTTTCAGTGTTTGACTACCTGTTACTTTCACTGAATTTTTAGAAACCTTTAGGTTTCTAATATGCTATGGTACACATGTGTCCCTTGTATAACCATAAAAATGCAATCAAATTATTTTAAAGCCTTTATTAAAGGTATAGTCTGAAGTTAATACTTAGTCATGAACTTTGGAAAAACTGGTAAAATGCCACATTTTTTCAGTGTAAGAAAGAAAAGACCTATTCTAAACAAATAAAAACACAAAGTTTATTTAGACATTTTCTATACGAGCTAACAATGCTTTTCGTATTTTTTTATATTACAATTAATGTTACCTGCAATGTCGAAGAGTAATGCAGTGCATACTCCAAAGGTGGTTGAATGTTGCTAAGTAATGTTACAAAGACTACATTTCTAATATTTTAAAAATCCAATTTTATGAGAAAAAACCTAAGGTATTGTTAAGTAGACAAAAGCAAGCCCATGAAAAAATGCATATAGTATAAAATATTTTAAATGCTATATAATAATTTCGAGTAGTCATATATATGTAATTACCATATAATTGCATTTAAAAGATGTGGAAAATGCACACCAAATTACTAACAGGGGTCATCTCTATGGAAGGAAGTGAGTGAGTAGGTCTGAGGTCAGTGGTGAACAGGTGGCAGTTACCTGAGTTTTAACAAGTGTATGTACCCACTAAGTACTGTCAATACACACTAAACTTTGAAAACCACCACTATAATGAATTAATACCAGATATTTTAAATGTTTTTCTGAGGGGCACCTAGGTGGCTCAGTCAGTCAAAGTCAGACTCTTGGTTTCAGCTCAGGTCATGATCTCAAAGTTATGAGATCAAGCACCACATCTGGCTTCACATTGGGCATAGAGCCTGCTTAAGACTCTCTCTCTCCCTCTTTGTCTGCCCCACCTCCCCTTTAAAAATTTTAAAAATAAAAAAATGCTTTTTGAGAAAGGAGCTACATAATGAATCACCAATTTTAATCAAAGAGGTTATAGTCTAACTGCACAATTATAGTTAAAACAGGAGGCAGAAAAGAGTATTAACTCAGGAGGGACACTGCAGTACGTAGTAATTATCTACTGCAGTCATTCACCTTTGCTCAGGAGCCCAGGTTTGTCTGAGTGCTTTCATATAGGGGGGCCATGTCAACCAGTTCTGGCCAAATTTTTGAAAGTAAAAGATTCAGCTATGATGTTCCTTTGGACTGTTTTCTAACTTCTTCACCCTTTATCTTCCCTCAAAGGTGATGACGTTGCCTATAGGTACAGCAGTATTTTGGAACCAGGAGAATAAAAGCTATCTGCTAAGGATAGTTTAGAAGGAAAAATGCAGCTGGCTGGGACATCTTTCATCTCATGGGCATAGCAGCATTCACAGAACCACCATAGTTCATCTTCTGACTTCAAAAGTAAACTCTTATTTGGTGAAGCCACTGTCATTTTATGCAATTCAATGCAATCCTAAGCAATACAACAAAAACAGAGGTCCAATTTGGGTCAGATAAAAGGAGTAAAATAAAATGAGATGTGGAAAAATAGAAGAAATCAGAGACATAAAATGTATGTGGGGCAAATGAGTACAGCTTGATAAAGATCAGTAAGAGTGACATTCCATTCAGTCTATGCTTTGGATGCCCTAAATTTAGATCTGAATTTTACTTATTACTCTGTTATAAATGGGCCTGCCAGTGTTAGGCTCACACTTGTTCAAGGAACGGCTTTCATATTTCTCTTATCCAGGGAGCCAACTGACAGTTTTTCATATAATCAGGCAAAGACCCTAAATAGTTGTGTTTCTTGTTTTTAACATAGCCATACTGTACACACAGGGGGAAAAGGTTTTAGAAAGAGAAGTCACGGGACTTCATCCTATTTACTGCTAGCTCTTTGAGATCTGCAGTTTCTGGCAGGCCTTAGCCATAACCACTGACCTCTTTTCATGCTCACTTAAAAAATCCTGAAAGAGGATGGCAAGTCCCATAAAAAAAAAAAAAAAAAAAAAATCTAGTCCTGTCATTATGCCAGCTCTTTTGCTGGGAAGATGACTTACCCTAGCACAACCCAGCTCTGCTCCCCAGTAAGCAACAGGAACTTTCCCCCAGATAGACACCTGTCATTCTCTCACACTTTGAGTTCTTGATTTCAGATACAGCTGTATCCCAGTGCTGAAAAGCCTTTTCCCACATGGCTTCTTACTTCCTATTACAAAGGTGGGCTCACTCAATATGCTTTCTTTGTGTAGCACTGTCCATTGATGGCGGTGATTTCACCTCTACCCTGGGGCCAGCGGTGTATTCATTTCCAAAGAAGGCTCTGCCACTTGTTTTTCCTTTTCTTATAACAACAGCAACAATTCCAGCTTTTGGCACGCAACACAAAACAACACTACTTACTGTTAGATCTCTGCCAACTCTCTACAGCCTTGTCTGTTTCCTGCTTCCACCTCTGGGACAGTGGATTAAAGAAATAATGTTCAGTAACATTTATATCCATAGTCGGAGCATCAGGAATCCACAACTAAGTGTGTGGTGGGAATTCGTTGTCGTTTAACAGGATTTAAAAGTACAAATAAAAATAGCCCGGTAAAGTAGTATCTATTCACTTCATTTCCTGCCCTCTCCAGTATTATAGCATTAAATTTTATCCCTCCAGTGTCTAGGGGCATAGCCCTTTTTCTAAGCCATAGTACATCTCTTCCATAGCTTCTGTGATAACTTCCCCAGAGCACTTTATGTAATTCTAGCTAGTGAAGTTGAATATTCTCTGGATTTGCTGCATAAATGGCTAATTTGTCCCCCTTTCATTTATACAATAATGTGCATATTTTCTTCCTTAAGGGTCAAAGCATTTTACACTTTCCTAATAAGACCCGAGAAGATAACCATTCTCTAAATTGTTTCTATTTTTTTGATGGGAAAGTGGAAGCATAAAAGGCTTTGATTTTTGTACCTAAGTGTAATGCTCCAACTAAGCACATTTTCCCTCAGACACAGTGAATGGTCCTTTTGATATTTACAAGAGCTCTATAATTCTAAGAGAATTAAGTTGAAAAGGGGAACGGAAATATGGCGCCTTGAATGTAGAGCACTGTTTCTTAAGTGTCTTTTGCTTTTCTTCGGTTATTAACTGTGTATGCTTTGCTCTCCAATTTCAAGAGAAACTGTGCCAGTTCCCCAAGGCTGAAAATGCCTTAGAAAATTTCAATGAGTACTTATAAAATTAAGATGTTTCCATTCACAAGTATATCTGTCCTCTGTGATGACTCACTGATCGGTGCAGGTGGCCACTTGATTAACAATACACTTCACTTAAGGATGACCGGTAGCAGGCAGGACCAGCCTTCCTCCATCAGTAAAATCAGCAAGATTTCCTCTATGTCCATTTTTCTTAGTCCTAAGAAGTATCTGGAACTCCTGGCATAGTCCAGAAATATTTTGTCATTTTACTTCTGATATGAGGGAGCCCTATAGGAATAGTGTCGACTAATCTTGTTCAAAAACCAATTGGCTTCTGTTCCTGCAGAGTATTTCACTCACCACGGATAAGCACAGAGTAATTTCATATCATGGTAGCACGACGTGAAATATGAAATAAATAGTAATCAGTTGATAGGTTACAAACAACTCTTCCTTTCCCTTTCTACTTTATTTTTTTTTTTTTTTTTTTTTTTTTTATTTATTTCACAGCGGGAGAGAGATCACAAGGAGGCAGAGAGGCAGGCAGAGAGAGAGGGGGGAAGCAGGCTCCCTGCTGAGCAGAGAGCCCGATGCGGGCCTCGATCCCAGGACCCTGAGATCATGACCTGAGCCGAAAGCAGAGGCTTTAACCCACTGAGCCACCCAGGCGCCCTCCCTTTCTACTTTAAAAACTTCTGTATCTCCAAACTTTATCTCTGACCAAAAAAGAAAAAAAAAACCCTTCATATTTTAGTCTATAGTGGCAAACACTGTATTTTTACCTCCTGATCTTGCCTCCAAAACATTAATCAATGTCAAGACAATATAAAAATTATTAGTTGGTAACCTATTTTTCCCTCAGTAACTAAACTTGACCATGAGTTTTAGACACATTTATCTTACATAAAAGTTTACTCAGAGTGAGAGAAGGCTGGTTCCCATTTTCTACGACTTATTGTTCAATATTGTTCACTTTATTTTTATTCACACTGGTACACATGCAGATTAGTTTCAGAATAGCTAATATGTAATCCCTATGAGAAGAAAATACCAATTACCATACAGTGTCTATACAAAATTCTTTTTGTTTTTAGCTGCATGATCTCCTGTTTTTGAAGACTGGTCAGCAGCTCCTTTTCTTTCTACCTCCTTCACTGAGGCTGTATTCCTGTCACAATCCGCATTTCATCCAAGAATTTCCATATATATATATATATATATATATATATATATATATATATATATATATACACACACATATATATATGCATAGTTCACAATGAAAAGTTTTGACAGATTCATAGACTCACATGTCCACTAACCAAGTTTCACATAGAACAGTTCCATCACCCCAAAATCTCCCACATACGCCCATTTATAATCAACCATTACCCTGTCCCTAACTTGGCAGTCACCAAATTGTTTCTTTTTCCCCAGGTTTATTGAGGTGTAATAGACAAATTGTAAAATAAAGTATACAATGTAATGATTTGATATACATATACACTGTGAAAGGATTCCCTCCATCAAGTTAACACATCAATCACCTCCTGTATTTACCTTTCTTTTCCAGCAAGAACATTTAAATTCTACTCTCATCGAGTTTCAATTGCATGATGTATTATCAACTATAGACACCATGTTACAAATTCAATCCTCAGACCTTATTTATTTAATAACTGAGAGTTTGCACCTTTTTACCAACCTCCCCATATTTCCCGACACCCCAGCCACTGACAAACACTTATCTAATCTCTGTTTTGTTTTTTTTTAGAATACACATACAAATAATACTGTGCAGTATTTGTCTTGCTCTTTCTGGCTTACTTCACTTATTTCATTATTTAGCATAATGTCCCCCAGGTTCAGCCATGTTGTCATAATGACAGAATTGCAATCTTTTTAAAGGCAGAATAATATTCCACTGAGAGAGAGAGAGAGTGACAGTGTGTGTGTGTGTGTGTGTGTGTGTGAGTGTGAGATCTCTATTATCTCTCTCTGCCCCCATTATATATATAAATATATAATTATATATATACTTTTCCTTATCCATTCACCAAATAACGCTTAGCTTGAATTCATACCTTGACTATTGTGAATAATGCTGCTATGAACATGGAAGTACACTTATCTCTTCAGGATTATGATTTTGCTTCCTTTGGATATATACCCAAAAGTTCGAGTACTGGATCATATGGCAGCTTTATTTTTAATTTCTTGAGGAAACTCCATACAATTTTCCAGAGTGGTTGTAGCAGTTTACGTTACACCAACAGTATACAACAGGGTTCCCTTTTCTCCACACCCTCACCAACACTTATTATCTCTTGTTTTCTTGATAACAGTCATTCTAATAGGTACGAGGTGGTATTTCATCATGCTTCTGATTTTCACTTTCCTGATGAATAATGATGAACACCTTTTCATGTAAATGTTGCCAAATTGCATACCTTCTTTAGAAAAAAATGTCCACTTGGATTGTCCATTTTTTAATGGGGTTATGTGTTTTGTTGTTGTTTGTTTTGTTTTTTTGCTTTTGAGTTGTATGCATTCTTCATATATTTTGGCTATTAACCCCTTATCAGATAAGTGGTTTGCAATTCTGTCATACCATAGGTTGCCTTTCTTATTTTTTTGAAGATTTTCTTTGCTGTACAGAAGCTTTTCAGTTTAATGCAGTACCACTTGTTTATTTTTGCTTTTGCCACCTTTGCTTTTGGTGTCACCTCCAAAAAACAAAAACAAAAACAAACAAAAAACATTGTCAAGACCAATGTCAAGGAGCTTATCCCCTATCTTTTCTTCTAGAAGTTTTACAGTTTCAGGTATTATATTCAAGTCTTTGATTCATTTTTAGTTAATTTTTGTGCATGGTGCAAAAGAAGAGTCCAATTTTATTATTTTGCATGTGGCTATCCAGTTTTCTCAACACCATTTATTGAAGAGACTGTCTTTACCCATTATATATTATTAGATCCCTTATTGAAAAGCAATTGACCATATAAACCTAGTTTACTTCTGGGCTCTCTATTCTGTTCTATTTATCGTTGGGTCTCTTTTTATGCCAATACCATACCATTCTGGTTACTATTGCTTTGTAGTACAGCTTGAAATCAGAAACTGTGATACTTCCAGCTTAGTTCTTTCCCAACATCGTTTTGACTATCTGGGGTTTTCTGTGGTCCCATACAAGTTTTAGAATTGTTATTTCTATGAAAAATGCCATTGGACTTTTGATAAGGATTACACTGAACCTTGGATTCCTTTGAGTAGCATGGACATTTTAACAATACAAAATTTTCCAATTTCTGAACACAGGATGTCTTTCCATTTATTGTGTCTTCTTCGATTTTCTCTCATCGATGTCTTACAATTTTCAGCAAACAGATCTTTTATCCCTTTGGTTAAATTTATTTCTAAATTTATTCTTTTTAATGTTATTGTAAATGGGATATGTTTAGATTTCTCTCTCTGATAGTTTGATGTTGGTGTATAAAAACACAACTAATTTTTGGGTAATGATTTTGTATCCTACAAATTCACTTAAATCATTTATTAGTTTTAGCAGTCTTTTGGTGGAGTCTTTAGGGTTTTCTATATATAACATTATGTCATTTGCAAATAAAGACCATTTTACTTCTTCCTTTCAATTTGTATGAATTTATTTAGTTTTTCTTGCCTAATTACTCTGTCTGGAACTTCTAGTACTGTGTTGAATAAAAGTGGCAAGAATGGGTATCCCTATCATGTTCTTGAAAGCTCTTGCATATGATGTTAGCTGTGGGCTTGTCATATATAGCCTTTATTATGTTGAGGTATGTTCCTTCCATAACCACTTTATTGACAGTATTTATCAGGAAGGATGTTGAATTGTGTGAAATGCTTTTTCTTTATTCAGATGATCACATGCTTTTTACTTTTCAGTTTCTTAACATGGTGTATCATCTTGACTGATTCGCAGATATTGAACCATACTTGCATTCTGAGAATAAATCATACTTAATCATGGTATATGATAATTTTCATATACTGTTGAATTTGGTTTTACTAGTATTTTGTTGAGGATTCTTGCATTTATGTTCATCAGAGATATTGGCCTAAATTCTTCTCCTCCTCCTCCTCCTCCTCTTCTTCCTCCTCCTCCCCCTCTTCTTCCTCTCCCTCCTTCTTCTTCTTTTGGTTGGGGGGGGGAGTATTCTTTTTTTTTTTTTTAAAGATTTTATTTATTTATTTCACAGAGGGAGAGAGATCACAAGTAGGCAGAGAGGCAGGCAGAGAGAGAGGAGGAAGCTCCCCGCTGAGCGGAGAGCCTGATGCGGGACTCGATCCCAGGACCCTGAGATCATGACCTGAGCTGAAGGCAGAGGCTTTAACCCACTGAGCCACCCAGGCGCCCGGGGGGGAGTATTCTTGTCTGGCTTTGGTATCCAAGATAATGTTGGCCCTATAAAATAAGTTTGGAAGTACTCTCTTCAATTCTAATTTTGGAAGAGTTTGAGAAGGGATTCTGTTAATTCTTCTTTAAATGTTTGGAAAAATTCACGAGTGAAGTCATCTGATCCTGAACTCTTCATTGAGAGGTTTTTGATTACTGGTTCAATCTCCTTACTGGTAATTGGTCTGTTTAAATTTCCTATTTCTTCATGATTCAGTATTGAAATATGTTTCTAGGATACTATTCATATTTTTTAGCTTGTCCAATTTGTTGGCATACAACTGTTCAAAGTGGTCTCAATCTTTTGCATTTCTGTGGTATCAGTTGTAATGTCTCCTTTTCATACACAATATTTGAGCCCTCTCTTTTTCTTAGGGAGTCTAGCTAATAGTTTATCTATTTTGTTTATCTTTAAAAACCAATCTCTTAGATTCATTGATGTTTTCTATTGTCTTTTTAGTCTCTATTTCATTTATTTCTTCTCTGAACTTTGTTATGTTCTTCTTTCTGCTAACTTTAGCCATAATTTGTTCTTCCAATTCCTTGAAGTGTAAACTTGGGTTGTTCATTTATCTTTCTTTTTTTATTATAGGCATTTATTTCTATAAATTTCTCTTTTAGAACTGCTATTACTGCATCCCTTAAGTTTTGGTATGTAATATTTCTATTTTCACTGTTTTCAGGGTATTTTTTTTTCAGTTGTGTGAGTGCACACTGTTCAGTTTCCACACATTTGTGAATTTTCTAGTTTTTGTCTTGCAATTATTTCGTAATTTCATATCACTGTGATTCAAAAAGATGTTTGATATGTTTCAATCTCCAAATTATTGAGAATTCTTTTGTGGTCTAACATGCAATCTATCCTCTAGAATAGTCATGTGTACCTGAAAAGAATGTGTATTTGCCGTATTGGTTGGAATGTTCTCTTTATGTTTATTAGATACTCCTAGTCTACGGTACAACGTAAATCCAATGTTTTATTAACTTCATGTCTGGATGACCAATCCACTGTGAAATGAGTAAGTTAAATCCCTTATTTTGTATCATTGTCTATTTAGCCTTTGGATCTGTTAATATTTGCTATATATAGTTAGATGCTCCTTTGTTGAGTGCATAAATATTTGCAATAGTTATATTTTCTTGATACTTTCTTTATCATTATATAATGACCTTCTTCGTCTCTTGCTATAATCTCTGGCTTAAAATCTATTTTTGTCTGATATAAGTATAGCTAGTCCTTTTTATGAGTTTCTATTTGCATGTCTTTAAAATCTTTTTCCATTACTTCACTTTCAATCTATATGTGATCCTAAAGCTGAGTCTCTTGAAGGCAGCACATAGTTGTATCTCTTTCTTTCCTTCCTTCCTTCCTTTCTTTCTCACTCTTTTTTCTCTTTCTTTCTTTCGCATTCTTTCTTCCTCTTTTTCTTTCTCTCCCTTCCTTTCTTCCTCTTTTTCTTTCTTTCTTCCTTTTTTTCTCTTCCTTCCTTCCCTCCTAACTTTCCTTCCTTTCTCCCTTCCTTCTCTCTCCTTCTATCTTTTTCCTATTCAGACATTGCAGTTTTTGATGGAAAAATGTTATCTATTTATATCTAAAGAAATTATTGATATGTTTGGATTTACTACAGACATTTACTCATTTTTTTTTACTCTCAGAGGTAGAGTTTAATGATTCATCAGTTGTGTATAACACCCAATGCTCATTACATCATGTGTCCTCCTTAATGCCCATCACCCAATTACCCCATCTCCCCAACTATCTCCCCTCCAGCAACCCTCAGTTTCCAATAGCTGAGAGTCTCTTATGGTTTGTCTCCATCTCTGATTTCATCTTATTTTATTTATCCCTCCTTTCCTCTATAATTCTGTTTTGTTTCTTAAATTCCACACATGGAGTGAAATCATATAATTGTCTTTCTCTGATTGACTTATTTTGCTGAGCATAATACCCTCTAGTTTCATCCATATTGTTGCAAATGATAAGATTTTTTTGATGACTGAGGAATATTGCATTGCATATATATACCACATCTTTACCCATTCATCTGTCAATGGATATCTGGGCACTTTCCACATTTTGGTTATTGTGGACTTGGCATCAGGGAAATACAAATCAAAAGCACAATGTTAATTGTTTTCTGGTAATTTTTTTATTTCCTAGTCCCTGCTAAATTAGAGATTGGCTTCAGACAGCAGCTTTTAAAGTATTCAGATAACCTTCTCTCAGGGAAAGACAGGCAGATGGACAATTTTGCTTGTTCAATGCACACTGAGTCCTGTGGGGATAGCACTGATTAGTGGTTGCAAGCTTGTTAATAACTGCTGCTTTGCACCAGGGATCCTGTGACTACAAGCCCTGTTGACTTTCAGATCTAGCTGTTTGGGGAGCCCATCCCTCCAGTGGAAATCTAGTTAGGCAACTAGGTGTAGATTCTAACCCTTTGTTCCTCAGCTAGTAGTTGTGAAAAGCTAGTAGTTGTGAATTCCCTCTGTATAGTGTAGTACTCTACTGGGGTTGGAGTTCATGGCAAAAGTGTGTCTCAGCCACTCCTACCCATTTTGATCTGGGTATTTTCTCATTTGTCTACTGTTCAAAAGTTACTTAGCTAGTCTGAATGGCTTTCAGAAGGAACTGTTTCATGTAGAGCTATACATTCAATGCATCCGTGGAAGAAGTGAAACTCAGAAGCCTCCTGTCACCATCTTGGTTAACCCTCTTTGTGTACTTTTTCCTACCCCTATGTTTTTGCTTTATTTTGTTTTTGTTTTTGCTTTATAAACGTAAAATACAGACTTTGGGTTTTGTTTCCTTCACTTAGCCAAATATCTGCAAGGTTTGTCTATGTATTGTGTGAATCAATATTTCTTACTTTTTATTGCTGAGTATTACCCATTTTCTGGATGAAGCATAGACTGTTTATCCATACACATGTTAAAGGACATGTTTGATTGTCTATAGTTATTCAAGATTATGAACTATAGAACTTTTATAAACATTTTATGTATAGGTCTTTGTATAAATGTAATAATGTTTAAATAACACTACTGAGCTATAACTCATAAAATGTATAATTTACCATTTAAAGTGTATAATTCAATAGTATTTAGTATATTCAGAGATATATGCAAGCATTATTAAAATATAAAACATTTCTATCACCTCAAAAAAGAAACTCTGTACCCTTTAGCAATCACCTCCCTATCTCTGCACATCCCTTCAACTCTAAATAATCACTGATCTTCCCTTTTCTGGCATTTCACATCAAGAAAATATTCTCTTTAGCTTTGGCTTTCAGCACTTTACTCTGATGTGTCTGTTTAAGGATCTCTTTGCATTTATTCTACATGGAGTTTGTTGAACACCCTGGGTGTATAAGTTATTGTTTTCCGTTAAATTTGGGAAGATTTCAACTCTTATTTCTTCAAATATTTTCCTGTTCCTCTCTCCCTCTGCTCCACTCTCCTTTCCATTATACATCTGTTGTTGTGCTATTAACAATGATCCACATATCTCTGAGCCTGTTTATTTCACTTCATTTTTTCTTCTCTGATCTTTATTTTTTCTTTTTTTGTTAATTTAAATTTTATTAGCCTACTTATAGTACATCATTAGTTTCAGATGTAGTGTTCAATAATTTATCAGTTGTGTATAATATGCAGTGCTCATCTCTCTGTTTTTTCAACTCTGTAATTGATGAAGTTTTATTTTTTAAAAAATATTTTATTTTTATTTATTGACAGAGAGAGATCACAAGTAGGCAGAGAGGCAGGCAGAGAGAGAGGAGGAAGCAGGCTCCCCGCTGAGCAGGGAGACCGATGTGGGCCCCGATCCCAGGACCATGAGATCATGACCTGAGCCGAAGGCAGAGGCTTTAACCCACTGAGCCACCCAGGAGCCCATAATTGATGAAGTTTTAGAATATAAGTGAGGTTCTGTGGTGTGAGGTTCAGAGCCGATGACCAAGAAAGAATTCTTAAGACGTCTCTGGTGCAAAAAAGTGATTTTATTAAAACATGGGGACAGGACCTGTGCGTGGGCAGAAAGAGCTGCTACACTGTGGTTTTGAGGAGTTGCTGATTATTTACTCAGGAGTTGGGGAGGTGAGGACAAAGGGGGTGTCCTGAAGGACAATCATATGCTAAGGACTCTCAGGACACTAGAGGCCTGGCTATTGTCAAGTCAAGGTTGTTTTTCCCTCTAATGAGGCACTAACATGAAGACAGTTGGGAGTTTCGGAGGAATGTTACATTCCTCTTATTAACACATCCTTATCCGTGGGCTTCAGGATTAGAAGAAATTCAATTTTATTTATAGTTCCCTCTGCCTCAGCTTCCCTCAATTTTATGGAGGGGAGAGTGATGTTAGGGCTTCAGGAAACTGAGTTTTAAGTCTCTGGAAGTTAGGCTATTGCTAAGAAAGCTTCTTCCTTGTAAATCGCTAGGACATTTGTAAACTGAGGGAGACTCCTGTCCTGTAGGATTGTGATCTCTATCAGTTAACCATTTGTTTTTCCTTTAAGGCAGCCAGATGTGCCTGAGGAATGTCACACATATCTCATGGGGGGCAGGGGACGGGGTAGGGTGCCAGCTTCTTCTTTGTCCTCAGCTAGCTTTCTGCTCCCTCATTATAATCTCCATCAATCTACCTCCAAGTTTACTAGTTCTTTCTTCTGGCAGTTCAAATAAACTGTTAAGTACTTCTGGTGAATTTATTTCAATTATTATATTTTCATCTCCAGAATTTTCATTTCTAAAAAATAATTTCTATATCTTTACTGATTCTCTGATTTGATACTGTCATCATATCTTCTTTACATCTTTAATCATGGTTTCCTTTAGCTCTTGGACATATTTATCTTGGATACCTTGAAGTCTTTTTCAGTTAAATCCAACATCCAGTTGCTCTTACAGCCTGTTGCCTGACCTTTTTTAAGTGACTAGGTGATACTTTCCTGGTTCTTTCCATGTCTCACGCACTTCTGTCGGAAACCAGATGTTTTAGACAATACAGGATAGCATCTGTACGTACTGGTTTCTCACTTCTGGGGCTTGTTATTATTACTTGCTTGTTTATTTATTTAGTGACTGGCTGGATTATTTTAGCTTAGTCTATTCTAACCCATCCCTCCCACCCATCCCCACAGTGTTAAGCCTCTGACATTTCTTCTCAAGGAGCACAGTCTTGGATTTGCCCACAGTCACCCTGGGACAAAAGCTGTTTTGGCAGGACCCTGTTTAACTGTCTCTTTCCCTGACCACACCTGGCTGTAAAACTCCACTATTTGCTTGCTTATTGCTCTATTGTTTCCAACAATGCCTTGGGGCATAAACTGCTCCACAAACTAAACAAATGAAATTTACGCTCCTTTGAAGGGATAGTTTCCGAGTTAGTGTTTGAGATTAAGTTCTACACCAGGTTCTCTCAAGCAAACTAGCCAGCCTAGTTTAATTAAGATCTCCAAAGAATCTACCACTCTCCTCCCAGCTGCCATTTGCCATAATCTCCAGTTTTTGAGGGCATTCTTAGGCTTAATTTTCTCCACATTGTGTTGTACATGAAGTCAGTTCCCTTGGGACAAGTTGGAAGCTGTCTTTTTCAAAGTCTGTATTTTTCCCCTCAGGCAAAATGTCTGGACAATAGCTCTGAACCTGGCGGTTGGGACAGTGGTTTGCATCTCTGACTAACACTACCACTTCAGAAGCTGGATGCTTGGTGGGGGTGGAGCAATAGCCTCAGATCTTCCAGGCTTGCCTCTTCCAGGATGGAAGAACCATCTTTCAAGTTCCACTTTATAGGGGAGCCCCATTATTCACAGGGATGCCATGATGAGGTAAAGTCTTTATTCTATGAGGATGACCTGGCTGGAAAAAGGGAACTCCCACCTGTCAGCTGCAATCTCCTGGAATTTATCTCACCACTGATAGCTGGGGGTAAGATGAGAAAGGCTGCTGTTCTTCCCATCATGGGAAGGTAGCCTTTTAGACTGTGAACTGGGGGAAGGGAGATCTCTGTGTTGGATGTACCAGTCTGGAGTGTAGTTTATATCATTTTGAGTAGGGATGGGAAAGGAAGGGAGTCGGTGTCAGTCCAAATACTACAAAATTCCCTATTTTTACTGAATTATTTAGTATAGTTTCTTGAATATTTCTTCATTAGCTGTATGAATGTTTGGTCCATTTCCAGAGATTTTAAATGGTTATTTTAAAAATAATTTTACCAATTTTACTGAAAACCAAGTATGTGGAGATCCTCACACTGTCACACATGAAAGTTCACCCCACTTTAAATTTAAATTCACTTGTGTAAATACCTAGGAGTGGGACTTTTAAAGCACCATATTCTTGAGATCAGAGTTACTGAGTACCTTTCATATGCTTATCAAAGAGGATATATGACTGACAAATAAGTATATAAAAAGATGCTTACCATCATTATCTTTAAGGGAAATATAAATTGAAACAACAATCCTATAGCACTACACACCTATTAGAATATCAAAAATACAACAAGCTGCCAATACCAAGTGCTAGTGAGGACGAGAAGCAACTAGAACTCCAATCCAGAGCAGCTGGGCATGCAAAATCTAATTCTAATTTACCACATGACCTAGTAATCCTGGATATTGACCTTAGAAAATCAAATCAAATCAAATCAAATCAAAACTTATGTTCACACAAAAAACTATACATGAATGTTTATGGTAGTTTTATCGATAATGGCTAAAATTAGAAACAATCCAAATGTCTCTAAAAAACTGAATACACAAACTACTGTAAATCTCTAAAAAAACCATCAGCATTAAAAGGGACTGGATTCTTAATATCCACATTAACACTAATGAATCTTAAAAGCATTATGCTGAATATAAGGAGCGTGTTTCAAAGGTAATATACTGTATGATTTTATTAATAAGAAATTTTTGAAAAGACTAAGTTAATATGACAGAGAACAGTGAAACAGTGAGCAGTTGCCACTAATTAGGAATGGGGGAGGGTATAACTACAAAAAAGAAAAAAAAGGGAAATTTGGGGGATATTGAATTTGCCTTCTGTAATCTGAGTTTCATAGTAGCTATATGAATGAACATACATGTACATTCACAAAATTATACACCAAAAAAAGAGCTTATTTTACTATACATTACTTTATAAAATATTTTTTAAAGGGAAGGGAAATCTGAACATAAATCTATTCTGAATGGAAATTCTTAGAACTAAAATCATATATTTCAACCCAAGAAATACTATACTTTGCCTGAGGCCTTCTAGAAAAGAATGCCATCATCAGAGTAACATTCAAGGCTAATGCCTTACACATTTTTGAACAAAGCATTCCTGTTTAAACAATTTTCATTTTTATTGATATGTCATAGAATGAGATATATATTAAAACAAGAATTCTCCATTCTTTGCTTAAGTAAAAGTTTTGTCTCATCAACACTCATTGATGTTATTCTTTTTTGTGGAATACATCCCCTGGGTGAGCAAGCTTGATTTTTTGTATCTATTTAAAATACTTTTTCCTTTAAAATTTTTTCTTAATATCTTGACTTTAGTGCCATTTATATAGAAAATCTTGTTTTGTAAACCTGGTACTTTAAAAATTCATTGAGAGGGGCACCTGGGTGGCTCAGTGGGTTAAGCCTTTGCCTTCGGCTCATGGTTTCAGGATCCTGGGATCCAGCCCCACATCAGGCTCTCTGCTTGGTGGGGGGCCTGCTTCCCCCCTCTCCCTCTGCCTGCCTCTCTGCCTACTTGTGATCTCTCTCTCTGTGTCAAATAAATAAATAAAATCTTTAAAAAAAAAAATAAAATAAAATAAATAAAATAAAATTTTTTCTTAATATCTTGACTTTAGTGCCATTTATATAGAAAATCTTGTTTTGTAAACCTGGTACTTTAAAAATTCATTGAGAGGGGCACCTGGGTGGCTCAGTGGGTTAAGCCTTTGCCTTCGGCTCATGGTTTCAGGATCCTGGGATCCAGCCCCACATCAGGCTCTCTGCTTGGTGGGGGGCCTGCTTCCCCCCTCTCCCTCTGCCTGCCTCTCTGCCTACTTGTGATCTCTCTCTCTCTGTCAAATAAATAAATAAAATCTTTAAAAAAAACCAAAAAATTAAAATAAAAATTCATTGAGAAATACTTCATCAAGATAGAAAGCTTTTGCACAGCAAAGGAAACAGTTGACAAAACCAAAATACCCTACAGAATGGGAGAAGATATTTGCAAATGACACATCAGATAAAGGACTAATATCTAAGATCTATAAAGAATTTATCAAACTCAATACCCAAAGAACAAATAATCTAATCAAAAAATGGGCAGAAGACATGAACAGACATTTCTCCAAAGAAGACATATAAATGGCCAACAGACACATGAAAAAATGTTCAACATCACCAACCTCAGGGAAATATCAAATCCAAACCACAATGAGATACCACCTCACACCAGTCAGAATGGCTAAAATGAACAAGTCAGGAAACAACAGGTGTTGGTATGGATGCAGAGAAAGGGGAACCCTCCTACACTCTTTGTGGGAGTGTAAGCTAGTACAGACACTGGAAAACTGTGGACATTCCTCAAAAAGCTAAAAATAGAGCTACCCTACGATCCACCAATTGCACCACTAGGTGTTTACCCAAAGAATACAAATGTCATGATCCAAATGGGCACCTGCACCCCAGTGTTTATAGCAACAATGTCCACAATAGCCAAACTATGGAAAGAGTCTAGATAGCCATTGACAAACAAATGGATAAAAAGGATGTGGCATAGGGGCGTCTGGGTGGCTCAGTGGGTTAAAGCCTCTGCTTTCGGCTCAGGTCATGATCTCAGGGTCCTGGGATCGAGGCCCGCATCGGGCTCCCTGCTCAGCGGGGAGCCTGCTTCCCCCTCTCTCTCTCTGCCTGCCTCTCTGCCTCCTTGTGATCTCTCTCCCTCTGTGAAATAAATAAATAAAATCTTTTAAAAAAAAAAAAAGGATGTGGCATATATACACAATGGAATAGTACTTGGCCATCAGAAAGATGATNTAAAAAAAAAAAAAGGATATGGCATATATACACAATGGAATAGTACTTGGCCATCAGAAAGATGATATTTTACCATTTGCAATGACATGGATGGAACTGGAGGGTATTATGCTAAGTGAAATAAGTCAATCAGAGAAAGACAATTATATGGTTTCACTCATATGTGGAATTTAAGAAATAAAACAGGATCATGGGGAAGGGAGGGAAAAATAAAATGATGAGCAATGGGTGTTATGTGCAATTGATGAATAATTCAACTCTACATCTGAAACTAATGATATACCATATGTTAATTAATTGAATTTAAGTAAAATTTTTTAAAATATTGGGAAAAAAATAAATAAAATTACCTAAAAATTCATTCAGCAGGATACTGGTAAGCCAAAAACGTATTATGCACTACCATTGCTATGGTAGATGGAGGCTTTAAAACTTTAAAAGTTTAGTCTTAAATTCAGATAAATCAGTCATTCTATTGACTTTTCATAATCAGGGGCAATGGCAGAATTTAACATTAATAGTTGAAATTTAAATATTTATTGTCAAGCAAAATATTTTTCCCAAACTAATGAGAAAAAACTTAATATTCAAAAACGATTTTAATTAAAAAAAAAAGAAAAGAAAAAAGAAATTGTAGTTATAACATCCTTGTTCTTAAAACCATAGTATCTCAAGGCACAAAAGTGCTTTAGAAGTCATACAATCCTGGGCGCCTGGGTGGCTCAGTGCGTTAAAGCCTCTGCCTTCGACTCAGGTCATGATCTCAGGGTTCTGGGATCAAGGCCTGCATCAGACTCCCTGCTCAGTGGGGAGCCTGCTTCCTCCTCTCTCTGCCTGCCTCCTCCTCTCTCTGCCTGCCTCTCTGCCTACGTATAATCTTGCTCTCTTTGTCAAATAAATAAATAAATAAAATCTTTTAAAAAAAGAGAAATAAGTTGAATCTTAAGTGAATAGAATGACTTGGTTTTGTCCTTGGATCTAATATTTATGTAGTGAATTAAATTCTATAAATGTCTTGAGTTCTCTGAGCTCATTTTTATATTATGTATGAAATCAAGGTCCTACCACCTTATTCACCTAACTTCATTAGATGAATTTCAAGTAATATAGTAAGTGAAATCAATTTATAAAACTGTGGAGAGAGACTATATTATTTTCTTTTGAGTACCATGAAATCCTTTAAAAAAATTGATCATGTCAGACCACAAAAGTCAACGAATTCCCAAATTCAATAGCATAGATTTTTTAAACAAAATGCTATAAACTAAGAAATAAGTGATATTCAAATGGTTAAAATAAGTACTATAAGCCATGATTCTTAAGATAAAAAGTAATTCATATAAATATTTTTAAATATTTAGAACTGAAACCAAAAATAGTATAAACACTACATATCAAAATTTGTAATAAACAGTTGAAGCAGTTCTTTTAAGAGAACTTTACTAAATATATTTATTAGGAACACAAATTGAAACCATCTAATAACTACAAATAAAAAATAAGAAAATAGATAATATAAATGAGAGCAAAGATCAAGGAAATAGAGAAAAATAATAACAAAAATCAGTATTAACAACATCACAAACTGGTGCCTTGAAATATAAATAACAAATAAATCTATGACAAAAAAAGATCACAAATGACAAGAAGAGAAGTCAATAAACAAAACATAAAGTAAAAAGAAAAAAAATAGATTCAAAGAACATCGGAATCGAAAAAGTAATAAAAGGGGCACCTGGGTGGCTCAGTGGGTTGGAGCCTCTGCCTTTGGCTCAGGTCATGATCTCAGGGTCCTGGGATCGAGCCCCACATCGGGCTCTCTGCTCGGCGGGGAGCCTGCTTCCTCCTCTCTCTCTGCTTGCCTCTCTGCCTACTTGTAATCTCTCTCTCTGTGTCAAATAAATTAATTAAATCTTAAAAAAAAAAAGAAAAAGTAATAAAAGAGAATTTGGTTTCTCCTTAGTATGTAGAAAGCTACAACCCAACATTATATCCACCTAACTATAAGTAAAATAAATTACAGCATATTACTTTTTTATTTGAACCTAAAGTATGCATGAAGTTGCAAGGAAACTGAATTCCAAAAATTATAAATCCTCCTGGGGAGAGATGAGACCAACATGCTGTTTTACATTTGGAAGAGCATAAGGAGTGACAGTCATAAAAGTGAATAAGAATAAAACAACTAAATTTTTAAGAGATTTTGAAAGGCCATGTATGCTAGCATGTCAATTAAGGATACCTGAAAGCCCCTACACAACATGAGTCTGTACCACTTTGTGACTCTTTTTACGGGGCTCTCCCCAAGTGTGTGTAAGAGATCAGGAGCAGAACAAGAGCTAAAGACCTACTTGGTGGCACAGTCCTTCAGGTGATCAAAGACTGAAGGGAAGGAACAAAACTCCACATGTTTCACTGGACTCTTCTCTCCTACATAGAATAAAATTTAAGTCCCTGAAAAAGGGTAACAAAGCCCCTGCAGGGCTCAGTCTAAGATCCATTGTTCATACAGGAGAGACATAAGCAGAAACCATCTACTGCAATAGATAGACAAAATACAGTATGCTGGAAAACAACAGTAGAGAGAGGGAAACTATGTAAAAAAAGCCAAATTAATATGCTAGAAACAACAACAGAAAATGGAGCAATGATGAATTCTATTCATGTGTATATTAGCTCAGGAAATATTCAAAGAAATAAAAGTTCCCCAAAAGAAGGAAAAACAATTATATGAGTTTTCTAGGGTTGATGTAATAAATTACCACAAATTTGATGGTTATCTGTTTTAACAGAAGTTTAGTCTTTCACAGTTCTAAGAGACCAGAAGTCTGAAATCAAGGTGTTTAGAGAGCCATACTTTGTCTACAAGCTCTGGAGGACAATTCTTCCTTGACTCTTCCAGGTTCTGGTGGCTGTAGGTACTCCTTGTCTTGTGGCTACATAACCCAAATCTCTGTCTCCCTTTCCACATGGCCTGTTCTCTGTGTCTCTCCTTTGTGTGTCTCTTACAAGTATACTTATCATTGGACTGAGGATCCACCAGACAATCCAATATGATCCTATCTTGAGATACTTTACTTAAGGAAATGAAGGGGAAAAAGAACACAATACAGACTCCCTAATTAGAAAACAAAAAAGTAAGGTGGTAACTTTAAGCCCAACTATATCAATAATTGCATTAAATGTTCTAAATAATGAATTAAAAGAGACTGCTAGTCTGTGTAACAAATAAAGACCCATCTATAGAGTTTGTAAAAGAAACATACTTTAAATATTAAAGACATAGATAGGTTAAAAGTAAAAGGATAGAAAATTATATGCAATGCAAATACTGATCAAAAGCGATCTGGAGAAGCTATATTAATATGTGATGAAGTAGACTTCAGAATAAGATTAAATATTAGAGGCAAAGGAAAAAATACACACACACACACACACACACACACACACACACACACACACACACACGTGGCAATTAGACAGGAAGTTATAGCAATCCTAAATGTGTACGCAGCTAATGACAGTGCTTTAACATGTGAAGGAAAAAAAAACTAATAAAGTAGAGACAGACTAATTCACATTTATTGTCATAATTCACATTTATTGTCAGTCTTCAACACTCCCCTCTCATGAACTCCCCTCTATCATGAACTGATAGAACAGGTAGATAAAAGTATCTGTAAGATATATATGGAAGATTTGAGCAACACTATCAACATATTGACCTAAGTGACATTTACTGAATACTCCATTCAGCAGAAGCAAATACATGTTCTTCTCAAATGCACATAGACTATATACCAAGATGGACCATATTCTGAGCCATAAAAGAAACCTCAACAAATTCAAAAGATTAAAATCAAACAGAATGTTCTCTGATCATAATAGAATTAAACTAAAAATCAGTAACATGAAGATATATTTAAAAAATCCCTAAGTATTTGGAAACATACTTCTAAATAATCCATTCGTCAAATAAAAAAAATAAAAAAAACAAATAAAAAAATCACAAGAAAAATTAGAAAGTGCTTTGAATTTTAAATCAATACCTTGAAAACAAAACATATTTAAATGTGCAAGATATAGTCATCACTGGGAAATTAACAGCATTAAATGTTTATATTAGTAAAGAAGAAAGTTCCGAAGTCAGTGATCAAATTTTGTACCATGAAAAATTTTTTAAAAAGAGAGAAAATTAAAATGCATAAGAAACTTTTAAAAACTTTAAAAAATAAGAACAGAAACCAGTAACATTTAAAAAATTAGAAAACTCAATGAAACTAAGAAAATCAGTAAAATTACACCCCTACTTATCCTGTCAGAAAAAAGAAAAGAAACACAAATTACCAATATTAAGAATAAAAGAGGGACTATCACTGGAGAATTGACAGGCAGTAAAGGAATAAGGAAATAAAGAGGTATGATAAGGGAATAAACAATCATGCCAATAAATTTGATAATATGGTTGAAATAAACAAAATCTTTGACAAACCAACTGATTGAATTCATTAGAGAAGAAATAAATATTCTTATCAGGACTCCTATATCTTCTTTTCATTTATTTATTTATTTTTAGATTTCAGTTATTTATTTGACAGAGTGAGAGAGAGAGAGAGCGCACACAAGCAGGGGGAATGGTAGAGGGAAAGGGAGAAGCAGACTGCCCGTTGAGCAGGGAGCCTGATGCAGGGCTTGATCCCAGGACCCCGGGGTCATGACCTGAGCCAAAGATGGACACTTAACTGACTGAGTCACCCAGGTGCTCCTATATCTTAAAAAAAAAAAAAAAAATTTATTTGTTTGAGAGAGAGAGAGAGAGACAGTGAATGCATGTGTGGTGGGGAGGGGCAGAGGGAGAGGGAGAGAATCTCAAACAGAATCCCTACTGAGCATGACCCCAATGCAAAGCTTGATCTTATGACCCTGAGGTCATGAAGTGAGCCAAAATCAAGAGTTGCTTAATGGACTGAGCCACCCAGGAGCCCTAATACTTCTGTATCTTTTAAAGAAATTGAGCTCACAGTTAATAACCCTACAAAAAGTTTAAAACCCAGGCCCAAACTGTATTCTTTGCGAATCCTACAAAATAGTCAAGGAAGAAACAATGCAATTTCTACACGAATATTATCAAAAATAAAAGAAAAGAATTTTTCAACTCACTTTTTGAGTTCAGTGTTATCCAGAAATAAAAGGCAGGCAGACATTAAACAAAAGAAGAACTATAGACTAACAACCTTTATGAACTCAGACGCAAAGGGTTCTTAACATTAACAACTATTCTACAATATGGTGATGGTCCTAGCCCATAGAATAAGGCAAGAAAAAGCCACTGGAAACATAAAAATTGGAAAGTAAAAGTTAAAAATCCCTTTGTCATATAATAGTTGACATAAAATGAATGAGGAATATAATCACCTACAAAGAAAATCCTAAGAAGTCAACAAAAGCCATAAGATATAATGTCGATATATAATAGTTGACATAAAATGAATGAGGAATATAATCACCTACAAAGAAAATCCTAAGAAGTCAACAAAAGCCATAAGATATAATGTCGATATATAATAGTTGACATAAAATGAATGAGGAATATAATCACCTACAAAGAAAATCCTAAGAAGTCAACAAAAGCCATAAGATATAATGTCGATATATAATAGTTGACATAAAATGAATGAGGAATATAATCACCTACAAAGAAAATCCTAAGAAGTCAACAAAAGCCATAAGATATAATGTCGATATATAATAGTTGACATAAAATGAATGAGGAATATAATCACCTACAAAGAAAATCCTAAGAAGTCAACAAAAGCCATAAGATATAATGTCGATATATAATAGTTGACATAAAATGAATGAGGAATATAATCACCTACAAAGAAAATCCTAAGAAGTCAACAAAAGCCATAAGATATAATGTCGATATATAATAGTTGACATAAAATGAATGAGGAATATAATCACCTACAAAGAAAATCCTAAGAAGTCAACAAAAGCCATAAGATATAATGTCGATATATAATAGTTGACATAAAATGAATGAGGAATATAATCACCTACAAAGAAAATCCTAAGAAGTCAACAAAAGCCATAAGATATAATGTCGATATATAATAGTTGACATAAAATGAATGAGGAATATAATTACCTACAAAGAAAATCCTAAGAAGTCAACAAAAGCCATAAGATATAATGTCGATATAAAAAAATCAATAGTGTTAATATACATCAGGATTGAGAAATCATAGAATAAAATTTTAGACAAAATATTTCTCAGAAAATTAAAGGATCCTATGGAACAGCAATAACTATTCCTTTCTCAGGAAGATCTCACACATGTGCTCCCCTTTCAAGGATTTTTTTAAATTATTTTTTGAAAGATTTATTTAAAGGGAGGGAGAGTGTGCATGAGTGGGAGGAGGGATAGAAGGAGAGGGAGAGAGAGAGAATCTCAAGTAAACACCTCACTGAGCACAGAGTTCAACATGGGGCTCAATCTCACAATCTAGGCCAAAATTAAGAGTTAGATGCTCAACTGACTGAGCCATCCAGGTGTAAGGATCTTTCATATTTTCAAAATGAATGAAAAGCCACAGATCAAGTTTTTTTGAAGGATTATTTATTTATTTATTTGAGAGCGATCAAGAGAGAGAGACCCTTGATCCTGGGATCATGACCTGAGCCAAAGGCAGATGCTTAACCCCGAGTCACCCAGGTGCCCCAGCCAGCTCATTTCTTTAAAAAATAATAATCATCATCACATGGAGATCAGTTTCACACTCAAATTAATATCTGATATACCATATACTCTATGGAATCCTCAAAGTGAAAGACAAGGAAGAATGCCCAATTTTACATTCTGCTACATACATTTCCAATGAAATTAGTTTAATAAATTGGTTGTGAAAATATCCTATACTGGTTGAATCATTTGACTTCCTAATGTTGTGCAATAGATCATGTGATTATATGATGAAGGAATATGATCAGATTTCTTTGCACTAGACAATCCTCTGCAGGAACTTTTCTAGATACTCTTAAAGATCTCTGCATGTTTCACATCAAATTCTACCTTCTCCAACACGTCTTTCTTAGCCACCATATCCAAAGTAAACCTCCCTTACTCTTTTTCAGTCAATCACAACCTTTTATTTTGTTTGTTTTTTTAATATTCATTACTATCTGTAGTCCCATACACAGAGCGCTATGACATTTATTATCTGTCTCACCCACTAAATATGAATTCCTTAAAAGCATAATTGGGAGTTTTTTGCTTACAGCTTTGTCCCTAGCATCCAAAACATAACACATATTTGAAGCTCAATAAATCTTTGTTGAATTAATGACTAAATAAAATAATTAATGATAGTTATCAGTCTCTGAAATTTCCTTTCCCAGTTATTTATTCTGGGAGTTATTCTGTTTCCTTTCTAGAATATAAGTTCTTGAGAATAATAACCATGTGTATCTTCTTTACTGCTATATCCCCAGATCTTGTAATAATTCATAGCTCATAGGAAGCCTTTAATTTTTATTCTAAAATTCTAGAAAGTATCTATGAATCCATATTTACAATTAGGCAATAAATTTCACTTCTTAAAATGTTCTAAGTCCCAATAAATAATTAAATGGCATTTTAAACAATCTTTATAGGGCTGTAGTAGTATTCTTTATGAAGTTAGTTAACTTCATAAATGGTCCTTCTTGCTGACTTAAATCATAAAACTTGTTTATACCTGGCATTTGTGCCAGGGGATACTATAGTTAATTAACTAAACTGGCTTGATTCCTATTCTTAATTTCCGAGGGATTCTTTTAAAAAATGTCATTTAATTCTAAAGCGTTCTGTATCTCCTTTTAGGTGATGATGAATGATTGTTCTGAGGTAAGTATTACTTTTCTCAAATTTTTCCTTCATCGTTTCTGAAGATGAAATAGTACAGAGAAGTTTAACTAGTAAAATAATATAAACATTTCCAGAGGTTAAAGGATGAACATTTCCACGATACAGTAAGTGTATAAGAAGTGTCAATAAACAGGTATTTAGCAAATATTTAGTGATCAAGAAAGNAAATAATATAAACATTTCCAGAGGTTAAAGGATGAACATTTCCACGATACAGTAAGTGTATAAGAAGTTTCAATAAACAGGTATTTAGCAAATATTTAGTGATCAAGAAAGAATTGAGGCTACCTTAGGAGACAAGAGAAATAATAAACCATTACTCCCTTAAAGCTTACAGTCACCTTATGAATAAAATGACAATGAGTCACAGGCTTGACAGGTGATGTTGTATATAATTTGTAACACTGAAGCTCAAAAAAGTTGAAACTAAAAAAAAAAAAAGGCAATATTGCCAAGATTGGCCACGTACATACACTTAAAGGCGAATCAAAAATAATCATAATTATGACACTCATTAGAGTGACTTTTTTTCTGAGACATCTTTCTGAAATGGGAAATGATTTCTTGAAAATAGTTCTCTCCTGAGATCCGTAATCCTGAAAAGAACAGTTTTTTTTGTTTTGTTTTNTAAAAAAAAAAAAAGGCAATATTGCCAAGATTGGCCACGTACATACACTTAAAGGCGAATCAAAAATAATCATAATTATGACACTCATTAGAGTGACTTTTTTTCTGAGACATCTTTCTGAAATGGGAAATGATTTCTTGAAAATAGTTCTCTCCTGAGATCCGTAATCCTGAAAAGAACAGTTTGTTAACAACAGCAGCTTATGGCTAAAGGGGAGAGGTGTCACCTGGAATCTAGAACTGATTGAAGGTGGTGGAATTCTATGATTGTGATAGTTAGTCCAGTATCTTACTAATTTTCAAAGAATGAGCAGTATAGTTATTAGAAAATGTGCTTTGGAAGGTTTGGTAAAATAGTTTCTAAAGCCCATTCATACCAAACATTATCAGCTTCCGTGAAGCACATTTGCTGTAGCTCTGACAGTTTTGTGATTCTTCCTTCTTAATGTTATTCTAATTTTTCTAGGGCTTCACGAAGAGAGTTAAACTACTAAGAGCCTGGTGCATTTTACAATTCCATTTCTTCAGAAAATATCAAAGATAGACATGTCAGTGTGGTGCCTTGAGAAAAGGAGGGATTATTATGTACTTTCCATTATAATCCTGAGCCTGTTTTATTCTATGCCTCAAGGTCTTTGACTTTTAAAATTGATAGTTCCCTTAAAAGGTAGACTGGTTAAGATATTTTAGTCAATTTCCATTCTTGGATTCACAAAACACATTTTCCCAGGAAACCAGGTACATTCACATCTGTCATATTTATCTCTCTGCACTTACGTAAGAAAGGGCTTGTATTAGCTATGGCTTCCTTAGTAAGAGCTCTGACTCAATGCCATCTCATTTTCTTATACTTTTCCATCTCACTTTTTTTATTTTCCACAGTAATTTATTATTTTCTTTGCTGACATGTTTAGTAATAATTAAAATCCTATAACCATTTTCCTTTTAGAAATTCCTCTCTGTTAGCTTAGGGACAGTAGCAAAAATGTATGATTGATCCTTTCATCAGCATTCTAAGTATGCAAATTTTAAACTATATTGTCCTCATTTCTTTTTAAGTGTTAAAATAGAAAGGAATACTAGGAAGGTAGCTGATTAAGCCTCTGACCATCTCATCACAGCTATATTTCCATATTAGTGTGCCTCTTAGATAATGTTTACATTAAAAATCTTGCCGAAAAAATGATATATTTCATTATCTCTTTAAGCAATAATCAACAGGTGTATTCATTAGCAATATTTCAATGAGCGTCCCTGGAAGTATTTGCTTCTTGTTTTGTATCCTTTTTTTCTTCTTTCCTAATACAAATACGTGAAACTGTCACTTGGTGCTAGATAAGCTAGATAAACACCAAATTAGTGAATTAGTGGCACCCATTTCTGAAGAGACATTTCTCCAGAGGCTTTATTTCCACATGGTTTGGGAACAATTATCCATTGTGATAACATCAAGGCCACTAATTGCTTTTATGTTCAAGATATAAAATCCACAGAGGCAACAGCTCAGAACTGGGCTTTAAGTCTTTGGGAATGTGCCTTTTGTTTCTTCCTGGAAACTCTAAATGCCCCATGTACAAAGTTAGTCCATGTTGTGTGTGTGTTTGTGTGTGTCTGTCCCTCTATGTGAGTATGTCTGTCTATGTGTGTGTGTCTGCGTGTGTGTGAGACAGTGGAAACCAAGGTTTCTGTTTCTGAGTTGATGACTTATGGCTACAAGAATCTAACCCTATTACTGCTTGAAAAGAGTTCTAAAAGTCAGAATTTCATCCACTGAGAGTATAGTGTTTCAATCAAAGGAGAGATGCCATTTAGGATGGGAACATTCAGTGATAGAACTATTGAAATAGACTATACGATCGATTTCCTAAGACATTCAGGATACTTTGTGTGGTTTGCTTTAGACATTTTCTTCTTTCTCTTTCCTTTTTGACCATTTCATTTGGGGTGTGTGTGTGTGTGTGTGTGTGTGTACTTGTATGATATATTGTTTTTTCCTTTGTTGAAGTTAAATACTAGGACAATTCCTGATATTTAAGTGTCATTCAATTTTCTTATCCTTTTTTCACAGATTCCCTTTTATTAAGGCTGATTATTGATCTACTTGGTTTGTCCCTCCTCATAATTACATCCCCGTATTTTAGTTCTTTGATGATTTCTATTCATAATTGACATATGAGATGACTTCCTTTTTTTTTTTTTTTCCCTAAGAAGCTAATGTATCATTATCCCTGTAGGTTAAACTGATCAATTTCTCTGCTTGAAGCTGTGTTTGGATATTCTCATTTTCTGTACTAGTTTCACTCCTTCCATTTATTGCTCGAAGCCTGGGGTGAAGAAAGTTCCAAGCAAAATAACAGTAAAGGCAGTTGAGTTTCTCATTCAATAATTTTTGGCGGCTAAAATATTTCTTCCAGAATTTATCTTTTTTTGTTTTTAGTCTCTGACTCTCTGCCTCAAGGAGCAAAAGGGTACAAAGCTTCAAAAATAAGGTTAAGGAAATGTCAATGAAAATCAGAGAATAGTTGTTTAGACTATTTCTCTCATGCAAAAGTCGATAAGTATACGCCAACTGGAAATATAATGATGACATTAATAGCAGGGTAACCAATAAAGGACAAGAGTAGATAGAAATAGGCAGCGGTAGGAATCCAATGCCAATATGATTTCTATCTTAAATTCTGTGATGCCATCAACAAATGATTATTGAGCAGTGTTTGAAAAACAGCAGGCTGGGCACTTAGAAATAGGAAGGAAGGAAATCCAAATTTATTGATTTCCTATTTTATGTTCATCTGTTTCCTAATAGTATATTCCCAATAATGCTTGAACGATGCTAAAGGATCTTTCAAAATAAGGTGACTGAGGTTCAGAAATGTAAAATGCCTTACCCATGTTTACACAATTAGTAAAAATGCAGACTTAATGTTTACAACCACTTTTATCTGATATCCAAGCCCATGCCTTTCCAGTACATAACACTAACCCTTTACTTCAAGTCAATCAAAAGAACACATCCCAAGCCATGTGGGAGTTTAATAAAGAATAAATTAATGAACCAAATGAATCCAAATCCTGCAACATGGAATATTTGAGCGACAAACATACAGTACTAAAGACTTCAAAACACAGTTTTAGGTATCCTGATTTAGAAAGATGTTTTCTAATTCAGGGGTGTAAAATATAGTGGTACCTGAAAACTACTGAGCTGGTATAAAATAATTTGACAATTGCAGGTCAGAATCAAACCTAAATGGGAGCATTTTCAAAGTGTGGCAAAAATAACTATTTCCCCCTTCAGTAGTAATATGAATATTCTACCCAACTATTTCTAAGCCTTCTTAAACTTAAACTGATTTTCCAAACCATTTTCAGAGTAGAGATTTGGACACAAGTATATAACATTTATCTACATTTCCAATGCCTAAGGACAAATATTGTGCTATTTTAACACCTTCTATAGCATTAAATACTGCTCACATTTGCCCATAAGAGAATGGTAATTATTAGTGTTCACAAGGACAATTGTCAAAGTCTTCCTTCTTCAACCCCTTTTCTCAACTGGAAGCATGTGAGCAACCATAGACTAGCAGCATATCAACTGAATTTTATCAGAAGTTTTTAACATATGCAAGAGAATAGGAATCTAGAGTAAAATTATTTAGTACTTTCAAGTCCTACCTAGTTTGCAAAGGCTCCTGAATACTGCAGGACATTGAACTCAAATTTAAACCAGCATTCACTGCTTCCCCTCCCCTGCAGGTTAGCTAAGAAAGGAATTAACAGGTGACCTCCCTGCACTCTTCTGTCTGTACTACCAAGAATGGCATACATAAAATAATAAAAGCATGGAAGTTTGAACTTAGCAAAAGTTCCATAAGTTTGAAAAAGACACAGCTTGGCTAGTGGGTGGATTTAAAAACAATTTTTTTTTTTTTTTTGGTGCACCATCAGTTTCTTTCTTTTAGATCCATTTGGTTATCTATTTCCTCCGTTTTCTTCAGATGTTATCTCTTTGCACTTCTTGGCTGGATCATATTTTTAAGTCTAACTGAAGAGGCCACCTGTGGATTGTACCTTCTGTCTGCTAACACTGCCACTGAAAACTCCCTTTGTACTTTTCCCATTCTGGTTTCATGCAATTTCACCAGTTTCATTTTTTTTTATTCCACACTGACAAAATATAGACTTCCATATAGAACAAGAAATATATTTCCGGATACTTAGAAATTTCTGTGAGGCTAACAGTGAGCAGCTTTACATTGTTTTGAAAAAAGAAATTTATAATATGTTTTTGACTGCGGACAGACATTTACCCATCCTTATTTTCATGAAGTCAGGGCCTGCTTTATTTATCCCTAACTTATGGCTGTCCCCATATTAAATTATCCTTCTAAAGGGCAATCCAAACCAGCTTAACCAGTCCCCTATTTCTCCTTGCTACTTTTCTCCCTTTTGCTTTATGATTCTTCATATTTCTAATCATCACTTCCCCAACTTGCCTCACCAAAGGTCAAAGCCAATCTAGGGCAATTTTGCAGCATAATTAAAATGTGAACTGTGAACAGAGGAAGATTACTTCTTTCAGTATGCCTTTTTCTTTCTACTGAAGGCAGAAATGTTTCCATAGTATCATTACCATACTCCCACCATCCCCTTTCGTTCTATACCCCAGAATCTGAGTTATTTGTTTATTTACTCATATTTTATACTTTGTATCTATTATATATGCTAGGCTCAATGTGAGATTCAAGACAAATGGTAGTGAGTAAAAAATAAAAGAAACTCCTTGTGCCCTTTAGCCATACAGCTTAGTATGGAAAGATGGATATGAATAAAAGAATTACACACATAAATATAAAATGTTCCTGTGATAAGTACTACAAAGATTATATGATGTATACTATATAGTCATTAAGGGAACAATCCAACAAGAAGATACAACAACTGTAAATATTTATGCACCCAGTATGGGAATACCCACATACATAAAGCAACTAATCATAAACACTAAGGAAGAAATCGATAGTAATACAATAATAGTAAGGGACTCTAATATCCCAGTTACATCAATGGCTAGATCATCTGAACAGAAAATAAACAAGGAAGCAGTGGCTTTGAATGACACATTGAAGCAGACAGACCTGACATATATATTCAGAACATTCTATCCTAAAACAGCAGAATATGCATCCTTTTCTAGTGCACATGGAACATCATCCAGAACGAATTACATATTAGACAACAAAGTAAGTTTCAACAAGTTAAAAAAAGATTGAAGTCATACCATGCATCTTTTCTGACCATAAAGCTAAGAAACTAGAAATCAACCACAAGAAAAAAATCTAGAAAGACCACGAAGACACGGAGGTTAAGTAACATGCTAGTAAACAATGAATAGGTCAACTAAGAAATCAAAGGGGAAATTAAAAAATACATGGAAACAAATGGAAATGAAAACACAATGTTCAGAACCTTTGGGATGCAGCAAAAGCCATCCTAAGAGGAAAGTTTATAACAGGCCTACCTCCAGAAGCAAGAAAAACCTCAAATAAACAACCTAATCTTACACCTAAAGGAGCTAGAAAAAAAGAACAAACAAAACCCAAAACTAATAGAAGGAGGGAAATAATAAAGATAACAGTAGAAATAAATGAAATGGAAACTAAAAACAGCAGCAACAACAAAAACCAGAAAGACCAAATGAAGCAGGAGCTGGTTCTTTGAAAAGATCAACAAAAGTGATAAATCCACAGCCAGACTCAGGGAAAGAAAAGGAAAAAAAAAAAAAAGGAAAGAAAGAGATCACAAATCACAAATCACAAACGAAAGAAAAGAAACAACAACCAACATCATAGAAATACAAACAATTATAAGAGAATATTATGAAAAAATATATGCCAACAAATTAAGACAACCTAGAAGAAATGGATAAAGTCCTAGAAACATATAACTTCCCAAAACTGAAAGAGAAAGAAATAGAAAATTTGAAGAGGCTGATTACCAGTAATGAAATCAAATCAGTAATTTTAAAAAAATTCCCAACGAACGAAAGTCCAGGACCAGATGGCTTCACAGGTGAATTCAACCAAACATTTAAAAAGGAACTAATATCTATTCTTCTCAAACTATTCTAAAAAACAAAACAAAAGAAAAGAGGAAGGAAAGCTTCCAAATTTAATCTACGAGGCAGCATTATCCTGATAGAAAAACCAGATAAAAACAGCACAAAAAAAGAAAAAGAATCACAGGCCAATACCTCTGATAGACAGACATAAAAGCAAATATCCTCACAGCACATTAAAAAAATCATTCGCCACAATCAAGTAGGGTTTATTTTTGGCAAGCAAGGTGGTTCAATATTCACAAATCAGTCAATGTGATACATCACATCAACAAGAGAAAGGATAAAAACCATATGGTCATCTCAATAGATACAGAAAAAGCATTTAACAAAGTACAACATCCATTCATGATAAAAATCCCTCAACAAAGAAGGTTTAGAAAGAACATACCTCAACATAACAAAGTCCATATATATGAAAAACCCACAGCAAACATCATACTCTATGGAGAAAAATTGAGAGCTTTTTCCCTAAGATCAAGAACAAAACAAGGATATTCACTCTTACCACTTTTATTCAACGTAGTACTAGAAGTCCTAGCTACAGGCATCAGCTAAGAAAAAGAAATAAAAGGCACCCCAATTGTTAAGGAAGTAAATCTTTCACTGTTTGCAGATGACATGATACTATATCTAGAAAACCTGAAAGATTCCACCAAAAAAAGTATTAGAACTAATAAATGAATTCAGTAAGGTTACAAAATACAAAATCTATACACTGATATCTGTTGTATTTCAACACGTTAATAATGAAGTAGCAGAAAGAAATCAAGAAAGTAATCCCATTTACAATTGCACCAAAAATAAAATACCTAGGAATAAACTTAAACAAGGAGGTAAAAGTCCTATACTCTGAAAACTACAAAACATTGATGAAAGAAATTGAAGGCAACACTAACAAATCAAAATATATTCCATACTCACAGACTAGAAGACCAAACAGTCTTAAAATGTCCACACTACCCAAAGGAATCTATAGATGTAATGTAATCCCTATCAAAATGCTGACAGCATTTTCACAGAACCAGAACAAATAATCCTAAAATTACTATGGAACCACAAAAGACCATAAATAGTCAAAGCAATCTTGAAAAAGAAGACCAAAACTGAAGGTACCCAGAATTCAAGATCTACTACAAAGCTGTAGTAATCAAAACAGTATGGTACTGGCACAAAAATGGACACATAGATCAACAGAACAGAACAGAGATCCCCCCAAAACCCCATAATTATATGGTCAATTAATCTTTGACAAAAGGGGAAAGAATATGCAATGTAAAAAGATAGACTTTTTAACAAATGATGCTGGGAGAAGTGGAGAGCTACATGCAAAAGAATGAAACAGGACTACTTTCTTATACCATACACAGAAATAAACTTCAAATGGACTTAGGACCTAAATTTGAGACTCAAACCATAAAAGTCTTAGAAGAAAGCACAGGAAGTAATTTCCCTGACACTGGCCATAAAAACATTTTTCTAGACAAGTCTCCCGAGGAAAAGGAAACAAAAGTAAAAATGAACTATTGGGACAAACTACATCAAAATAAAAAGTTTCTGCACAGCAAAGGAAATAATCAACAAAACTAAAAGACAATCTACAGAATGGGAGAATATATTTGCAACTGACATATCTGATAAAAGGTTAGTATTCAAAATATATGAAGAAGAACTTATAAAACTCAATACCAAATTTTTTTTCAAA
This sequence comes from Ailurus styani, assembly GCA_002007465.1. Taxonomy (NCBI): domain Eukaryota; kingdom Metazoa; phylum Chordata; class Mammalia; order Carnivora; family Ailuridae; genus Ailurus; species Ailurus styani. The sequence continues at coordinate 527,654 of LNAC01000146.1, forward strand.
AAAACAAATAATCTAATTAAAAATGGGCAGAGGACATGAATAGACATTTCTCCAAAGTAAACATACAGATGGCCAACTGACACATGAAAAGATGCTCATCAACACTTATCATCAGGGAAATGCAAATCAAAACCACAATGAGATATCACCTCATACCTGACAGAATTGCTAAAATCAAAAACACAAGAAACAAGTGTTGGTGAGGCAGTGGAGGGAAAGGAATACTTGTGTACTATTGGTTGGAATGCAAACTGGTGCAGCCACTGTGGAAAAAAGTATGGAGGTTCCTCAAAACATTAAAAATATAACTACCATGTGATCCAGTAATCTCACTATTGGTTATTTATCCAAAGAATTTGAAAACACAAGTTGAAAAATATACATGCACCCATATATTTATAGCAGCATTAATTATAATAGTCAACCTATGGAAGTAGTCTAAGTGTCTATCAATAGATGAATGGAGAAAGAAGATGTGATATGTGTGTGTAAGTATTATATATATAATTACTCAGCCATTAAAAACAAATAAAAAGACGATATGAAGGTACATAAGGGAGAAGGCCATTTGAAGACAGAGGCAGAGACTGATTTGTCTTCAGGCCTAGGAATGAGAGGCACTGCTGGGATCCATCAGAAAAAGTAGGAGAGAAAGGGACGGTTTCTCCCTTAGAGCTTCCAGAAGGAACTGACCCTGAAACCAATTTGATTTCAGACTTCCAGCACCTAGAACTGTGAGAGAATAAATTTCTCCTGTTTTAAGACACCCAGTTTGTGGTACTTTGTTATGACAACCATAGGAAACTAATACAGGGTATTAAGGAGTTATTCAAAAAATGTAAAAAGAATGTGAAAGGCCCTATTGCTTCAGAGACCATGATTCCTACAGCTTAACCATAAAGAGCTTACCCTTAAGGCTGAACTGGCTGATAGCCCAGCTGATCCTATCCTAAATTCACTTTCATATTCACTCTGAATTTACATTTCCCACAGGCTACTCCCAGCCATTGAGAGATCATGATAGGGCTATGAATGCAGGCTCATTTCTTTGAGATGTGAGACTCTTCTTTTCATGAGTGACATTGGTTTAATGACATCCCGCTGAACTGGCTAAAGCTTTCTTAGCACTGTGCCAGTCTCCAACTCTTTTATACCATCTTTCTTTCTGCTCCCTCTCTTTCACAGGTGCCAGAACCACATCGTGGTAATAAGGCTCTCCTCATCTTCTTAGGCTCCCTTTCCTTTTCCTTCTTTAAGCGTTCCTCCAATAAATATCTTGCATATATCATTCCATCTTAATGTCTGTTTCTTAGAGACCTGAATGAACACAAGTGGTGTCAGGAGTGATCCAAGAAAACAGGCAGTAAGATGAGGTTCGGAACTGTTTCGTTTACTCCCTGGAAGGCAAGAGGATGGGATCCTGTGTGGCATGTGGGACATTAAACTGATCGAAGATATCCATTGGGGTGAAACGCTCTTGCAGGTGTTTGGAAAATAGGACTGAAATGATGCTGTAGTCACCATGAGAATACACTTTCAGACTTTCAACTACAGGGAACTCACTCCAGCTTCTGCATACTTAAATATATTTAAATCAGGGTCATACTTACCATAGGCTGCCCCCAGCCAGTGCCTGAGCACTGCAGGGCTTGTAAAGCAGGCTTGTTCCTGGGAGATACAGGACTGCTCTAATAGGCTATTTTAGCTGGAGGACTCTACTGACTGTATCAATGCTTCCTTAGAATTCATAGCCGTCTAGGACACATCCCCCACCTTCTGTCCGTCTTATATCCACGCATTGTCATCTCAGAATTTTCCTACCCTTCCCAGATATTTCCTCTCCCCCTCCATTTTCTCTCCCAGATATTTTCCTAATAAAATCCCCTTGCACATTTAATCCCATCTTGCTATCTGCTTCTTGGAGGACATGGACTAACACAAAATCCTGCAAAAATAATGAATTTGGCTGGTTACTGCTAAGTTGTATTGTTTCCCAGAGGGATAATATTGCTGTAAACAGCTGTTAAAGCTAAATTTGAGGGCCACAGAGCCTTTTTAGTAGACTTTAAAGAGGCCTATGTTCCTCAGTGGAAGTGCTAACAATAACTAAGGAGCAGGTTAAAAATCTGATAGAGTCTCAAATATCCAGAGACATTTAAATGGTCACCCAAGATGAGTCTGCCAATGTTAGGGCCAGAGTCTTATTAGAGAAAAGCTTAGGACCATGAAATATAGAATGAAGACCTCCTGTTGGATTCTCTTGAGGATGTTGTATCTACAGACTCATCTGAACTCTCAGAGTTTTCCAATGTAGCCCACTCTTTCCTAATAAGAACCAGTACCTTCCAAGTTCTAGAAGACATGGCAGAGGTCTCTCACCAACAGAACAATAGATGCTTCTCTCAGGAACTACATTCACCTTTTATCCTAGCTGCCATGGCTAAGTTCTAGTAGAGCCTGGCTGGGGATGTGATGGGCCTAATAAAGGAGGAAATACATTATTCACTGAAGTAGATGCCAGGACTAGACAGAACATACCTGTAAATGTACCCCCAGGTGTGATTTTTAAGGTCCTTGATCAATATAAAGCTGGAATAGCAAGAGTCATTTCTCAGGATATAGGATGTAACTGCTTGACCAAAAACCCAGAGGAACGTTGCTGTTAGGGTGGCCCTTAGAAACCTGGAGAAAGCAATGGCTAAAGCTAAGCCCCTGGAATGATACTCTTTCTTTAGGGAATGACTGAGATAGTTGGTGGCAAGTCAACTGCATTTCCATCTTTTAAGGGTTAACAGCACATTGGCATAAGGATAGATACCTATTGCAGGCATAAATTTTCCTTTCTAACTCTCAGAACCTCAGCCTGCACAACTATTCACAGAATTACAGAATGCATGATTCCCAAATATGGAATCCCACACAATGTAGCATATGATCGGCCCCCACTTCAGAATGAAGGAGGCACATTAGTGGACCCATTACCATCCTGGGTAAAATCACATACCATACGATTCAGAGGCAGCTGTCTTCAAAGAGCCTTAGAATGGACTTCTTAAAGGCACAGCTGAAAAACTAATTTGGAGAAAACATTCTAGATCTTTATATGTTTCCCAGTGTTGACTCTGAACGGGACATGTGCAGCAATCCTGGCCTAAAAAGCATTTGATTGCCTAAAGGCTCAAACCACTGAAGCATGGAAGTTTGGATCACACTGTGATGGATCTTTATGATGTGTCCAAGTGACAGGTGAAGATGAGAGAGATGTAGAATGAAAATTAGCAGCTAGCATCAGTTGTAGCCCTGAGACCAACTACAGAAATAGAGGTCATAGCTCTTCCCATTAACCTTCCTCATCTGTGCTGTCTTTAAGAAATAAAAGCCCAAAGGAACTATGAAAAAGCTGTTCCCTGAACCTGTGTGGAAAAATAGATCTGTTTAAAGTAAGGGACGGGCTCCTGGTTGGCTCTGTCGTTAAGCAACTGCCTTCAGCTCAGGTCTTGATCCCAGGGTCCTGGGATCGAGCCCCATATCGGGCTCTCTGCTTGGCGGGAAGCCTGCTTCTCTTTCTCCCACTCGCCCTGCTTGTGTTCCCTTCCTCGCCTCTCTCTGTCAAATAAATAAATAAAATCTTAAAAAAAAAATTAAGTAAGGGATGGATATGATAGTCATCAAAATGAGCTTCTACTCATCTACACAGAATAGTCTACTACTGAAGGTAGCATAATTGACTGACAGACCTAGCTTCTCCTCTTCTGGATTCTGGCCAGGTTCTAAGCACATTTGGGAATTCTGATGCAGGACCATTTCTGTGAGACATAGGACTCTTTTAACAGGAGACGTTGGTTCCAGGATCCCTTTTTGATCTCAGTGAAACCTTGGAATTGTTCTGCAATCTTCGACTTTTCCTGTGCCCTTCCTTTACAGCCATTAAGACTGTGCGGCAGTTTGAGGGCTCTCCTTTTCTTGTCTGGCTCCCTCCCCTTTATCCTTCATAAGCATCACTTGTAGATCTAGTCATGTCTTACTTTCTGCTTCCTGGAGGACATGAACTAACACAGTAATTGGAAGGAACTGAAACAGCCATGTGTTGGGAAAAGTGAATGAGAGGAGGAGGTATGGTACCGGATTAGACTGAAGATGCAAGTAGACCCAAATCATCAGACCATGTAAGAACTTATGTTTTGGATTTTGGTATTTACCCTAAGAAAACTGAGAAATCTCTTTAAGAAGCCAGTGTTAAAGAAACCCTATAATGAAATGTTTACTTGAAATTGAACTACAGGGAAATACAATAGACAAAACTAAGCTATTTAACTCCATGAATGGTAACAAATCATCGATCTTCAGTAAAAATTGGTACCAATAAAAAACCATTTAAAGGCAGGTTTCATTAAATGATACAAGTTGATCTTCTGGCTAATAGTAAAGAGAAAGGAAGAAAGAAAAGACCCTGAATAACTTAAGCACAGAAAAAAATATCTTTTGAATAGTCTCAACAGCTTATACATTGACAAAACTCTGGTGGCTCAATTTGGTGGCCATGAAAACATACCTTTGGAGCCACCCCAATGTTCACATCAGACCATGTGCCCTCCAAGCTGCTCCCAGATAATGACTGAGCGTAGTGAAGGTACTATAGATAAGCTGGGCTATTTCTGCCTAATGTGGGATTTCTATAGTGTGCATTTTTTTTCTTAGGGACAAACCACTGACCTGACTAAAACTCTCTCAGGAATATCCAATCCTGTCCTTCTCTGTCTCTTTTCATGGGTATCAGACCCACATTACAGTCTAAAGGCTTTCCTGGTTTATTGCTGCTTCCTCCCTCTTCTTCATCCTTTTTAGGCATTTTCCCCCTATTAAGTCCTTTCCACATCTTCACCCATCTGGTATATACTTCTTGGAGGCTACTAAGGATTTAAAAATGGACAAAACCCAACAACGAATGACTGAGCCAAAAACCATCACCAGCTTTACCCCACAGCAGCAGCCAGGTCAAACAAAGCTGATGGCAACACTGTCACTTCTTTGCCCATTATGGTCATTGGAAGCAGTCACCAGTCCTGTGCTAGACCCTTGATAGAGCCTTTCCTGCAGCCATCCCATCATAATAAATATCTTCTCAATTATACCTGCACTTCACATTACTTCCTCAAGATTCAAAGTCCAATAAAGTAGTGAATGATCAGCTGAGCCTGAATGTGTGTCTGGACTACCAATGACAGGAAAATGAATGTCATCCTTAGATTATTTTGGAGGGAAGCAGTGTACTGAATTCCACAAATACTTCATGCAGTGAGGGGCTAAACTAAGTAAGTAGAGGATTAGACTTTTTAAGTCAAACCAAACAAAACTATTCAGAGCAAATACATATCAAAATTTCCAGGTAAATAGTGAAAAAAAAAACAATTTTAATTAGGACTTCACAAATTTTACTAAATTTTATATTTAAAAGAATATCATATATTTGTCATATATTTAACAGAACATAGGTTGTACATTAATTTTTGGAAATCATAAATTGTATGTGTTATTCCAGGCAAATTTCATATTAGCCCAATATAATATTCTTAAACTTTTAAAACACAAGCATAAAAATGGTCATTTCAACAAGGACCTTTTCAATTTTCCCCATAGCCCTCTCTACCCTTTGATATTCAAGTCATTCTCTTTGAAATACCAATCATATCATTATTCTTTTACTTTCCTTTTAACTGGTTTAATTTTGCCAGTCCAAGAGACAGTAGAGTGCTGCGTGTTCTCGTTCAGATTACCTGCATTTGAAAACATCCACCTTTGAATTTAATTGCAGAGACAAGTTATCTCTGTGTGAATTCTTTTCTCCAACTAAAAATATGGATTTAAGTGCCTCCTTCAAAGGTTTGTTGTGAGGACTAAATAAGTATATACCTTAGAACAGTGCCTAATACATAATAAGTGTTCGATAATTATAAACTGCTATCATATCTTTATTTGATGATATTTTGCCTGAGATGTCACAACATTCCCAGCATCATTTCCTTAGACTTCCTGAAACCATGCATTGGTTCTAAGTTTTACAGTTTAAATTTGGGATTGACTTACATTTTTAATATTTTGGATGATGAAGGTAGATAGATAAGTAGATAATAGACAGTAATAGGTATGTGTGTATGCACATTAGCAAGAAATTTATTCAGCTGTTGACAAATTAATTGGTGTAATGGGTCAGGATAAATGCAATGTTAAACTAAGAGGGATATGTGAGTGGGAACTAATTAAATAAGTGGTGGTTTAATTAATGAATATTTTTATAATATGACTATGTTTATATGTACTTCTCTAATGGATTTATGGAAAATAGAATCACAGTTACATAAAATAATAAGGCAGTGGTGGAAGGGGGATTCTAGACAAAACTTGTATTTTTATTTATTTATATTTAATTAGTCTATTTTCCCTTTATTACTATTTGCAAATGACTATTCTAGAAGGTAAAAATGTTTTCTTCCTATTTTGAAGTTTGCAAAACTCAAAAAAAATCAACATTCATTCAGATAAACTTGGTTTTAAATATTATTTTCCTGAAAGCTGTTAAAAACAGCATAGAAAATATTTTGTAAGGAAACACATAGAAGTTTTTTTTTCCCCCCGAGGGTCTCAGAGTGCTTCATTAATTTTTTATCTCATTTACTGTATAAATTTGGCATGAGGAAGAACTTCAGAGATTCTTTTTTCAGTTCTCTTAGGATAGACTAAAATCCTTAATGCATCAATCAAGGACATTCCTACCTCCATCCTCATCTCTGTCAGCTTTGCTTTCTGCTCTCTAGAAAAGCAGCCTTTTAAAATCTCCTCTTGCAGATCACACTCTTGCCACAAGGGTTTTGCACATGTTATTCCATCCTCTTAGATTACTTTTTCCCCACTCTCACCCTTGCCTATCAACCTTTACTCATTCCTAAAATTTTAGTTCAATTTTTATGTTCTCAGGGAAATCTTTCCTGATTATCAATTTTTCAGTGTGCTTGAACTACGTTCCTTTCCCTCATGGCAATTCTTAGTCATTAGTTATTAGTGGTTATTTACCCTCCACAGATCATAAAAATCATAAAGCCTATAGCATTTTTATTCTTCCTGGCTGTATCCAGTGCCTGGCAGAATTCTGACCACATAGCAGGTGCTCAATACATATTTATTATGTAAATAAAAAGGTATTTCATGCAAAATAAGTTAATGAAGGGGCATCATGGAATCAATGAACTTATTTAAATTTCATGCATTTGTGTGTGACTGTATTTTAAAAGAAAAGAATCAATAGTTTGTGTTAAATTTGCACCAGGGGTTTTTGTAACAAAGATTGAGGACAATGAAGATTCAGAAAGATTAAAATTCTTCACAGTCATGAGCCAATAACCAGAAAAGCTAGGGTTTAAGCCCAGCCTTTCTGCTTTCAACTCTAAGAATAATCTAATATACCACTACATTTTAATAGTTATTCAAAAGCAAATTTTTTTCAACAATATGGTATATATTATTATCCTAGATGGTAGGGATTCAGAGAGAAAACGCACAATTTCATACTCATAGAATGATTATTACAGTGAAGAGTACACTCATTAGACACAAAATATTACCAAAACTAGAAATACTAGAATATTACTATCTCTAAACTTGATAGAAAAATATAAATACATGCACATTTAAACCACTTACTAGTTTTCACAGAGCATCTTAAAGCTCTATATAGTTGGTCCTTTCCAACAACGCTGCAAGAGTTCTTCGTATAATCTCATTTCCCCTATTTTTCAGAAAACAAGCTAAGATACAAGCTAAGCTAAAGAAATTAAATATCTATTAAGAAGATAGAGAAGTCATGGTCAGGACTAGAACTCCTGGTACTGGGTGTCTTCTCAATAAACATCATGCATTAAAGAAACAATATTGTATGATAACAGAAAATTCAAGTTTTCAGGCAACGAAACAAAGGATACTTTTCTCATTATGGTAAAAAATGACAGTAATGATCATAATGCTCTTATATGTATTTTTAATTGTTAAGAATGGTCTTTTGAATGTTATAATATAGGAAATCTATTGTTATTTATACATTTCATCACAATATGGCTGACTGATCTTGGATATACTGATTTTTTGTCAATTGCAGTGTATTGAAATATGGAAAGAAATTTGGGCATATGCTGAAGAAACCTGTCTTCTCCTTGTCAATGGTAACATGGATACTTTCCATATTATCCAAGGGAAAACGAAAGACACACACACACACACACACACACACACACACACACACACACACACACACACACACAATCTTAGGTTAAGGTAATAAGGACAATTGACACCTGGTCAGATTCTTATTCTGTTTCAGAGTGAGCCTACTTTTGAGGCTCATTAGCAACCCATTTCCTACTTCTTCCTTGACTATTCAAATTCCACATGCTTTCAATGTCTAGCTCAACTCCTTCCCTCTTTGATTAGTATTCAATGAAGTATGCCAGCCCATACCAATGTATCTCTTCTCAAATTCCTTTGGGTCTATGCCAGTGAGTCTCAGTCTGTTTAAAAAAAAAAAAACAAAAAAACCCCAAAAAAACCCAAATACTTGCATTCATAACNCCATACCAATGTATCTCTTCTCAAATTCCTTTGGGTCTATGCCAGTGAGTCTCAGTCTGTTTTAAAAAAAAAAAACAAAAAAAAAACAAAAAAAACCCAAATACTTGCATTCATAACCTACTCTTCCTAGATACACCCATATTTTGACATCCTAAAAATATTTTTCAACAATATAAAGCTAATGGTTACATAATATTTTTGACACAGCATGAATATCTACAATATATGAAAAAATATTAATAGTCTTTCAAAATGTTGACATGAAAATCTGTAACATAATAATAATAGCTAACACTTTTATAGCACTTGGTGTATATCAAGAACCCTAAGTCATTTATTCCTCACAACAACTTGAAAAAGTAGTATTACTAGTGATACCAATTTCTGGAGGAAATAAAATTACAAATGAGTTAAGTGGGGGCTCCTGGGTGGCTCAGTGGGTTAAGCCTCGCCTTCGGCTCAGGTCATGATCTCAGGGTCCTGGGATCAAGCCCTGCATCCAGCTCCCTGCTCAGCAGGGAGCCTGCTTCCCCCTCTCCCTCTGCCCACCTCTCTGCCTACTTGTGATCTCTCTCTCTGTCAAGTAAATAAAAATAAAATCTTTTAAAAAAATGAGTTAGGTGACTAGCTTGAGAGAAAACACTACTAATAAATTGCAAACCGAACACCTGAATTTATGCAGTCTGAACCCATAGCCTATGCTCTTAATCAAGAATTCACTCTTGAGTTTGTGCACAATTTCCAGATCTTAACAGCTAGAACAGCAGCTCTTTCTTCCCCATCAAAAAAACAGATCATATTGCAGTGGAGATAATATTATCGTAAAAATTTAATATATGAAAAAATAAACAATTCAAAACCTTAGAGAATTTCACTTTTGTTAATAGTGAGTTTCATATGTATAGCATGTAACTGGTAAATTAAGAAAAGTAAGCCAAGAGTTACTTCCTAACTTAGATTTTAGAAATGATTGTTTCCTGCAGTAAATTTGTAAGCAACAGAGCCAAGCATTGATGTAGCTCTCATCTGTCCATAATGCTAAGGTGGCTGCTGAGTACATAGCAAGTTGTTTAATTGATAAAAAACTTCCTGACTTACCTTGTGATTTCTAAGAAGATAGTTTTTCAAACTTGGCTGAACATTAAAATCAACAAGGGAGCTTCTTAAAAAGCAAACAGCAACACCTCCCTCCCCCTGAGATTCTGATTTAATTTGCCTTGGGTGTGTGCACGCCTCAGGTGATTCTCCTCTGAAGTAAGGGGTGAGAACTAAGGGTCTAACAAGTGGTTACTTTCACAGTAACTGATGCTGCTGGAGAGTGCTCAAAGGAGGAAAAGAGTAACAGGAAAGAATAAAGGGAAGGAGATAGTTTAAAAAAAAAAAGTCACTGTGTCTTGCATCTTAAAATAACCCCTACAGTCGATTATATTTTTCTTATGCATGAGCTTTTTGCAATCATTTATGCCTTATATTTTCATGTAATTTCCGTGTATGCAGTTTCTGTCTCCACAACAGTCCCCTAAAGCTTAATTTTAGTTTTGAGAAAATATTGGGGAGATTTTGTGTTTACTTTAAAGTTAAAATTTTATTGTCTTAAATCATACTGCCAGGAAAAATTATATTTGTTTGCTGAATATCTGAATGTATAAATCAATGAATGAAAATTGATCACCCTCAGTTTCTGTTTGTTTTCTAAAGCTTTCCTCCTACTGAAGTTGGGTTCTGATAACCATGTAACTCAGCCCCTTTGAGGCAAGGCCACTAGACTTCAGTGTCCTATTTCAGGAAATCAACATGCATACATACTGATCCAGACCTTTTGAATCTGCTTCCACCAGCCCTATTCTCATATTGCTGGGATAGGGGATTCATTTGCTGATACTAAATTTCTGACTTCCCTCCCTAACCCCACAGATATTTATCTTGCTACCATTTAAATGTTCCTGTCAGTTAACTTACCATGTTTTACCATTTATTATTGGTTTTTTTGGTCACTAATATGCCAAAGACACTAAAAGTACTTTCACTTCTATAGATCAGAAGTTATGACAGTTTTCTCTTCTTACTCTTCGTTGATAGACTTTTTTTCTTTTCCAGTATGTGTTGGTTTCATTTAGAGATAAAATCTAATCCAGAATTTGTTCAGGAAATACTGTTAAATTTTGAAAAGGAAACCTGTGAGTAATCCAGAAATCTGTGTCACTATAGTTTAACAAAATCTTGTCTATGCAATGGCTTTGGGGCATACAGAAAGAAAAGCTAATTTGTGCTTCCAGGAAATAAAGAGATTCGATAACAAAACCAAATAATCTATTCAGTATATCTTATTTTCTATTGCTGAATGCTCCATTGTTGGTAAGTAACTCATTTTTAGAGGTTTTGATTAGATTTTTGAGGACAGAGTATTTTTTTTACCCATGATCCTTTGTATTTGACATGTAAAAAAAAAATTAAATTGCATTAACTAGAAATAATTAACCTGATAAATTACAAAATAATGCTTTCATTTCTATCACTTAATTTTCTTATAACTTTTTTGAAAATAAGTTTTTAATAAATCATGAAGATATTACTTCCATCTTTAAAATTAAAATAATATGGAAATTTTCTATCAAAATAATATTGTTAGGTTGAAAATGCCATCTTCTGTGTTCTTATTTATAAATGTTAATTGTTTTTCTCTTAAGAGCTTAATTTTTTCTAAGTAAAATTAATTTAAGTTTTCACACATTTTTATGATACCATTTTCATTTTTTCCCTAATTTAAGAGTTCTGTTTTTAAGAATGTAAATTTTGACAGATTCAGTTTTGTCTTAAGTATTTCAATGCATTCCAGAGAAAGCATTATTAAAATTTTACTTATTTGGGTTTTTATTGTTTGTTGTAACAACCTATGAGTAAATGTGTAAGCATGAAAGCTAATTAGAAATTTATTTCACTGTCAGTTGCTGCCACTCTTTATGTTAACTCCCGGCCCATGTCAAATATGATATATGAGATATCTTTCAAAACAGAAAGAGAACAAAGTTCTTGCTTACTATTTCAAAGTTAAGAATTATTGTTTGTGCTCATACAGGAAGAAAGGGCAGATTATAGAAAAATTTATCAAATCTCTACTTGTGTCATCATTTTTTTTTTTAAGAGAGAGAGAGAGTGCCCAAGTGGGGGTGGGAAGAGGGGCAGAGGGAGAGGAAGAGAAAATATGAACCACGCTCAATCTCACCACCCTGAGATCATGACCTGAACTGAAATCAAGCCAAGCATCCTTGTGTTGTCATTTTACTTATAGGAGTTATACATCATTTGTACTAGTAAAGGGTATATTTTTCTACCCTTCTCCAATTTTCTGTGATTAAAAATGCACACACATATATAAAAGCATATGCACACAATATATTTGCATATATAAGGGGATTTGGAATTCATAACAGGTCATAATAATACAGTGTCATAGATGAAATTCAATTTTAATGTGGTCATTCAACAAATATTCATGATCCATTACAGTGTGCATAGGTCTTGTCCTTCTGGGGCTTAGAGTTGGGCAGATAAGGGTGCAAACATTGTGTGTTCTGCCCCAAAATAAATAAGGATTGAATTTTTCAGCTTATTACTCTTAAAACTAAATTACAGACTTCATTGGAATTTATCAGTTTTTCTGTTAAAGTCCTTTTTCTGTTTTAAGGTCCAATTGAGAATCTCATAATGCATTTACTTCTTGTGTCTCCTCAACTGCCCCTAATCTCTGAAAGTTCTTCTATCTCACTTTGTCTTTCATAACCTTGACTCCTTTGAAGAGTATTGGAAGATGATTTTGTAGACTGTCCCTCATTTTATTTGTCTGATGTTTTCTTATTATTGAGGTTACATATTTTAAGCAAGAATACTACAAAAATGTCAAAAGTATATGATGTTGACATGGATGAATCAATTTGTATTACATAAGCTTAACTTTGTGCAACTAATTATTTTCTTCTAGAGTCAATTATTCTATTACAACCACTTTCCTAAATAATTACTTCATGTCTTTTTCCTCAAACATTAAAAACCTCCCCCGCCATCTGCATTCTTGACTAGGTGACGTTGCTTCATATTTCTCTAAGAAAATAGATGTAATAAAAACAAATTGTTACAAGTCCCCAAAACATCTACCATCTACCTATTCACATATTCTGACTTCTCTCCTTTTTCAGTGAGATAGATAGATGATAGATAGATAGATAGATAGATAGATAGATAGATAGATAAACAGACCAACATTTCCTTCCTCCTAACAAGGGCTAATCACTTACCCAGGAACACTGATTCAGAATTCTCCTCTCACAAGCACAGTAACAATTTTTTTCTCTGTACTACATCACTGTTATTATGATAAAAACATGTTAATGCTTCTATATATTTTAACTTTTAGAAACCCTGTCAATATAAGAATTTTCTCTAACTCCTTTCCCCCTCTTCTTCTAATAAAACTGCTCTTGACAATGTCACAAATAATCTCCATCCACACTTAAATCTAACAGATAATTTTTAGTTCTCACCTTACTCATCTCTCTGTAAAGTTGACACAGTATCACTCTTTTCTTCTGAAAGCAACTTCTTCACTTGGCTCCCAGGACAGTAAACTCATCCTATCTCAATCTGTCTCACTTTATGGTTTTCTTCATTTTTCTAATCAAAATAAATTTTGGAATGCTCCAGAATTCAGTTCTCGAATGGATTTTCTTTTCTTCTTACTTTCTTGGTGGCCTCATTTAGTCTTTTTTTTTTTTAAGATTTTATTTATTTATTTGAGGAGAGAGAGAGAGAGATCACAAGTAGGCTGTGAGGCAGGCAGAGAGAGAGGAGGAAGCAGGCTCCCTGCTGAGCAGAGAGCCCTATGTGGGCCTCCATCCCAGGACCCTGAGATCATGACCTGAGCCGAAGGCAGAGGCTTTAACCCACTGAGCCACCCAGGTGCCCCTCATTTAGTCTTATGCTTTCAGTACCATCTGTATGCTTATGGATTGCAAATGTAAATCTCCAACCTGGACTTATCCCTGACTTTCAAACTTATAAATACAAATTGCCTACTTAACATATCCACTTGGATATTTAATGAGCATCTCAAATTTAACATGTCAAGTTGAACTAATCCTTTCCCAAACATTTCTATTTCCATGGTGTTATCCAGATCAGCAATTGGTAACTATCCTTCAATTGTTTAGGCCAAACACCTTGTAGATATCCTTGCCTCTTCTTTTGCTCATATATTTCATCTACTCTTTAAGCAAATATTCCTAACTTTACCTTTACCTCAAGAATCTGATCATTTCTGACAATTTCTACTGCTATCTCCCCCAACCATGCTACCATAGTCTATCATCTGAACTATACAATTGTCTGCCTGTGGGTTTTCCTGATGGCACCTCTTTTCCATTGCTGTGTGGATTCAAAATTATAGTCAGAGCAAGGCTCTTAAAAGGTAAATCCCTTCCCTACTCAAATCCTTCCACAGTCTTTCCATGTCAATCAGAATAAATGCCAACATCTCTACAATAATGTACACTGACCCTTGGTTATCTCTTGACTTCCTCTCTGACTTTGTTTCTCTTATGCACCATATTCCAGCTACCATGGTCTCATTTCTGTTTCTCTGATACAATGGACCTCTTCATGCCTCAGGATCTTTTCCTTCACTCTTCCTTTGCCAAGAACTTTCTGCTGTCTTTCTATTACCATTGCTGCCTCTCTCATCCACTTCAGGTTTTGGTTTAAACATCCTCTTCTCATTAAGGCTTTATTTTATTGACCACAGAGTTTAAAATGGCAAACTCTTCACCCTTGTGATTCCATATCTATACACCCTAACTTACTTTTCTCTGAAGTGCATGTAATCTCTTCAACAATATGGGTCACTGATTTGCTAATTATCTCTCTTCCCCCATAAAAATGAGGATAGGCATTTCTGTCTTCTGTACTTACTGTTCTATCCTCAATAACCATATCTGTCATATTATACTCAGTAGATTAAAATGACTTTCAAATATCCTGAACAGTACTAACTCCTCTTCCTGTTCCTGCTATTACCTTAGTTAAACTTTCATCTTTTCTGTAGACCTTCACATTAGCTTCCTACATGATTTTCATGATTTCCATTCTGTTCTATTTAGGACTGATTTTTTCTAATTTATCATACCATCTTAAAGATCTTTAAAGAGTTCCCATAATTTACTGCAGTGATTTTCAAACTCTGTTCTATATAAATCTACAGAGAAACTTTTATGTACTGTGCAAAAGGAAACAAGCCAAAGATGGGTAAAAAGGTAAGTAAATGTATAGTCAATAATCGAGGAGTTCAGATAAGTCCTTGTTTGTGACTTCTAGTGCCTCTATAAATAGACTAGGAAGCCATTTGCCTAGAGCAGGTCAAGGGAAAATGTGAGGATGTAAGATATATAAGATCATAAAAATTTAAATAATAGCTGTGGAGAAAGGGCAAGAGAATAGACCAGAGAGATTTATAAGCAGTATAAGACAATTTAAGCCCTATTTCAATTTGCGGAACATACATTTAAATTAGCATTACTCTATGTGACTTGTTGATTTTTCTCCAGCCCAATTCAGCTAACCGGGAATAGAGGAAAGGAGGTGGCTAGTTGAATGCATCCAGGGTTTTTTTTTGTTTGTTTTGTTTTTTCCACGTGGATTTACCATAGAAAGACAACAGGATAAGTGAGCTGCAGGTATTGTCGACAGAATGAAATCTAGGATGGTCTGAAAATACAAACCAAAAAAATACAAAACAAAAAACTCAGGTATGATGATGAACTTTATGTCAACTTGACTGAGCTAAGCATTGCCCAGATAGGTGGTAAAGCATTATTTCTCTGTGTGTCTGTAAAGGTGCTTCTGGAAGAGATCAGTAAATTGAGAAAAAAAGATCTACTCTCATCAGTTTGAACAGATATTATCTTATCTGTTGAGCCCCCACCCCCACCAATAGAACAAAAAAGCAGAGAAAGGGGCACCTGGGTGGCTCAGTGGGTTAAAGCCTCTGCCTTCGGCTCAGGTTATGATCTCAGGGTCCTGGGATCGAGGCCTGCATCGGGCTCCCTGCTCAGCAGGGAGCCTGCTTCCCCCTCTCTCTCTGTCTGCCTCTCTGCCTCCTTGTGATCTCTCTCCCTCTGTGAAATAAATAAATAAAATCTTTTAAAAAAAAAAAAGCAGAGAAAATGTGATTTCTACTTTTCTTTTGAACTAAGACATCCATCTTCTCAGACAGTGGAGCCCCTAGTTCTTGAGCCTTCATATTCCAGGACTTAAACTAAGGCAACCCCTCACCCTCAGTTTTCAGACCTTTGGCCTTGGATCCAGAGTTATACTATGGGCTCCCCTGGTTCTCAGGCCTTCTGACTCAGGTTCAATTATACCTGTAGCTTTCCTGTTTCTCCAGCTTGCAAATAGCATATAGTAGCTTATCTCAGCCTCCATAATCATATGAGCCAATTCCCATAACAAATTTCCTCTTATCTATCTATCTATTATCTATCTATCTATCTATCTATCTATCTATCTATCTATCTATCTATCTAACTCAAGAATGCTGACTAATGCACCAGGATAGGCTAAGAGATGGTAATAAAACAGAAGAGTTAAGAGATAAGAATGATGTCAAACTATGGGACATATATGTTTGTCATGGAATCTATTCTTAGATCATGACAAACATTTTTTTTAAAAGATTTTATTTATTTATTTGACACAGAGAGAGATAGATTACAAGTAGGCAGACAGGCAGGCAGAGCGAGAGGAGGAAGCAGGCTCCCTGCTGAGCAGAGAGCCTGATGCGGGCCTCGATCCCAGGACCCTGAGATCATGACCTGAGCCGAAGGCAGAGGCTTTAACCCACTGAGCCACCCAGGCGCCCCATGACAAACATTTTTAATGAAATAGAATAGAAAAGAAAAACAGGGGTGCCTGGGTGGTGCCTTTGGCTCAGGTCATGATCCCAGGGGCCGGGGATCAAGCCTCACATCAGGCTCCCTGCTCAGTGGGCAGTCTGTGTTTCCCTCGGCTCCTCCCCCTACTCATGCTCCCTCTGCCTCTCTCAAATAAAAATAAAAATAAAATAAAATAAAATAAAATAATTTCAGGTACATACATACATACAGATTTAGTTATATTCAGGCTTATAATGTAAAAATGTAATTGACAGTGTGAGTCAAATGTCTTTCAAGTAAGTTTTTAATACTGGAGGGGTACCTGGGTGGCTCGGTTGGGAGGGTGACTTTTGATTTCAGCTACATAGGTAGCCAAAAAAGAAAGAAAACAACCATCTGAAGCAAAATTATTAAACTCATAGAAACAAGAACTGAAAATAAGCATGAAAAAATATGCTTGAGATACAAAATATTGGATTAGTAATGCAAACAAAAAATCCTTCTTAAGAAATCAAGTAGAATTAACTAGATACAAACATCATAAAAGTTAAAATGAACAGTATGATATTTATAACGCACAGCAGAATAATTGGATACAGCTGAAAGGTGAATAGTAAATTGTATATCGGATTGAGGGGCTTCTTTATAAGACACCAAGAAAAAGTAAAGTGACAAAGTATGAAAACAAAGCTAAAAAATATGGAGGCTAGAAATAAAAGCATCATCACCTTGACAATTGTAGTCCCCAGAAAGGAGAAGGATAAATGAATAGAAGGAAATATTTGAAAAAATAATAAAGATATATTTTAAGAAATATTAACAAAAATAATAAAAGACATCTGGTTGAGAGAGCCGTAGACTAAAACCTAAACCGAGGTGCATTATACAGATGTAAGTTATTAAAGACACAGAGAAAATTCCTGAAGGCTTAAAAGAAATATCAGATTATTTCAATGATAAAAGAACCAAAATGACAGCAGACTTTCTAAGAGCAACACTGGGTATGAGAAGATAGTACTAATAAGTTTAAAGTACTTTAAAAAAAAATTGAAAACCATAAATTGTTATTCATCTGAATTGTCATTCTAATGTGAGTATATAATAAATATATTATCAAGCATATATAGTCACAGGTTTACTATAAAAATAGTTACACTGAAAACTCTGAAGGAAATTCTCAAATATAAAGAAAAATAAATAGAAAAATACTGCTAGAAATTAGGAATGTGAGGACAAACCAATTACTTGGTAAGGTTTATTGTGATCAAAAACATAAATACCCACATACTTACATACATACATACACACATACATACATACATAGTAAATATCTAATTTCCCCCAACTAAAATTCCAGACAACATCAAAATGTCAATAGTGACGTATGAGGGTTATTGTCTTTTTAATTTTAGACATTCTGTTGGGTGTGGGATTGCATCTAATTCTGATTTTAACTTGGATTTTCCTGATAACTAATGATGTTGAGCATCCTTTAAATTCTTTTTTTTTTTTAAAGATTTTATTTATTTATTTGACACAGAGAGAGAGATTACAAGTAGGCAGAGAGGCAGGCAGAGAGACAGGGAGAGGAGTAAGCAGGCTCCCTGCTGAGCAGAGAGCCCGATGCGGGCCTCTATCCCAGGACGCTGAGATCATGACCTGAGCCGAAAGCAGAGGCTTTAACCCACTGAGCCACCCAGGCGCCCTATCCTTTCAATTCTTATTTGCCATTCATATATCTTCTTTTATTATTGTTATTATGTTCAGTTAGCCACTGTATAGTACATAATTAGTCCTTGATGCAGTGTTCAATGATTCATTAGTTAAGTATAACACCCAGTGCTCATCACAACACATGCCCTCAATACCTGTCACCTTGTTACTCCCTCCCCCCACCCACCTCCCCTCTGAAACCCCCAGATTGTTTTTCGAGGCCATTCATATATCTTCTTTTGTTAAATGTTTTAGTATTTTGATTTTGCTCATTTCCCATTGCATTGTTTTGCTTTTCTTTCTGTGATTGCTTCTTTCCTCTCTCCCTCTACTCATAGACACACACACACACATACACACACACACAGGCAAATTAGTGTAAGTCCTCCAACTTAGCTCTTATTTTACAAAACTGCTTTATTTTAGATTGTTTCTATTTTCATATAAATATCAGAATCAGCTTGTCAATTTCTACCAAAATATGTCTGTTGGCATTTTTATTTGAATTGTATTGAATAGATAAATAACTTGAGGGAAAAGTAACACCTTAACAACATTGAATCTCTCAATGCATGAACTTGGCATATCTCACTATTTATTTATGTCTCTTTTCATTTCTCCTAGCATTATTTTGTAGTTTACAGCATACAGAGCTAATACCTATTTTGATCAATTTATCTCTAAATACTTCATGTTTTTTGATGTGTCATCCCTTTTTAAATTAGCTTTTACAATCATCTTTTAAATAACATATATTGTGAAATAATCAAATTTAGAGGGGACACTAACAGAGTTAATCCAGTTATGGAGTTAAACCAGGTATCTATTAGATCTCTACTCTATAGCTTTACACGCAATGACAGTTTAATGTCCCTTGAACATTTCCAGTGATAAGAAATACCCCTTTTGGGCGCCTGGGTGGCTCAGTGGGTTAAAGCCTCTGCTTTCGGCTCAGGTCATGATCTCAGGGTCCTGGGATTGAGGCCCGCATCGGGCTCTCTGCTCAGCAAGGAGCCTGCTTCCTCCTCTCCTTGTCTCTCTGCCTGACTCTCTGCCTACTTGTAATCTCTCTCTCTGTGTCAAATAAATAAATAAAATCTAAAAAAAAACACAAAGCCCCTTTTGTTAAACAAACCATTATAGTTAAAGTAGTTCTAAATATTAGAAGTTCATCTTTATGTTAAAATAAAATTAAAGTCATACATTCTTTTACCTACCTTCCACCCCTTGAAAGCCTTAAAAAGCAATCTTAATTGATCTTTAGTATGAAAGCTCTTCAATTATTTTAAGACTACTATCAAGTCTGCTCATTTGTTTGTCTTCTGACTGGACTTTTCTCCAAGTTAAATACCCCTAGTTTATTCAATAGTTAATTTTGTGGCATGGTATGAGGTCCCAGCAATCCATGAGGTTGTTGTCCAGAATATCCCCTCTCAAAGGGAATGTCCAAAGCTAAATACAATGCTTACAGCATGGCCTTTATATTATTAAATATTTTGGGATGCTTATCTCCCTAAACTCTGACAATTCTGTACTCTCACAATTTGGTCCTAAAGGCTCTTGGAATTGGATCTTCAATGATTAGATGAATCAATTCTTTGATTAAGTATACCTCGAACAGGTGATCACAGTTAATTTTTGTTTGTCTATTTCTCAAAGTTTTATTTCACAGTTAATTTAGAGTTCCAGAAAAACTGCTCTCACAAGGAAGAGCTGTTTGTTGAAAATTTGTCCTTTTTTTTGGCCTGGTTTTATGCTACATTAATTTCCACATTTAGACTAGATATCCACCATGTTGGGTGAACACAACATAATCTCCAATTCTAATTGGATACAGGCTTAGTTAATCAAGAGAAAAGGTCAACAATTAACATAAATGAACATAAACACTTTATTCCTGATATAAGCCAGGTAAAATGGGAATTTTATGCAAAGAGGAATGTAAATCTATACTGTTAATTAACCCTTTATCCCACAGCTAAGTTCAAAGGTTTTAGTAGTTTATTTTCAAAGAAGAATGTGAGTAAATAACAAAAAAATGCAGTGTGCTTCAAAAAAACCTAACAAATACTTGGAGATATATAGAATTACTTGATACTGGGGTTTTTTTGTTTTTTGGGTTTTTGTTGGTTTTTTTTTAAGATTTTATTTATTCATTTGACACAGAGAGAGAGATTACAAGTAGGCAGAGAGGCAGGCAGAGAGAGAGGAGAGAGGAGGAAGCAGGCTCCCTGCTGAGCAGAGAGCCCGATGTGGGCCTCGATCCCAGGATCCTGGGACCATGACCTGAGCCGAAGGCAGCGGCTTTAACCCACTGAGCCACCCAGGCGCCCGATACTGGGGTTTAAAATCACTTTAATATACTTAATTTTTTAAAAATGTACATATCAGATAATCAAATTTTTCTTTATGCTTAAATGGCTGTTAATCTACAAAAGGATTCTTCACCGTAGTTTTATTTGTAATGGGAAACTGTAATATAATTTAACTAATATTAATTATGAGTGTTTCAGCTGATTAAAGAGTTATTTCTGATTAATACATATTAAATTGACTAAAGAAAGTGATGTCAGCAAGATGGAGAACAGGAAGTTCCAGCCTTCATTTCCTCACAGAAATACCAATTTAACAAGCATCCATGTACAAAAACACCTTCATGGAAGCTCCAGAATCCAGATGAGGAGGACCACAGAAATGAGAAAAATATGCAATGAAAGGGGTGAGATATACAGTATTGCTTTACCCTCCCCTATGCTAATACAACACAGCTCGATGAGGAAGAGTGAAATGAACATTTGACTTCCCTACCTTTTCAGAGACCTGATTCTGTCACACCTCACCCAGAACACTAAGAGAATCAGCATGACTAGAACACTTGAGGGTAGCTAAGAATAAAAAAAAAAAAAAAAAAAAAAAAAAAAAAGAGTGGGAGCTCTCAACAGCTGGTTTGAGAATCTGAATAACTGGCCCATGCACTGACCCCACCCCCACCCTCAGGCAGCATGCCTATCACCCCTGGACCTTGACACTGGGTCCAACCACTTCTAGACCTCAGTAGCCAGCCCATCACATACTATGTCAATTGGCCTGCCCAGAATCTCTGATCAGGCCAACTGGTAAAGGGCTTTCCCTGCTGATCTAATCTAAAAAGACTAGAAAAATGTGAATTGCTTCTTCAAATGTGCAGACACCAATTCAAGCCCACAAAAATCACCAAGAATCAAAAAAACATGATACCCACAAAGGAAAAAAATAAAGTTCCTATAACCAACCCTAAAATAACAGAGATCTAAAAACTGCCTGACAAAGAATTCAAATAGTCATCTTAAAGAAGCTCAATGAACTACAAAATATGGACAACTAAACAAAAATCAGAAAAACAATACATGACTCCAAAAATATATTGTAAAACTACAGTATTCAAAACAGTATGGAATGGACATAAAAGCACATATAAACCATGGAACAGAATAGAGAGCCCATAAATAAACCCATGCATATATGGTCAGCTGATCTTCAAGAAGGATGCCAAAAAACACAAGAGGGAAGGATATTCCCTCAATAAATGGTGTTGAGAAAACTGGATATCCACATGCAGAAGAATGAAATTCTTTTATAACCATACATAAAAATCAACTCAAATTAAATACTTATACTTAAGAACTGAAACCATAAGACTTCTAGAAGAAAACAGGGAAGAGCTTCTTGACATTCATCTTGGTAATGATTTCTTACATATGACACCAAAAGCATAGGCAACAAAAGCAAAAATAGACAAGTAAGATTACATCAAACTAAAAAGATATGCCAAAACAAAAAAAAATCAATCAAAATGAGAAGGAAACCTACAGAATGGAAGAAGTGTGCAAATCATATTATCTTATAAAGTGTTAATATCCTAACTATATAAGGAACTCCAAATACCCAATACCAAAAAGACAAATACCTCGATTAAAAAATAGGCAAAGACTTGAGTAAATATTTCTCCAAATAAAATATTCAAATGACAAATAGGTTTATGAAAAAATGTGTACCTAACATCGTTAATCATCAGGGCAATGCAATTCAAAACCACAGGGAACTATTATCACCTCACACCTACTAGGATGACTATTATCAACAAAACAAACAAATAAAAAACAAAAGCCACAAGAAAACAAATGCTGATGAGGATGTGAAGAAAAGAGAATGTTTGCACGTTAGGAATCTAAATTAGTGCAGCTGCTATGGAAAACAGTATGAAGGTTCCTTAAAAGCTTCAAAATAGAATTAACATATAATCCAGAAATCCCACTTCTGGGTACATATTCAAAGGAATTGAAATTAGGATTTCATAAAGGTACTGCACAACTGCATTCATTACAGGGTTATTCACACTAGCCAAGATGTGGAAGAAGAACCTAAACGTCTATTGATGGGTAAATGGATAAAGAAAATATGGTATACACATACAATGGAATATTCTTTAGCTTCAGCAAAGAAGGAAATTCTGCCATATACAACAACATGAATAAAACTGGAAGACATTTTGCTAAATGAAATAAATAACAAAGGACAAATATTACATGATACCACATATGAAGAATCTAAAATGGTCAAACTCAGGGGTGCCTGGGTGGTTCAGACAGTTAAACGTCTGCCTTCGGCTCAGGTCATGATCCCAGGGTCCTGGAATCAAACCCCACATTGGGCTCTCTTCTCAGTGAGGAGCCTATTTCTCCCTCTCCCTCTGTCCACCCCCCCAACTTGTGTGCGCTCTCTCTCTCTCTCTCTCTCAAACAAATAAATAAAATCTTTAAAAAAAAAAGGCCAAACTCATAAAGGCAGAGGGTAGAATGGTGGTTGCCAGGGGCAGAGGAGAGGAGGAAATGGAGAGTTATTAGCCAAAGAGCACAAAGTTTCACTAATACAAAATGAATAAGTCCTATAGATCTACTGTAGGACATAGTGCCTATAGTTAACAATACTGTACTGCATACTTAAAAATTGCTAAGAAGACTGATCTTATGTTAGGTGTTCTTATCACAAAATATAGTAATATTAAAAACAACAATAATAAAGAGAGTGAGAGGAAACTTTCGGAGATGATGGATATCTTTATGGCATAGATTGCAGGGATGGTTTCATCAAGTTGTATACACTGGATATGTACAGTTTTTTGTGTATCATTCATTGTTCAATGAAGTGCTTTAACAAATCAATCAGTAATTAAAAGGGCAAATAAAACTGACTTAGAGACTATATAAAAACAAACACACTATTGTGATGTTGAATCATATATTTTGACAGTAGAATTAATCATTGTTTTATGAGATTGATCAAGGATTAAAATTTTGGTTATCTAAATCACTTTTTGATGATTAGAAATGTTATCTCTTTTTTTAAATAGTGTATGCCAAATTAAAGGATGAATGTTAGTGTATGTAAATTATGGTTCAAAAATAAAAAACAAGGAACACCTGGGTGACTCAGTTGGTTAGGCATCTTGACTTGATTTTGGCTCAGGTCATGATCTCGGGGTTGTGAGATGGAGCCCTGCACTGGGCTCCACGCTCACTGGGGTGTCTGCTTGAGATTCTCTCTTCCACTGCCACTCCCCCCTGTATTCTCGCTCTCAAATAAATAAATAAATATTTTTTAAAAATCAAAAACAAACAGATGAAGATGTAGGAAAAAGAGACACAATGAAATACCATGGCACACTTATTAGAATCGCTAAAGTTAAAATGTCAAAATATTGACAAAGATGTGGAACAACTAGAAATCTCATACAATGCTCCTGGGAACCCAAATGCTACAACCACTTCGTCAAACTAGCAGTTTTTATGAGTTGAACATACACTTATCATATAACCCAGCAATTACACTCCTAAGTATATACTCCCAAACTCATATATCCATAGTACACAAATATTCACAGTAGGTTATTTTACAAAGCCCTATTACTCAAATGTCCACCAGTAGGTAAACTGATAAACAAATTATAGTATATCCTTAGTATTCAATTATGATATATTATCTTAGTATTCCATGCAATACTACTCAGCAATAAAAATAAATGAACTACTGATAAAACATGGATATCAAAAACATTATGCTGAGTGAAAGAAGCCAGATAGAAAATGGTATATACTCTATGATTCAATTTATATAAAGTTCTAGAAAACGCAAACTAATCTGTAATGATGGAAGGTAGGTCAATGGCAGGAGAGAAAGAGGAAAGGGAAAAACTAAAAAGTAGCACAAAGAAACTCTAGGAGTTATTTCAATCAGACTCTTAGAGGATAGAAATATTCTGTATCTTGATTGTGGTGATGGTTTCATGGGTTTACACATCTGTAAAAACTCATCGAACTGTATACTTTAAATGGATATATTTTATAGTATATAAATTATACTTCAATAAAAGTTTTTTATTTAAAAATGAAATAAAATAAGTTGAACAAAGAACATTCACTGACCCACCAGGTGACAATAACCTTGAGCAAAAAAAAAAAAAAAAAAAACTCCTTAAAAATACTATTATCCATGACTGTTTAAAACAAACTTTCATAGATATTGAAGACATGTCCAAGCTTACCAAACTAAGAATTGTCATTTAGAATTTAATGTGTTTCATGAACTACTTCATCCTGAAATTGGAGGTCAGATATAAAATATCAAATTTGAGCTTGAGGTTATTGAAGGTCAATTTGGCATTCAGTAAGATCAGTGTTCCTGATGGATAACAGTGCAATAATAAGTGCAAAGAGAAAAAAAAATACTACCTGAATTAGTTCAGCTGATACAGAGAGGTGACATGTTTGCTGACAGTAAAAGGTTTCTTGATATTTAAAGTAGCACTCTTACTATAATTCTGGAAGACAGTGACTGTGAGGGCTGCACAGCCAGCGTTCTGTATGCAGCTCTAAGAGCTTTGGATCTCAGGCTATGATTAAACCACACAGTTACCCTAGAATGTTACCCGAGGCAAAAGAATATTCTACAGGAGAAAAAAATAAATAAAGCTGTTCTACTTTGGCAAGATAGTAATAATATACTCAGTCCTGAACACTTAGTAAACATTTCACATGTATTATTCCCAAACCTTCCAAATAACAAGGCAAGGTGTTCCAACTTTATAAATGAGAAAACTTATCCATAAAGTAAATTGTACAAATTCTGAGAGCCACAAAGTTTAATGTTGGTTTCAACTAATTGAGTTTCACTTATTTTTTTTTAAAGATTTTATTTATTTATTTGACAGAGTGAGCAAGCCAGCACAAGCAGGATGAGCAGCAGAGGAAGGAGGAGAAGCAGGCTCCTTGCTAAGGAGGGAGCCCAACGTGGTGCCAAAGGTATACACTTACCCAACAGAGCCACCCGAGGCGTGCTGAGGCTCACTTACTTTTAAAACCTTACATTTTTCACTGCAGTAGGATGTTTCTCTTCAGTACTGCTAAATATATAAATAAATAAGACTACTAAAAAGTTTATAAGCTTTGATAAAATTGCCAAATTTCTGCAACCTTATCAGTGTGTTTGACAGAAGACCATTGGCATCACTTTTTTTGAGAAAAGTCTTTATCATAAATCTATTGTTCTCCAGAAACATTGAGAGATTGCTCCTGCTAGGAATCACTGTAAAGTGGTCCAAATTATGCAAAGTTCAATTGTATTAATCACTCCATACTATAACCTATAAATAGATTTCAGGATTTCCTTTAGTTGGGAAATATTTATAAGGTGTTATCATTGTGTAATGTTGAACTAAATCTTAAAAACTAAATTAAAGAAAAATTTGGCAACATTAAATTAATAATTTCAAATAAAAATTTGAAATCTGCGGAATTCTTAAGAGCATAATAAAAAATGAACACATATATGAAATTCATATAAATGTAAAATGTAATATAGGGGTGCTGGGTGGCTCAGTTGTTTGATTTTGGCTCAGGTCATGATCTCAGAGTTGTGGTGGGTAGATATGGTACTAATTATGAAAGTAGAAAGAAACAATACATGAGGAAAATGGTTCATGGAAGTTCATGTTGACTGGCAAGATGCTTACAGCCTTGAGTAAGCATTAAAACTCTTAATGGAGTAAATAAAAATTATTTAAGTTCATGTGACCTTAGTCTAGGCTAAGTAGTAAGGATCATGCTTAGACATGTTTCATTCTTTCATTACCAGAGCTTACCCTTTTTTTGGTTTTCAGTGAACTGTAAAGATGACTTCCTGAGAAAACTGCCTCAAAATGTCAGATTGTCTAAGTTATGCTACCAAAGAAAGAATTAAAAACAAACATAAGGAACAAACTATTTTTGTTTTTATGTTTTATGTTTTTATGTATTTATGTACATATGCATTTATTCATTTATTTTACTGTAGTAACATTGCCTTAATATTAAGATTTCTAAGGTTTTTATTTTCATTTCACACATATTTATTTAATGTTTAAGACAGGCCAGACACTAAGAAAGCTGTTAGTGAAACAATGGCAAAATAGGATATGGACCCTGCTCTGAAATAGCTTATATTTATGTGGAGAATATAGACAAGAGTAGTTTAGAGAAAATTAATATTAGTCTAATATTTGCAACAGAATTCATTTCTTTCTTTTTTTCATAAGAATTCCATCTTAAAAAGTAGACTATTTTACTTAGCAAAACACTTTATAGAGAGAGAACCCTCAAAACATGACAAAGATTGTGGCTAGGCATCAGAGATACTTAAAATGTGAAAAATGAATCATTAGGAAAGATGAAGGAAGAGAAAGGGAAATGACTCCGTTGCTTGTGGAGTGAGGGTTGTTACCATAGGAAAGGCCAAATAGAAGCCACTAGAACTGACACTACCTAGAGAAATAGTAAACCAAAAGCAGTATCTCATTCCTGGAGGGATTTCAAGTTCTGCATCAAGAACCTAAAAAAATGTGGGCATGGTGATTCCTACTACACTCTCATTCAACATTCATAGCTGGCCTGTGTAGAAAACAGATGGATCTTGGAAAATAACAGTGGATTGTTGTAAGCTTACCCAAGTGTTGACTCCAACCGCAGCAACTGCAGCTACTGCATCAGACGTAGTTCATTGCTTGAGCAAATTAACATGGACCCAATACCTCATGCACAGCTACTGCTCTGGCAAATGCCTTTTCTCCCATCCCTGTCAATAAATCCCACCAGAGACCATTTGCTTTCAGCCAGCAAAACCAGCAATACACCTCCACTGTCCTACCTCAGGGGTATATAAAGTCTCCAGTGCCATGTCATAACTTATCTTTTAGGGATCATGATATAACCACGGCCCATTACATGGCCCATCACAGTAACGACTTTTCTCCTGATTGGACTTACTGAGCAAGAAGCAGCAACCATTCTAGATTTATTGGTAAAACATTAGTGTGTCAGAGTAGAAAATAAATGCAATGAAAATTTAGGGAACCTTCTACCTCAGTAAAATTTCTAGGGTTCATCGGTATGGGGCATGCTGAACTATCCCTTCTAAGGTGAAGGGTAAATTGTTCCATCTGACTTCTTCTACAACCAGAAAGGAGGCACAATAATCTAGAGGGCCTCTTTGGAATTTGAAGGCAACATATTCTTCATTGGAGTGTGTTATTCTGGCCCATTTACCAAATAACCCAAAAAGCTGCTACTTTTGAGTCAGGTCCAAAACAAGAAAAGACTCTGCAACAGATCCAAGCTGTTGTAAAAGTGGCTCAGCCACTTAGCCATATGATCCAGAAGATCCAGTGGTATTTGAAGTGGCAGTGGCAGATCGGAATGCTCTTTGGTGCTTTTGGAGGATCCCTTTAGGCGAATCACGGGCAAACCCTAATGATCTTGGAGGAAGCACTGCCATCCTCTGTGAATAACTACTCTCTGCTTGAGAAATAGCTCTTAGTCTCCTACTGGGCCCTAGTAAAAACTGGATGCTTAACCACAGGCTACTCAGTCACCATGTGACTTGAACTGCCCATGATTAAAATTATGTAACCCAATAAGCACGAAGTCAGATGTGTGCAGCACTCCATCATCAAAAAGAGGTGGTATTTAAGTGATGGGGTCTGGGTAGGCCCTGAAGGCTCAAGTAAACTATAGGGAAAAGTGGCCCAAATACCCAAGATCCCCATTCCTGCTATATTGCTAACTCTCTCCCAGCCTGCACCTATGGCCTCATAGCTCCCTATGATCACTTGAGAGAGGAAGAGAAGACTTTGGCCTGATTTATAGATAGTTCTGCATAATACTCACACACCCTCTGAAAGTGGACAGCTATAGAACTACAGCCCCTTTCTGAGACATCCCTGAAGGACAGCAGTGAAAGAAAACCTCCCAGTGGGCAAAATTTTGAGTACTGACCCAGGTTGTTCACTTTGCTTAGAAGGAGAAAAAGCCAGATATATAATTATACACTGATTCATGGACTGTGGCAAATGGTTAGAAAACTGATGTCAAGAAAATCTGGGGAAGAAGGGAACTAGATTTCTGTGAATGGGTAAAAAACATGAAGGTGTTTGTGTCCCATGTTAATGTCCACCAAAGGGGGACACCAGGAGAGGAGATTTTAATTACCAAGTGGATAGGATGACACGTTCTATGGATACCTGTCAGCCATTTTCCCCAGCCAACCCTGTACTTGCCCAATGAGCTTTTGAACAAAGTGGCCATGGGGGCAAAGAAGGGGGCTTCACATGGGCTTAGCAACACAAACTTTCAGTCACTAAAACCCATCTGGCTGAATACTGTTTGAATACTGTTAAGGGTAGACTCAGCATCAGACCTCAACCTTAAGTTCTGAATATGGCACCATTCTCTGGGTTGATCGGCCAGCTATCTAGTAGCATGTTGATTACACTGAGCCATTTCTATCATGGAAGGAGTGGTGTTTTGTTCTTAATGAAGTAAACACTTACTCTGAATATGGATTTGCCTTCCCTCCATGCAATGCTTCTGCCAAAACTCTTATCTATGGACTTATAGAATGCCATATTCATCACCATGGTATTCCACAAAGCATTGCTTCTGATCAAGAAACTCACTTCATAACAGATGAAGTACTGCAAAAGGACCATGCTCATGGAATTCACTGATCTTAGAATGTTCCCCCATAGCATAAGGCAGCTGGTTTGATAGAATGGTGGAATGGGTTATTGAAGACTCAGTTACAGTGCCAGGTAGGTGGCAATACTTTTCAAGGCTGCAGTAAGGTTCCCCAGAAGACTGTATAATATTTGAATCACCATTCTCTATATGGTGTTTCTTCTCCCATAGCTAGGATGCACTTATCCGGGAATCAAGGTGTAGAAAAGAGAATGGCAACATTCACTATTACTCCTAACCGACCCTCTAGCAAAACTTTTGCTTGCTATTACTGTGACCTTATGCTCTGCTGGCCTGGAAAATATTAATGGCAAAGGGAGGAATGCTTCCACCAGGAGGCACAACAATGATTCCATTGAACTGGATGTTAAGACTGCTGCCTAGG
>LNAC01000146.1:557382-580958 GCA_002007465.1 Ailurus styani
TGCTTCCTCCTCTCTCTGCCTGCCTCTCTGCCTACTTGTAATCTCTCTCTGTCAAATAAATAAATAAAATCTTAAAAAAAAAATAAATAAATAAAAGTCCTACATTTAAAAAAAAAAAAAAGACTGCTGCCTAGGCACATTGGCCTCCCATGCCCCTAAATCAACGGGCAAAGAAAGGATATACTAGCTGGCTGTGATCACTGATTATGACTATAGAGGGGATATTGGGCTGCTACTCCACCATGGAGCTGAAGACTATGTCTGGAAAACAGGAGACCCCTTAAAGAATCTCTTAGTATTACCACGACCTAGGACTAAAGTAAATGTGAAACTACAGTAATCCAATCTAGGTAAGACTACTGATTAACCAGATCCTTTAGAAATAAAGGTCTGGATCACCCTACCAGGTGAAGAACCACACCCAACTGAAGTACCTGCAGAAGAAAAGAGAATAAGAGAATGTGTAGTGGAAGAAGGTAGTTACAAATACTAACTACAGCCATAAGACCAATTAGACAAATGGGTACTGTCATGAGTATTTCCTCCTTATTTTGTTAGGACTATGTCTATGTATGTAGGTAACAAATGTCTTTGTTTTCTTCCCTGTTTTATTTCCCTGTCATTAAACATGTGACTTTATATCATAGTATGCAAGTATTGTTAATTTTACATCATAGTA
The DNA here is from genome assembly GCA_002007465.1 of Ailurus styani. Classification (NCBI taxonomy): domain Eukaryota; kingdom Metazoa; phylum Chordata; class Mammalia; order Carnivora; family Ailuridae; genus Ailurus; species Ailurus styani. The sequence continues at coordinate 558,062 of LNAC01000146.1, forward strand.
TTGAAGTTATGGGGTATCAAAGAAAAGAGTAAACATCATTCTTCTGGGTAAAGGGTTAGTGCATTTTTGGTTATATACGGAGTAGTTGTATCATGTTAGGTGGAATTATGGCCTTGTTATTTTCTTTATTTTAGATTAAATATTGTTAAAAGAGATGCATATGGATGCCACAATGACTAGAGACAGTGATGGTTAATTTTATATGTCAACTCGACTAGGCCACCAGGTAGTCTTGACTAACTTGTCTACTATGTCAACTTGACTAACCACCCCCCCACACAGGGTACCCAGATATTTGGTTAAACATTATTCTCAGTGTTTCTGTGAGGATGTTTCTGGATGAGATTAACAGTGTAATCAGTAGCTGAAGAAAGAAGATTGTTCTCCCCAGTGTGAGTGGGCCTCATCCAATCCAGTGAAGGCCTGAATGTGATAAAAATGCTAAGTAAAGGAGAATTCATTCCCCCTTGTAAGATTCTCTTTGAGCAGGGACATCAGTCTTCTACCTTCAGACTTGGACTCAGATTGGAATTTACACCATTGGCTCTCCTGGGTCTCAGGCCTTCAGGCTCAGCCTAGAGCTGGACCATTGGCTTTCCTGAGTTTCCAGCTTGCCTACAAATTTGGGGATTTCTCAGCCTCTGTAACTGCAGGAGCTAATATATCCCCTATTGTCTGTTTCTTTGGAGAAAGTATTATAGGAAAAGTACATAGGGAGGGTGCCCAAACTCCATCTGTTGAATCAGAGAAGACTTTTCAAATTTATATACTATAAATTATAAATAGTTTATATTTAATTGAAGAATTTTCTCAAGAAGCATGGGATGAGAGAGAAAAAGTTAAGAAAACCATGCAGTAAAAAGTTACAATGTCTATTATGGGAAAAATGTAAATACTGATAGCAGAAAGCCAGAAGAGAAACAAAGTCTGATGATACAAAAAAAGGATGGTGTAATTAACAAATAGGTAAACACTCATAATACCCTGATATTAAGATACAAGTTGGGGTGGGGGGCTTCTAGTAGAATTAGGTTTACATTTTGATAATAGAAGGAAGCACTGTTAATAATTATCCTGGGACAACATCCATAAACTAAAGTCTTAGTTCCTGGGAAAACTGGAACTTTTCTAATAAAGAGGAAGAAAAAAAAAAATCAGTGCAGAGACATTTTGTGGATAAGGAGGTAGAAGGTTGTTTATTTGATGATTTCTATATACTCTGCATTACACAGTCATCCAAGAGATTGGAAGCTGAGATAAAGTCATTTAGTGAGAATAAAGTAGGTAGATGAGGAGGTTAGAGTGCAGAGAGCAGAAAAGCACTGAATTGCTAGCTGTGACAAATGAGAGAGCTAACTAGAATCTAAACAGATTAATTGATTATATGAGCACTCAGTTAAAATGGAGAACACATATTTATAATGGAAAACAATGTCTGCATTTGTGGTTCTTACTCTAGTAGAGCTTAAGAGCCAGACTATGTATATAGAGAAGATGAGCAGTTGGTCTGATTCAGAATCAGGGTTTTCTAATTGAGGTCTATGTAAGGAAAATGGGGCAAAAAAAATAGAGCAACGTCTCTAAAGCAGGGGTTGATTTATATGGTGTTGCAAGAAAATGTTTAAATTGTACTTTTAGGGCGCCTGGGTGGCTCAGTGGGTTAAAGCCTCTGCTTTCAGCTCAGGTCATGATCTCAGGGTCCTGGGATCGAGGCCCGCATCGGGCTCCCTGCTCAGCAGGGAGCCTGCTTCCTCCTCTCCTTGTCTCTCTGCCTGCCTCTCTGCCTACTTGTAATCTCTCTCTCTGTGTGTCAAATAAATAAATAAAATCTTAAAAAAAAAGATTTAAATTGTACTTTTATTTTATAAATTTTATCCTTCCAATTTTCCATTTTAAGAAAATTTTAATAATTATTTAATATTTTAATTATTTAATAATTCTTGAACATATTCAATTATTTAATAAAATAACTTAAAACTAATATTATGTTTCTATATTATATATTACATATTATATATTTTATATTACTAAAGAGGGGGTGTGGGGAAAGGGAGATGGTAAAGTGTTAAAAAAGTCTACCTGATAGCAGTATAAAACTTAGATAAAATATATTTGAACATACATTTATCTAAGGCTACAACATAGTCTAAGTAATGCTAAGCCATGACAGCTGGCTTCATTAAAGCCTCTAATCCCTGGTTTCCTTTACTTTTTCTCACATCCTTCCTATTTATCTTAAACATGTGAAATGAGCATAGTGGGTTATATAATTGGAAGTATAGGAGCTTTCATCACTAAGAATGGCTCCAATCTCAGAACTTTAAAAGCTAAACATTTACACTTAATCAAGAAATGCAGACAGTAGCTATGGAAGCACTAATCCAAATGAAGTGGAGATAATGATCCTGGGGAAGAGGAGGTCAAGAAAGTGAGAGGTTAGGCTTTTACACAGGCCTTTTTCGCAAACAGCAAAATTAGCTAATAATGACAGGAAGAAGATGATCCAGGTGACGGTCTTCAAAAATGATATATAGGACCAGATAGTTTGTAAACATCAGCCCCTCTGATGATCAAGGATATAAAGGAGATTATAAAATATGTAACACTGAATCTGTGGGATATAGGTTTGGAGTAAGTTTTATAAGAATTGGGGAGTGAGTTTCCCAAACAAAAGATATGAATGGGCAAGGAAGGATGGATTAACCAGGAGGGTGAAGTCCTGACAAACTGCCAGAATAATCAGGGCTGTTTCCTCTTTGGTGGAAAGAGAATTCTGAAGTCAGTTACAGCCTAGGTGGATTTCAATGTTGAGGGATCTGGGGACTCTGCTAAACAGGGAGACCCCATACTCTCTGGAAGCGGTCCATTTCTGTTTTAATTGACTATATGGCTCTGCCGTTGATGTTGCTAATCCATCGACTCAGGGTGTAGTGAGAGGCCTGATCTGTACATGAGATTAACAGGCAAAGGATCCAGAGTTCAGAGGCCACGTTCATTACTAAGGACTATTTCAGCTTAGAACTCGCTGACCTCGAAGTCCAGAGCTTAATCATGGTAGCAGTGGTACAGGTACAGAGAAAGTAATGGTCCTGGGAAGGACATGATAAAAGGGTCATGAAATTGAGAGATTAGGGCATCTCACAACATATCCCACAACGTATGTTACTGTGTAGGTGATCAGGTATAACAGATCAGCAGTGTTGCCTAGATATTCATCTAATTCTCCAAGTGAAAATAGTCAAAATAAGCATTTGTACATTAGAGTTCCAGCATAAGAATTACAAGATAGAATTACTTGCTTCCCTACATTGCTTCACATTAGAGAATTTTCTTCATTTTGAAGAAGGACAAGAAAATGGAGGCAAAGAGTACTGGCCTGCAATTTACTTCCTTCTACTGGCAAATTCTGTGTCTTAGAGTAATTTAGTTAACTTCTCAGGTACTTCATCTAGAAAATAAAGATATAAGCAGTTATAATTTAAATATACATTTTTAAAAAACCATTATAATAAACTAAATTGACTGGGATGTGTGTTACAGCTCATTCTTCGAGAGAAATATGTCAGAGGCTAAATGATTTTCCAAATTTCACACAATTCTATACTAAGTTGGACTTAGAGCCCAGTTCTCCAACTCAGAGCATTACATGATTCTACAAATTTGAGTTATTATTGTTAATTGCATTTATATCCATTTTACAAAATGGTAATTTCTGTATCACAATGAGTTCAAGATAAAATTCAACTTAAAAGAGAAACAGGGACTAAAGCAAACTCTAAAGCAGTAATAATAACCAAGCCTCATTCCAACTTTCAAAAGAAATCCAGGACTCTACTAATCCTATCTTGACAAGGTACCCTTCCCTATAAATTTACTGAGATTCACTCTATAAACAAGGAATAAATACACATGGGCAAACATGTCAATTGGTTGTTTATTAGTCTTGTGCTTAAGATGCTCAAAGTGGAGACCTGGTCAAGCTGAGTTAGAAAATATGGCCAAGCATAAAGGCCCAAGAGAACACACACAAAACTGAAATTCTGGCATTTTGTCAATCTTAGGCCGGACTGGTAATAGAGGAGATGAAAATATTAATGAATGTGCTTCAGTTCATTTTGAAGAAAGTGGAGAACAAGACAGATGAGTTCTAACAGGGCCATTAATTGGTTCACCATTGCCCAGAGTAGAAGAGACAGTTGCTTGTGGGTGCACACACAGAGAATGTCTGCACACTGTGAGCTTCCCCAGGAGTGAAAGTGGTCCAAGCAATTTTCTTGTGTCTGACCAAAATCTCAGTAATTGTTCTTTTTCTGTGCATGTACAGAATGAGAGAGGGACAAAGAGGATAACAGAAAGGGGAAGGAAATGGAGGCAAAGATCTTCCTTACAATACACACTAATAAAAAGCAATGCCAATTTGTCAGAGGTGGGGTGGGGGTGTGGGTGAGGGTAGATTCAGCAAAAGCTATACCTACTGCTGAGATTCAAATACTGAACTGCATATCTGCTACACTGGTGATGCTTGGATAGGTCTCAGGATTTTTTATTATTGTATTTGTATTTTCTTAAAGGAAATGATAGATGTATTCCAGTATTCTGGGGGCAGAAGGGGAGTATCATGCACAGATTCTGCAGGTGACTCCCACCCAGACTGGAAGCATTAACAAAGTTTCTTAGTGGACCTGTGTATTACTGGAACGGAGCCTGGAAATATAATACTGTGTTGTGAATATATCTCTTTCTTTTTTTTTTTATTTAAGATTTTTTTTTTTTAATTTGACAGAGAGAGAGAGATTACAAGCAGGCAGAGAGGCAGGCAGAGAGAGCCCCATGCAGGGCTCCATCTCATGAGCCTGAGATCATGACCTGAGCCAAAACCAAGAGTCAGACTCAACCGACTATGCCACCGAGGCGGCCCAGAAATGTTGGATAACTTAACTGACACAGTGAATTTATGTGGAACATATTAACCATATCTCACAGAAATATTCACTTGAATCTGTGTGTTTCCCTATAAAAAGCAAACAGAAACAATAAGAATGACTTGAGTCTTCACTTTAATAGGGGGGGCCTCACTTTCTATTAAGACTGACCACATTGTACAGTCCTGGTGGCCCCTCTTGCCAGCTAAGGCAATGACTCTTTCCTCCCACATAAGACCATCTGACACATGATATTCCTTTGAATACGTTTTTTCTCATAGGCTAGCATACTAGTTAAGTGACACAAGCTTCTAGAACAACTGAATTCTTAGGGACGTAATAAAAATTTATTTCTTGTTTTAAAAAAATCCTAATTTCCACAAAAGAGAAGAAGACGACTGATCTCTTCACAAGTCAAAGATTCTGCCAAAATCAATCGGTTTTTCTCTCTTTCTCTTCTCCATCCACAACTTCAATCTTTCTAAAAACTTAATTAAATGAAAAATCCAGGCACCACAAATACTGGGAAAACTGATGTGAGTATAAACAGACTAAGAGGCTGTGTTTCATAATACTTAACTAAGCTGTAGTAGGGGAGTGAAACAGTTAAATGATTATTATATTAAGACTTCTGGTTAAATTTCAATAGGAACATACACATAGATAGGTAACAAATATACTTCATTTTATCCATAGCTAAATCTGGTCCCTTCTAATATGCCCTCCAGGCAGAGGGAATATGAAAGGCTTTGACTTTTTCTGTACTCTAGCTTTTTTCAGTTTTCAAAAAGCTCTTCACTCCACTGTTGCTAAGAAGAAAAAGAAACTGTTGCCAAGTAACAAGAAAATACAGTGTCCAGCATGTGTGCGTGTCTCCTCAATGCATATCAAATGCAAAACCCTCAGCTGCTCTCAAGGACATGGTATGAGTGAGATATCACTCAGAAACACAGTAATATAGGAGTTTCAGGCCCATCTGACCCCAAGAAGTTCAGTGCTTCTCTAACAGTGATATTAAACTATACATACAATTTTTTATATTCCACTTTGAGGAACAAGTACATCACTAATGCAATTGCACTTTTCATTTACCTGAAGCTCTTTGCTTAATCATGAGCAAGTAATTTAAAGGCAAATTATCGTGCTTGTTTCATTTCTTCTTCCTGACCAAACACAGATGTCATAGCTGACCTGTTTAACAAGACTACCTCTCTGCTCAAAAGCAATAGGTAGGCTAACAAATCGATTATGATTCACCTTGATGTGATACCAGAGAGTCACTTCATGATTTGAGAAAGTTACAGATGTACATTCAAGAAATCAACTCATCCAAAAAGCATCGCAATCCAAAAAAATATTAAATGAATAGTCACTCTGAATAACCTCTATTTGCTATGTCCCCTTTTAAGAAACTTTAAACAACCCTCCATGTTTTGCTGCCATTTGTACCAGTACCTACATTGATGCCAAAGCCAGTGAGACCAGCCATGCACCTAAAGACAATCAATTTGCTGGATGAGTTAAGCAACTTATCTTCCCTTGAAAATGTGTATTAGGGGAGCCATACTTAGATGGTGGTTGGCATTGGGGCCATGTAACCATCGGGCCACGTTGAGATATATTCAGGCAGGATGAAATCATGTAGAGAAGAGATCAAGGTAAGGGAAATAAGAGAATGAGAGAGACCGTACAGCACTCGACATTAAAAGGACAAAAAGTAAACAACCCATGAGAGAAGTGGACATTCACTGACCTTAATAAGACTGGGCTGTATTAACATTTGTCGATTTTATTTTTCAAATATTCCTTTCAAGTGTTCCCCATTAAATCCCACCCCTTTGCTTTAGAAAGTTTCTGTATCTTCTGGGTCATTGTCAGGTATTAAATTTATTTATTTATTTATTTATTTATTTTAATTTTTTTAAAGATTTTATTTATTTATTTGACACAGAGAGAGAGATCACAAGTAGGCAGAGAGGAAGGCAGAGAGAGAGAGAGGAGGAAGCAGGCTCCCTGCCGAGCAGGGAGCCCGATGCGGGCCTCAATCCCAGGATCCTGAGATCATGACCTGAGCCGAAAGCAGAGGCTTTAACCCACTGAGGCACCCAGGCACCCCAGGTATTAAATTTAGTTCAGTCTAGTTTAATACTCCAGTCTCATATCTGATTCAAAGCACTTACTCCCACCCTGCTTTACAGACATCTACTCCTCCTAGTCACTTGCTCTTTTTATGGCTGAGGGGTAGAGAAAGACATGAAAATGAGGAAATGTGCCCAGACTTAACTTGGCAAGCCTATCTCTGGTGATAATTATTCCTGGACATTTTGGTTCAGTCTAATCATATCAGATGTTGGATATCCCTGAGAAGATGGTAAGCATGATTTTTCTTAAAATAGGCTTCACTTTGATCCTAGACCCCTCCACTGTTGATCATTTCCTCAGACAGAGGCAGTTTTTGCCCTACGTGATCCTGCTTGAAGTCTACTTTCTGATCCTTGTTTTCTTTTAATGTTGGACATCTCATTGCTTTGCGTGGCAGCTGTCTGGGCAGGTCTATACCTTCTGCCACTTCATTAATTTCCTTTCACCTTCCAACAAATATCCATGAACTACTGAGATCCTCTTTGTCATTAACTGAGGGTCAAAGAGAAAAAGGATGGAACAGGCTGCCTTCACCTTCTTCCGAATAAGCTTTATCATTCTTCCCCAAGCCTCAACAGTATGAGATACTCCAGATGATCCTCAGCCTACAAAATCCACACACAATAAATGGACAACATCCCAAATTCAGAGAATACAAGTCAAGGTCTGCCAGGAGCCTCATTACTCTCTTCTCAGAGGATCACAGAACAATGGGCTTTCAGGTTCTGCAATTTGACCAATACCGACCCAGGGAATGAGATACCTAGTTCTATTTCTTAGAAAACCCCAACCTCTCCTCATAATTCTCTTCTACCACCCCATCAAACTTGGCTTTGGTGGTGGTAAGGAGGCCTTACTTTCTCTCTCCCATGGCTGAGAAAGGAGGTGGTGTGTGTGTGTGTGTGTGTTGGGAGGGGATACTGACTAGCCTTTTAGCATTTTTGGTACTGTGAGGGAAGGCTACAGCTCTCAATGACAAGACACCCTAAGTGACTCCATCTTGTCTTCACTATTCCACTTTGTTCAACTGCTTAACTTTTGTTGATGCCAAGAGGAAACAAAAGTGCTGAGACTGCTGAGAAAGGACTTGATGAGGACTATGAAAAACATTTTTTCTTAAAAACTGATAAGATGACCTAAATAAGCCAATGAATTATAAATTCAAATTATTTGTCCATCAATCAGAATGACTAAAAAACAATTTAATGGACTTCATAGCAATTTCCTCTTTTTTTTTTCCCCTGTAAAAGTCTCTCACTATTTTTCCTCAGTGAGGTCCTTTTGGGTTTCTACCTTAATCTGTGCTCCCCAAATTATAATTCTAAGACCTAATAATAAATGCTTTTGCTTGCATTTCAATGCCTCACCATTCCTTGTCAACAGTGCAATCTGTTGCAATCTGTGCAATGTGCCAAGACTGTCTGACTTCTCCGTTTACCCTCAAGTTTCTTTTTTTATTCACTAGAGAGGGAGTGGTGGGAGAGTCATGGGTAAACTCTCTGGAGAGTAATCTAACCACCGTTGTGGATTGCTCATTGGAATTCCCTTCAGAATATTCTGGACTCTTAGAATCGCTTAGAGTCTGTTATGAATTTAATTTACAGTTAGACTTAACTGCAATTCCAGAATACTAGAAAAAGGTGAAGAAAAAGTTTGCTTCAATATCATTTAATGGACTGACTATATAGTTTAAACCCCCCTTCTCATGAAATCTAGCTAGCTGTATTTCCTGTCTTTGGTTTCTATGAGATCTAATATTAAAATAAACCAACAACTTACTTTATCAATTTCTATGGGTTTCTGTCCTTCTGCTCAAACATTGCCCAGTGGAGATAATAAGCAAGTTCCCATAAAAATCTCTGGGAAGAAATGACAAGATACATCAATCAACTTAGAATCTACTTGAAAGACAAAACTTACACAAACAAAAATAACAATATACCATATTCAGTGAGTACCAAAAGAATTTTAAGACAAAACTGTCACTCAGTGAAGCTACTGGTTCAAACCAGGCAGTCACGCCATTTTCTTTTTTTTTTTTTACTTAAATTTTATTTAACATACAGTGACATATTGATTTCAGGAGTAGAACTCAGTGATCCATCAACAACATCCAGTGTTCATCACAAGTGCCCTCTTCAATACTGATCACCCATCTAGCTCATCCCTCACTTACCTCCCTTCATCAAACCCTCAGTTTGTTCTCTATTATTAAGAGTCTCTTTTGGTTTATTTCCCTCTCTCCTTTCTTTTACCCTCTTCCCATATGTTTCTCTGTTTTCTTCCTTAAATTCCACATGTGAGTGAAATCATATGATATTTATCTTTCTCTGGTTGAGTTATTTTGCTTAGCATAATACACTCTAGCTTCATCCACATTGCTGCAAATGGCAAAAATTTCATTCGATGGCTGAATAATACTCCATTGTGTACTGTGTCTGTGTGTGTATATATATATATATATACCATATCTTCTTTATTCATCAATCAATGGACATTTGGGTTCTCTCTATAGTTTGGTTAATGTTGATAATGCTGCTATAAACATCCAGGTGCATGTATGCCTTCCAATCTGTATTTTGCATCCTTTGGGTAAATACCTACTGGTGCAATTGTTGGATTGTAGGGTAGTTCTATTTTTAGTTTTTTAAGGAATCTCCATACTGTTCTCCAGGGTCGCTGTACCAGTTTACACTCCGACCAACAGTACAACATCCTCACCAAAGTCTTGTTTCCTGTGTTCTTAATTTTCATTATTCCGACAGGTGTGAGGTGGTATTTCATTGAAGTTATGATTTGTATTTCCCTGATGATGAGTGATATTGACCATCTTTTCATGTGTCTGTTAGCCATCTACATGTCTTCTTTGGAAAGTGTCTATTCATGTCTTCTGCCCATTTCTTAACAGGGTTATTTGTTTTTTGGGTATTGAGCTTAATAAGTTCTTTATATATAATGGACACTAGCCCTTTATCTCATATGTCATTTGCAAATATCTTCTCCCATTCCCCAGGTTGCCTTTTAGTTTTGTTAATTGTTTCCTTAGCTGTGAAGCAGCTTTTTATCTTGATGAAGTCCCAATAGTTCATGTTTGCTTCTGTTTCCCTTGTCTCCAGTGATGTTTCTAGTAAGAAGTTGCTATGGCTGAGGTCAAAGAGGTTGCTGCCTATGTTCTCCCTTAGGATTTTGATGGTTTCCTGTCTCACATTTAGGTCTTCCATCCCTTATGAATTTATTTTAGTGTATGGTGTAAGAAAGTGGTCCAGTTTCATTCTTCTGAATGTTGTTGTCCAGTTTTCCCAACACTATTTGTGAAGAGACTGTCTTTTTTCCATTGGATATTCTTTCCAGCTTTGTCAAAGATTAGTTGACCATAGAGTTGTGGGTCCATTTCTGGGTTCTCTATTCTGTTCCACTGATCTATGTGTCTGTTTTTGTGCCAGTACCATATTGTCTTGATGACTACAGCTTTGTAATATATCTTGAAATCTGGAATTGCAATGTTTCCAGTTTTGTTTTTCCTTTTCAGGATTGGTTTGGCTATTTGGGGTCTTTTGTGGTTCCATACAAATTTTAGGATTGTTTGTTCGAGCTCTGTGAAAATGTTGGTGGTATTTTGATAGGGATTGCATTAAATATGTAGATTGCTTTGAGTAATACAGACATTTTTTAAAAGTTTGTTCTTCCAATCCACGAGCATGGAATGCTTTTCCATTTCTTTGTGTCCTCTTCTATTTCTTTCATAAGTGTTCTATAGTTTTCAGACTACAGATCTTTTGCCTGTTTAGTTAGGTTTACTCCTAGGTACCTTACTGTTTTTAGTACAATTGCAAATGTGACTGATACCTTGATTTCTCTTTCTGCTGCTTTGTTATTGGTGTATAGAAATGCAACAGATTTCTGCATGTTGATTTTATATCCTGCAACTTTGCTGAATTCATGTATTAGTTTTAGCAATTTTTTGGAGGAGTCTTTCAGGTTTTCTACATAGAATTATCAAGTCATCTGCAAATAGTGCAAGTTTGACTTCTTCCTTGCTGATTTAGATGTCTTTCATTCCTTTTTGTTGTCTGATTGCTGAGGCTAAGACTTTTAATACCAAGTTAAATAGTAATGGTGAGAGTGGACATCTTTGTCTTGTTCATGACCATAGGGGAGAAGCTCTCAGTTTTTCCTCATTGAGGATGATATTAACTGTGAGTCTTTCATATACTGCCTTTATGATATTGAAGTATGTGCCCTCTATCCCTATTTTCTTGAGAGTCTTTATCCAGAAAGGATGCTGTATTTTGTCAAATACTTTTTCTGCATCTTCTGAGAGGATCATATGGTTCTTCTTCTTTCTTTTTCTTTTTCATTTTTTTAAAGATTTTATTCATTTATTTGACAGAGAGAGAGAGAGATTACAAGTAGGCAGAGAGGCAGGCAGAGAGAGAAGGAAGCAGGCTCCGTGCTGAGCAGGGAGCCCAATGCGGGGCTCGATCCCAGGACCCTGGGATCATGACCTGAGCCGAAGGCAGAGGTTTTAACCCATTGAATGACCCAGGTGCCCCGTTCTTTCTTTTTGTTAATATGGTGTATCACATTGATTTGTGAATATTGAACCACCCCTGCAGCCCAGGAATAAATCCCACTTGTTAGTGCTGAATAATTATTTTAATGTACTGTTGAATTTGATTTACTAGTATTTTATTGAAAATTTCTGCATCCATGTTTATCAGGGATATTGGCTGGTAATTCTCCCTTTTAGTGCTGTCTTTGTCTGGTTTTGGAATCAAGGTAATAACTACATAGAATGAGTTTGGAAGTTTTCCTTCCATCTCTATTTTTTGGAACAGTTTGAGAAAAATGATATTAACTCTTCTTTAAATGTTTGGTAGAATTCCCCTGGGAAGCCATCTGGCCCAAGAGTTTTGTTCGTTGGGAGATTTTGATTACTGATTTAATTTCTTTGTTGGTTATGGGTCTGTTCAAATTTTCTATTTCTTCCTGTTTCAGTTTTGATAGTTCATAAATTTGTAGGAATTTGTTAATTTCTTCCAGATTGCCCAACTTGTTGGCATATAATTTTTCATAGTAATCTCTTATAATTGTATTTCCATGGTGTTGGTTATGATCTCTCCTCTTTCATTCATGATTTTATCTATTTAGGTCCCCTTTCTTTTCTTTTTGGTAAGTCTGCCCAAGGGTTTATCAATTTTATTAATTTTTTCAAAAAACCAGCTATTAGTTTCATTGATCTGTTCTCCTGTGTTTCTGTTATTGTTGTTTCTATATCATTTATTTCTACTTTAATCTTTATTACTTCCCTTCTCCTGTTGGCTTTAGGCTTTATTTGCTGTTCCTTTTTTAGCTCCTGTAGGTGTAAGGTTAGGTTGTATATTTGAGAATTTTCTTGCTTCTTGAAGTAGGCCTGTACTGCAATATACTTTCCTCTTAGGACCACCTTTGCTGCATCCCAAAGGGTTTGGACCATGATGTTTTCATTTTCATTTGCTTCCTTATATTTTTTATTTCTTCCTTAATTTCCTGGTTTACTCATTCACTCTTTATCCTGATGTTCTTTAACCTCCATGTATTTGAGATCTTTACAAATTTTTTCTTGTGGTTGACTTCAAGCTTCACAGTGTTATGGTATGAAAATATGCATCTATGATCTCAATTTTTTTTACTTGTCAAGGGCCAATTTGTGACCCAGGATGTGATCTATTCTGGGGAATGTTCCATGTATACTAGAAAAGAACGTGTATTCTGCTACTTTAGGGTGAAATGTTCTCAATACATCTGTTAAGTCCATCCAGTCCAGCACATATTCAAAGCCATTGTCTCCTTGTTGATTTTTTGCTTAGATAATCTATCCATTGCTGTAGTGGGGTGTTAAAGTTCCCTATTATTATCATATTGTTAATGAGTTTCTTTAGGTTCATTATTAACGATTTATATATTTGGGTGTTCCCAAGTTGGAAGCATAAATATTTGCAGTCATTAGATCTTCTTTTGGATAGGTTCCTTAATTATGATACAGTGCCCTTCTTCATGTCTTGTTACAGTCTTTTATTTAAAATCTAGTTTATCTGATAAAAGTATGTCTACTCTAGCTTTCTTTTTGATATCCATTAGCATGATAGATGATTCCCCATCCTCCCATTTTCAATCTGCAGGTGTCTTTAGGTCTAAAATGAGTCTCTTGCAGGCAGCATATAGATGGATCTTGGTTTTTTTGTTTTTGTTGTTTTGATTGAAGCATTTAGTCCATTTACATTTAGAGCGATTATTGAAAGATATGAATATAATGCCATTGTGTCATCTGTAGAGTTGGTGTTTCTGGTAATGTTCTCTGGTCCTTTCTAGTCTTTGTTGCTTTTGGTGTTTGCTTGCTTGTTTTTCTCTATTCAAAGAGGCTGTTTAAATTTCTTGCAGGGCTGGTTTAGTGGTCACAAACTTCTTTAGTTTTTATCTGTCTGGGAAACTCTTTGTCTCTCCTATTCTGATGGACGGCCTTGCTGGATAAAGGATTCTTGGCCTTATATTTTTCCCACTCAGCACATTGAATATATCCCACCACTCTCTTCTGGCCTGTCAAGTTTCTGTAGACAGATCTGCTGTGAATCTGATCTAACCATTATAGGTTAAGGATTTTTTTTCCCCTTGCTGCTTTCAAGATTCTTTCTTTGTCTTGTGTATCTTACGAACTTGACTGATATGTCTTGGCAATGGTCAGCTTTTGTTGAATTTAATAAGTTTTCTGTGCTTCTTGGATTTTGATGCCTCTATCCTTCCCCAAATTAGGGACATTTTCAGCTATAATGTATTCAAATAAACCTTCTGTCCCTTTTTCTCTCTCTTCATCTTCTGGGACTCCTAGGATACAAATGTATTACATTTAATAAGTTGCAGAGTTCCCTAAATCTACCTTCATGATCCATTACCTTTCTTTCCCTCTTCTTTCCAGCTTCATTATTTTTCATAATTTTATCTTCTATTAACTGATTCGCTCCCCTAATTCATCCATCCTCATTTTTATGGCATTCATTTGGGTTTGCATCTCGGTTAGAGCATTATTAATTTCAGCCTGATTAGATTTTAATTTCTTTTATCTCTGCAGTAAGGGATTCTCCAGTGTCTTCTATACTTTTTCCCAAGGCCAGTTATTATCCTTATAATCATTGTTTTAAATTCTAGTTTAGACATCTTACTTATGTCTGCATTGATTCAATCCCTAGCCATGAGTTCTGCTTCCTGGTCTTTCTTTTGGAGTGTATTTCCTCATCTTGTCATTCTGTCCAGAAAAGAAGAAAGAAAAACAAACAAACAAATAAAAAAACAAAGAAAAAATAAAAACCAAAAGAAACTAGATCCTGGGTGTGTTTTGGTCTGTTTGTTAAAAGAAACTAAATTTGAAAAATAAAATAAAATAAAATAAACAAACAAAAATATATATGTATGTAAAACATATATAATTTTTTTAAAAATAAAAATTTTAGGGCGCCTGGGTGGCTCAGTGGGTTAAAGCCTCTGCTTTCGGCTCAGGTCATGATCTCAGGGTCCTGGGATCGAGGCCCACATCGGGCTCTCTGCTCAGCAGGGAGCCTGCTTCCCCCTCTCTCTCTGCCTGCCTCTCTGCCTCCTTGTGATCTCTCTCCCGCTGTGAAATAAATAAATAAAATCTTTAAAAAAAAAAAAAAAAATAAAAAAAAATAAAAATTTTAAAAGAATTGAAAAAATAAGAAAATAAATGAAAAAATAATAATAAATAATAAAGAGTAAAGCAAAAAAGAAGCTAGATCCTATTTCCCCTAGAGCTGAAGCTTTGCAGCACTCTATAATGAGTAGACTTGGTGTGAGTGAGTTGTTTGTGCTGGTCTTCTGGGGGAGGGACCTGTTGCTCTGATTCTCAGATGGACTTGCCCTAGTCGAAATGCACCTCCGGGGGGACATGGCCTGGTGTAAGTGGCTACAGCCTCCACTGGGTGGTGCCGTTTTGCTCCCTGAAGTCTTTCAGCACTGATGGGCAGGATGAATATGGTGGCATCCCACTCTATAGCCCCAGAGCTGAAAGTTCACACACACCCAGGCACTCTTCAAGGAGCCCTCACAGCTTCACAGAATCAATCACCCCTCTTGCATCCCCAGTTTCCATCAGAATTCTGCATTCACCCTACCTGTGTCCAAGCTTTTTTTTTAATCTCGGGCACAGAAATGAGTTTCAAAACTCCAAATTTTAGGGACTTCTGCAGTGCAAACCTGCGCTATTCCTCTGGGAAAGGGTCTCACCACACTTTCGCCATTCACCAGCCTGTCCCAGGAAAGTGGTCACATGCTGATTGGAATTTACGGCAAAACAGAGCAGAAAGCCAGCACCAGTACTCACTGTTCTCAGCCAGCTTCCCCACTCCTGTGGCTGGGAAGAGTGCAGCACATTGGTTTCACCTATTCTTGCAACCCAGAGGATCTTCAGACCTTGCTGTCACTCCTGGCACTGTGCTCCACTTTACATCGTAGCACCTTTAAGCCAGGCACATTCCCCATGGTAGTGGACTTCTAAAAGTTCAGATTTTGTACTCTGCTACTTACAATACTTTGCAGTAGCCTGCTTAAGCAGGCCTCCCTCCCAGCCACCATACCCACAGTTATATCTCCCCCAAGTCAACTCTCTACACTTCCTATCTTCCAAAATGTGATTGCTTTTCTACTTGGAGACTTACTCAGACTTGACACTATTAATACTAGCACTGCACAAAAAGGTCAATTATTTTATCTACGACCCTTTTGTGTCTACTTTACATAAAAAAATACTCTTATCTATTCCTTTAATACCACCTTGGCTTGACTGAATCAGCCATTCAATGGTCCCAGCCATTGGGACATTTTACCCAAGCTGGCCCAATTGTATTCTATCTGGTATTTGGAATATGTATGACTTGAAGCCACTGGACAAGGCTCAGTTGATTTCTTTACCTAAGAAGCTCTACAGATCTGGGGGTGAGGTGGTATACACACACCAAAATAGAAAGAACTAGTCTGGAAAATGAGAGGGAGAGAAAGGAAGGGAAAGATGAAAGGAGAGAGTGAGAGAGGAGGAGAGAGAAGCTGTGCTGGTGAGGGATTGTAAGACTAAACTGGGTTGTGTAGGGGTGGAAAACTTCTCTTTCTAGATTCTTTGCTTGGCTTAACAATTAAATCAACATAAGAAATTAATAGGAGAAAAACAAATTTACTATTTTATATACATAAGCCCCATAAAAATATGAAACTCAAAGAAATGATCAAAGCAGGCAGCTTTTATACCTTTTAGACAAAGAAATAATAATTTTTGTGAAGAACTGGCAAGGCAAAGGGGTTTCACCTTGGAATAGCAAATTTGTGAAGAAGTAACAAGTTTTATTTATATAGTCTTCGCTGCCTTAAATTCCCTGTATCTCGTGATAAGGATGTCTTCTATCTTCTTGGTACAAGGAGAGTACTTTTCACATAGGTATTTATTACCTGCTTTCAGAGAGACAAGGGAGGATCAGTTGTTTTTTTTTTTTTCTTGCTGTTTCTCAAATAACTTTAGTTCAAAATAATCAATATGCAAGAATGGCATATTTGGTGGTGGCATATTCTTCTCTCCTTCAGTTGATTTCTGCCTCTTTGGTCACTTGTTCTATCACTAGATGAGCCCCAAAGAGCCTCATAAAGAATTTTTCTAAAGCTTTTTCTAGTATCTCCCCTATAGGTATTCCTGCCCAGATAGGCTTGCTGCCAGGCCACGAGAAACAGGATCAAACTAGACAGGTTCAAGATGGCTGATAAAATGGGTCAAAGTTCACACTATTCCTTACTTACACTGCATTAAACTACTAAAATCTCCTCCCTACAGGCACCATGACAGGAAACCCTTGAAAAAATAAGGAAGAAAAAGGGATGTGGCCTAAGTTCTTGGAAATCTCTATCCCTGCCTCAAAACCTGGCTGACATGAAGCATCCCCCAGTGTGCTCCCAACCATATCATCTGCACCACTCAGCTTCTCCAGAAGAAGGTGCCTACAGAGCATGAGTTCCCCTTGTTCATTCTCTGGTCATTGAATAAATTACTGGTTTGTCATCAAATCCTATCTTGCCACTTGTCTATTTGGCAAACAGTATTTAATAGGGAAAGAACCTACCATTCTGGTAATAATGCCAGTCATCATGGGGCTCTTATGCATTTCTGGTGCCCAGTTTTGAGCTATGGCCTCATAGGCTACTTTATGGAACTTGAGATCAATTAAGAATAATGTGATGCTTGAAGTGAACTGGGTGAGATACTTTGTGGTTCATTGGAACCTTTCTTCACTAACCCTCTCATATCCCAAAAAGCACTGAGATGACTGATATAAGATCTCAACATTATGGTTCCTCAGGAAGCTAAAAACCCATTGCAGTTGCCATTTTCCAAAAGCATTTTTTCAACAATGTCACGTGCAATAGAGGGGCCATACATTGAATAGGATAGAATATGCTTTCTTTAATGATCCTATAAGTTTCTTGACACCATCAATATATCAGATCAAGGTAATTTCAGTAAGGTCTCAAAAAAAAAGTGACTTTCTTATATGGAGTGTAACATATAGCCTACTAAAGTAGAAGGCTTATTAGGTTGCTGATTGCTGTTGCTAGGACTTCCAGTATTATGTTGAACAATAGTGACGAGAGTGGGCATCCTGATCGTGTTCCTGATCTTAAGGGAAAGGCTCTCAGTTTTTCCCCATTGAGAATGATACTCGCTGTGGGCTTTTCATAGATGGTTTTTATGAAATTGAGGAATGTTCCCTCTATCCCTACACTTTTAAGAGTTTTAATCAGGAAACGATGCTGTATTTTGTCAAATGCTTTTTCTGCATCAATTGAGAGGACCATGTGTTTCTTGTCTCTTCTCTTATTTATGTGTTCTATCACATTGATTTGCAAATGTTGAACCACCCTGGAATCCCAGGGATAAATTCTACCTGGTCATGATAGATAATCCTTTTAATGTACTGTTAGATCCTATTAGCTAGGATCTTGTTGAGAATTTTGGCATCGAGAGTCATCAGGAATATTGGTCTGTAATTCTCCTTTTTGATGGATTTTTTTGCCTGGTTTGGGGACCAAGGTAATGCTGGCTGGCTTCATACAATGAGTTTGGAAGTTTTCCTTCTATTTCTATTTTTTGAAACAGCTTCAGGAGACTAGGTATTATTTCTTCTTTTAATGTTTGGTAAAATTCCCCAGAGAATCTATTAGGCCCTAGACTCTTGTTTTTTGGGAGGTTTTTGATCACTGCTTCAATCTCGTTACTGGTTATTGGTCTATTCAGTTTGTCAACTTCTTCCTATTTCAGTCTTGGTAGTTGACAGGTTTCCAGAAAGGCATCAATTTCTTCCAGGTTGCTTAATTTATTGGCATGTAGTTGTTGATAATAATTTCTAATAATCATTTCTATTTCCTTCGTGTTAGTCATGATCTCTTCTCTTTCATTCATAATTTTATTAATTTGGGTCCTTTCTCTTTTCTTTTGGATAAGTCTGGCCAAGATAAAAAGTGCCTACACAGCAAAGGAAACAGTCAAAAAACCAAAGAGACAAGCCACAGAATGGGAGAAAATATTTGCAAATGACACTACCGAAAAAGGGCTGGTATCCAAAATCTATAAAGAACTTCTCAAACTCAACACCCCCCGAAAAAATAATAATAATCATGTCAAAAAATGGGCAGAAGACATCAACAGACACTTCTCTAAAGACAACATACAAATGGCTAACAGACATGAAAAAATGTTCAACATCATTAGAAATCAGGGAAATTCAAATCAAAATCACTATTGAGATACCACCTTACACCAGTTAGAATGGCAAAAATTGACAAGACAAGAAACAACAAATGTTGGAGGGGTTATGGAGAAAGGGGAACCCTCTTACACTGTTTTTGGGAATGCAACTTGGTGCAGCCACTTTGGAAAACAGTGTGGAGGTTCTTCATAAAGTTAAAAATAGAGCTACCCTATGACCCAGCAATTACACTACTGGGTATTTACCCCAAACATATAGATGTAGTGAAAAGAAGGGCCATATCCACCCTAATGTTCATAGCAGCAATGTCCACAATATCCAAACTGTGGAAGGAGTCGAGATACCCTTCAACAGACAAATGAATAAAGAAGATGTGGTCCATATATACAATGGAATATTAGCCATCAGAAAGGATGAATACCCAACATTTGCATCAACATGGATAGAACTGGAGATTATGCTAAGTGAAATAAGTCAAACAGAGAAAGTCAATTATCATATGGTTTCACTTACTTGTGGAACATAAGGAATAGCATGGAGGACATTAGGAAAAGGAAGGGGAAAATGAAGGGAGAGAAATCAGAGTGGGAGACGAACCACGAGAGACTATGGACTCCAGGAATCAAACTGAGAGGGTTCTGGGGGGCAGTGGGGGTGGGGTGGATGAGCCTGGTGATGGATATTAAGGAAGTCATGGATTGCATGGAGCACTGGGTGTTAAACAATGAATCATGGAACACTACATCAAAAACTAATGATGTACTGTATGGTGACTAACATAACATAATAAAAAAATTATTTAAAAAAAGAAGGCTTATCAGGATGCCGTATGGAGGTTAGGTGAGTTACTTATTTATCTCCAATAAAGTATCAAAATCTTACATTTAAATAATATGTTCATGCTATTCAGTTCACTTGCAATTTCAGTTGACTTAGGGCTTTTGAACAGACCATTTTCTTGCTTTTATGCTCACTCACTCTGTGTTTACTTCTACTGAAAATATGCAGCAAACACTAAAGTCTCTCTAGTGACAGGGTTCAGATATGGATCTCCAGTTCTTCTTCATTAAAGATCTGCTTTGGTTCTATTTGTTATTATCTTTTTTTTTTCTATGTCCCATACACTGTTATTTCAACCTCTTGCCTTAGAAAGGAGATATTTCAGGGATCTTGTTCAATTTTTGTACCACTCCATAATTTCACTTTTAGTACTGACTTTATTTAACTGATTTATCCAGAGGTTTGTTTACTACAGTAAAACTATTAAACAGTTACTATTATTCACTTGATAATTTTTAATGGCCTTTTTTGTCAATCTCTAGATGGTCTATTTTATGTCTAGCACATATTGAAATGAGGAGATAGGAATGCTGGAGTTAAAACCTTTTTCAACAAGATGGTCATTTCCTGATTAGGGTCTCAATTACATATGGATTGCATTGGCAAGAAACGCTTCTTGAAGCAAAATCTGTTTTGCCTGTAGCAGGACAGGGATACAGTGGGTTTAAATACTTCACAGCCGATATCATGTGGTCTATTTAAGCAACCGGCAGGGCAAGAAATTCTTATTCGAGTCTATATGTTATGGATTTTTTATCCTTAGCTTGGAGCATAGTGTCAGACATATAGTAAAAACTCAATAAATCTTTGTGCATTTCAATTGAATTGTTTAGTCACAAAAACACATGTAACCTATGTACCTTTTCAGTCTCTTTATTCCTGCATATAAAGAAAAAAGCATTGACTAGAATAATAATATTCCAAGATTTGACAAAGTTTCTGGTGTATGACTCAAAGGCTTTTGTAATAAATAGAGTGGCATAAGGTAGCATATCATTTTTGTAGCAGGAACATGTCAACATCCAAGATTAAAGTATTGCAAAACGGAAAAAATTTCAAATACTAGAAAAACTCGAGGAAGGTTGTAGTGACAGAAAATCAGGAAAGGCAATTATGATGACTTCTGATCTGTATTTTGTTCGAAGGCATTATCTATAAGCCAATAAAATTCCTAAATAAAGTTATTCCAATCTGAAAAGTATTACAGTATTAAAACCTATTTTCAGGTGCTCAATACACAATAATACACAGTGGTGTTATTTGTAGATTTACGTTGCGTTTCACTCCAATATCACCGCCTCTGAGATTTCACCTTTCCCTCAAGCGGACATTTTCTCCTTTGTACCAGTTATTTTAATCTGTTATTATTAGTTTATCATAGGGTGTTTTAAATGTTTTATATGTTTTTCAGATCTTTGAAACCATGAACTTTTTAAAGTAGGAGTCATGACTTATTTACTTTTTCATTCTTAATACTTAGCAATAATATGTTCTCAATATATATTTGTAAAGATAAAGAGACTTTTTTTCCTAGTAGAAGCAAAAATTTTGATAATGTGATTCAAAACTATGAATCATCTTGTTATAAATCAGTGTATATAATACTGTCTCCTAGTTTAATAGTAAAAGCATATTTTGAATATATTATGGCTTATGCACATGAAAGATTGGAATGTCTCCCATTTAACATTTTTTTCAAACTGGCTTTCACACGCATAGCTCGTGAGCAAAGAAATATCAATTTTGTGTACCATTACAAGTTTATTTCCTAGATAGCTACAAAACAGCTTTTTTTACAGTTTGTATGCCTGTCTGTAGTACATGTGTGCATGTGAGCGTGTTCAGAGTGATCCAGCATAGGTTTTAAGCAGTGTTAAGCTCAATTTCATAGACTTCATTTTATTTGTTTCTCATTTGCTGTTTCTTATAGTTATTTTCTTCTTTTTTCTCCTTTTGAGAGACTATTCTGCCAGACCAAATACTTAAAAGAGTCCTTGACATCACTCTAAAAAGTTTTTGGAAGTTTTATAATAGTATGATAATTAAAATGATATATTATGGCTTCAAGAGGAAATAAAGTAATTAATAAAATGCATATATATGAATTTAGAGTATAATAAAAGAGCTATCACAAACCAATAGGAAACTAAAGGATTGTTCCATAAACCAATTTTAAGGTATGGGTTATTTGTGAAAAAATCAATTTAAGTTTAGATTCCCATCTCATATTGTTTATATAACATATGCCAACTATATTAAAGAAATAAAGAAAGCATTAAGAAGAATGGAAGAATGTCTGTTTTTGAAATAGAGAAGTTATTTTGTAATCTTTGAAGCAAAGGAAGAAATCATTAAATAAACTGATAATCTGGATGCCTACGAACTTCTACTTTCAGCACAATAAGAACATGAATAAACTGGAAAGGTAAATATCAAATTTGACAAATTATCCACACATACAATAAAACCCTATTATAGGAAAATTATTGATCACCATGATATAAAAAAAAGAGCATACTAGTTGTATAGCTTTGGACAAATGTCCTCACTTTTGGGTCTCAGTTTCCTGATACATAAAATGGAAATGTTAAAGTGTTTATTCACAGGCCTGTTGCTGAGAACAGGTTAGGTAACCCATGGAAAGCTTTTAAATGAAGCCTGGTCCATAGTTAGTACTCCATGAAGTAAACTGTTGAATGATTACATAAAAATACTGAGGAAAAGTCAAGGACACAATTTATCCAAGAAAATACAAAAATGGTTAAAAGAGAGGTATGAAAACTATGAGTTCAAGATACTTTATCACATTAGCAAAGGTGAATAATGATACTGATCAATGAAGAAAGAAATATAATTGAAGTCACTTCACATACTGCTAGTTGTAAATTTATGTCTTTCTAGAAAGTAATTTGTATAGTATGTTTAGATTTTTTAAATAATTTGCATTTTAAATAAAAAAGACTCTTCTAGATATATATCCTAAAGAAATAGATATTTGGATAAATATGAATATATACATTGTGTGTCCATACATATTATATATATATATATATATATATATATATATATATATATATATATATACACACACCTTTAACCCCTGAACAACACAAGGGTTGGGGGCACCACTTTCACCCCTGCCACAGCCACAAATCCATAAAACTTTGACTCCCCAAGACTTAACTATTTTTTTTTTTTAAA
>LNAC01000146.1:580979-637654 GCA_002007465.1 Ailurus styani
TATATATATATATATATATATATATATATATATATATATATATATATACACACACCTTTAACCCCTGAACAACACAAGGGTTGGGGGCACCACTTTCACCCCTGCCACAGCCACAAATCCATAAAACTTTGACTCCCCAAGACTTAACTATTTTTTTTTTTTAAAGATTTATTTATTTATTTATTTCACAGAGGGAGAGAGATCACAAGGAGGCAGAGAGGCAGGCAGAGAGAGAGGGGTAAGCAGGCTCCCCACTGAGCAGGGAGCCCGATGCGGGCCTCGATCCCAGGACCCTGAGATCATGACCTGAGCCGAAAGCAGAGGCTTTAACCCACTGAGCCACCCAGGCGCCCAAGACTTAACTATTAATAGCATACTCTTGAACAGAAGCCTTACTGATAATATAAACAACCAACAGATATTTTGTGTGTTAATATAGTATATACTGTATCCTTACAATAAAGCTAGAGAGAATGTTATTAACAATATCTTAAGAGAAAATACATTTACAATATTGTACTGTATTTATAAAAAAATCTATGTGTAAGTGTACCCATGCAGTTTAAACCCATGTTGCTCAAGGGTCAACTGTGTGTGTATATGTATATGTGTTTATTACAAAATTTTTAGTGTTTAAGAGCTTTATCGAGATATTCAAAGTCATTTATAATAGCAACTAATTGAAAAAAAAACCAAGAGAGTCCAAAAACAGGATAATGGTTATATATAGCTAATAGAATATTAGGCAACAGTCGAGGGTAAAATTTTTATAGATGTTATAATTATGTGAGGAAATTATTGCTAGAAATAGTATTTTTAAGTAGAACATATTCCTGTACGCATATCACATGAATAATAAAAGGTACACATACAGCATAAAATATGCAGAGATGTAAGAATACTTCAATGGTTAACACTACTTAACTCCATAATGATCATAAGTACGTTTTTATTTATTTTACTTTTGCTTCCAACCTCATTAGGTAACTACAAGATTCTAGGGGATAGAATACTGAGGCTGTATTACGTAACAGTTAAGAATGACTTAAAAGTGACTTTTGCAGTTCCGACTGTTATTCCTGGCACTGTCACTTACACTCTGCATGACTTTGACCATACTACATAACTTCTAAAGCCTTTTTTCTCAGGCATATGTAAGGACTACACAAGCTCAAAGTGCTGATTCTGATAAACAGAATGTGCTCAATAATTGTTAGCTACAACTACAACTGTACACTTATTACAAGTATCTTGTGGTCTCCAAAGCAAACTTGAAGGCAAATCCATTTCCTTCCTTTTTCAGTATTTTAATGACCCAGCATACCCATTGTGAGCTCTGTGGTGTGGATACGGCCCTGGAGAACAGCTGTCAAGATTCACCACTTCCAAAACACATATGGTCATCACAATTGCCTGGGAACCTCATAAAAATACAGAAGACTGCCTCTGTCTTCAACCCATGTTAGATCTAAGTTCTGATTCCAGTATTGTGTTTTACATTTACAAAGTTCCTCAGGTAATTCCATGAGATTAGAATCACTGTTATAAAGCTACCAAACACTGGGTAGAGGGTGTTACTTTTAAAGACAAACCTATTTTAAGTATCATGCAGAATGTTTGATTCTCAAGCTAAAGAAATGTGGGCTGGAAGGTTTTAATTCCCAGAGCATTTGACCTCATGATTCTTCTTCACAGTAGAGGCCAGTGGCAAGGAGTTTTGTCCAAGGCATGGTGGCATCAGGTAGCATAAATAATTTATGAAAACTAGACAGATTATGAGACAGTTTGTTCCTCAGGTTTTTGTGGTTCAAAGAGTCTGATTATTTATGTAATGGGGCCAGAAGGCTGTGAGGGTATGGGGTAACAAAGATTGTCAAAGCAAGGTTGGTGGTAGGAAAGAATGGTGCGGCCTTCTTCCCTGGCACTCTCTTCCTCTAGATGTTGACAAGGATTCCCACTTGAACCAAACTTTGTTCAGTTTTCTGAGCACTGTTTTTTGGCCCATCTTTGGCTTGCTGAGTCTAAAATCCTCACAAGGAATCCTGCTAATCCAGTTTAGAGGCAATCCCTATTATCCAATCAAATTCCCCCCCCTCTACTTAATACCTGACCACATTCTTAGTAATTTTCCATCCACTTTTTTGCCCTCTCATTGGCATTTATATATCCCTACTTGTCCCTCTTATATTTTGCTTTTTTGAATTTCAGTATACTTAACATACTGTCTTACATTAGTTTCAGGTATATACAATATAGCGATTCAACAGTTCTACATATTACTCAGTGCTCATCATGGTAAGTGTACTCTTATTACCCTTCACCTATTTCACACATCACCCCACCCACCTCCCCTCTGGTAACCATCTATTTGTTCTCTATAGTTAAGAGTCTGTATTTTAGTTTGTCTCTTTTTTTCTTTGTTCATGTTTTGTTTCTTAAATTCCACATATGAGTAGAATCATATGGTATTGATCTTTCTCTGACTCACTTATTTCACTTAGCATCATACTCTGTAGATCCATCCATGTTGTTGGAAATGGAAAGCTTTCATTCTTTTTATACCTGATCCCTCTTTTATTTTGAACTGAATTCAATCTCCCCTCTCTTTCAATAGTATTGACTCCTATTGCAATAGATTTGAATTAAATATTCCTTGCTTGTTTAACTCTGTCCAGTACAATTTTTCTTTGACAAGATGCAGGGTACTGCTTTCCATCACAGAGATGTCTCATGGTCTGGCAAATTGGAAGGAAACTATACCCAGAGTCAGTCAGTGCAGGTATAAGGAGTGCAAATAGCTTCATTGTTCTTGGATAGTCTAAAGAAAGCATCCTGTCCACTGCCTAGGGAAGTCTTCTTTGCCAGTGGAGAATAAAAGTATATTTAATTGTTGGCATGGGTATTATTTGGGGTCCTATGATTACTGCCTAGGAATTCTGCAAGGGGAACTGGAGAATTTAACTCCAGGTGTGGGTAATAGATGGGATTTCCTCAAGTGGCTGCTAATGGCTGGGAGTACTCTGAATACTGACTCTTTCTAGAACACCTGGTACCTCCACATCTGGTCCCTCATTCTGGGACTGTCTTGTCACTAGCTTCACATTTCCATTATTTCCTCCCAACCCCTCCAAGTCCAGGATGATTCTCTACTCTAGTATGAGAATCTTTTCTGTCTTTCCATGTATTCTCTCCCAGCAATTGTCTATGGACACAAGTCCTTCCCATTTCACTGAGCTCTTAGAATTTTTAATTCTCTGACTTTTGCTGTATCATGTCAACACTGAAAATGGACACCCACTTAAGTTAATCAGAGTTCAATGAGCCAAAAATAATAATAATAGAAAAAATACTTCATTTAAACTTCAAAAATGCCATTCTACTACAAATGTAAAATAAGCAATGTAAAAACAGAGATGACCTCAATAAATGAATCATGAAAATCACATACTCTTCCATCCAGAATTCATCTTGTCCATTTGCTCTGAAAACTTCAGTGGCTACTGGGACATTAAAAACATTTGACCTTCAAGTATTTCTAACTTCATTTATTTTTAGGTGCCACGTTCCATCTGGATTTAATCCCAGCTCCTCTCTACTTTGAGAATCTCTAAGAATCTCTTCATCAGGTTACTCATTCCAAGGATACATCAGTAGCACCCAGATTAAGGGCAGACAAGTCAACACTGAATTTAGCCCTGCTAGCCCCATTTGAGGATCATACATATAAACTTCTCAGAAGAAAATCTCTCTGACAAAATGTGGTATCATATTAAAAAGTGAAAATAAAAAAACATTAATTCAAATCTAGTGAGACTTACCATAACAAAGCATAACTTATTTCTATATATTGCAGTTCCTGAGCCGCTTTATAAGTAATAAAAACAGACATATAAATGCCACTAATAGCAGTTAATACTTACATATAGTAACTGTCTCTAAGTAGGTGTTAAGTGTTTATATATTATATTCCAGAACTCCTATTTCAGAAATAGTTCTCTCTGTCCTAAAATGTTGCCTCTGAAAAAATTTATTTTGATAAATATTTTTATTTAGAAAAATCTATACCCAGATTATTGAAAGAATATACTTAGGCTGCCATAACATACTAAAGCATATAGAAGTCAACTCTTGTGATATACCCAAGGGTACTTCATAACACAAAACTTTTTCACTGTTTAAAGCTTTTTAGACTTTAGAGGAGCCCACCGTTCTACTTGCTTTTTATAAAAATTATCTTTAAGAAAATACTCAGTAAATGATTTAGTAATTATTTTCTCCTGCTGTTATTCATTCGGGGTATGTGTTTGCTGAATAAACACTTCAGTGAGGTCTCTGCCCAGTAGAAGCACAGCAACAAAGTATCCTTCAGTGCATACAACCAACCACATCTGAGGCTTCTGGCCATTCTGGATGCTTGCAGAGAAGGCAACACAGCTTGCAAAATCCAATGCTGACAGTGCTTCTGACATTCTTCCATCACTACAATTCTAAGACTACCTCATCCTTACTATTTCATTTACTTCCAAAGCCACTTAATTTTCCAAGCTCTGACTCTTCTGCAGGGGATGAAACTCATGACATTATGAAATTTCTTTGGAAGATCCTGCAATGGCTCTGTGAAAGTCACGGGATAAATGGAATACTGCATTTTGTTTCTTGTGAGAGAATTATTTCTAATGTCAAGACTCAAACATTTGTCTATTCCATATGTTAAATCTTCCTGATTTTATTGACCTTCTGCTCCTAATATAGTATCTGTTATGCTGAAAGAGAAGGAAAAACTCCAATTAGAACAAGAAAAAGAAAACCTAACTTAAATATAAACTCTCTTTTTAATCAATTCACAATTCTCATTTGGTGTTTCTACCTTCATGGTTCTGAACCTCAATTTCTTCATCTATAAAATGGAAATATAATACCATGGAGGGGTGCCGGGATTGAGTTATTGTGTGAATAACATATCAAGCTCAGTGGGTATTAAATAATGGTTACTATTAGCATTTGCAATATTGAGGCCTTCACAAAAGGAGTCTCGATTAACATTTTTTTTTTGCTTTTCTGAAGAATTATTTCTTTCTAGTAATGGGATAAATGAAAAGGAATATATACAGCAACACTGATTCTAAAGAATTTTTCACTTAGTTTCTTATGCCCTGTTCTTTGGCAAATTGGGATAATAATCTCAAAAGCAAATTCTTTCTAATTTTTGAAGAAGAACATGTTCTTTCATGATCTTAAAGTTTAAGTAAAGTTTCTTAAGAATAGCTATATAGCAGGCTGCTAACACTGTCCTCACTTAGAGTAATAATAATAATAAACGGTGGAAGATTTTGTGTTAGAATGGTGTGTTCTGTTCTAAATATATTAAAATATGATGTATTTCAGTATTATAAATTAATGTAAAATGCCAAACAATGTTTTAAAAATACTTAAAAATGATGTCATGGTGTCTAAGCAGCTACAACCATGATTTGAAATGTTCAAACACTGCACCATAATTAGCAACAAAATGTGCACACACACACACACATTCCAAGAAAGAGAATTCTCCTTGATATTCCAATTACAACACAATGTAAATACAGTCATGTATATGACATGAAACTTGTAAATTATCAACAAATCATACTACAGTGACAGTGAAACACATATATGATTGTTTTTTGTTTTTTAGAGAGATTGAGCACAAGTGGGAGAGGGGTGGCAAAGCCCAAGGTGGGGCTTGATCTCACAACCTATGAGATCATGACCTGAGCCAAAACCAAGAGTTGTACCCTTAACCAACTGGGACACCCAGGCACCCTAATTATTATTTTAAAAATAGAGCTTACTTCAGCACAGAATATTAACTCTGCATACAGTCAACATGGGGATTCATTGGCTTTAGACTATTCTGACTGAATTTCCCATCTTCTTTATTTGTATATTTACATTACTGTCATATATTAGCAACTCCTTGCATATTCACATGTTGGTCAACTGTTAACGAGAAAGAAATTTTTTCTTTCCACTGTAGGGTCTTAAAATACATCCCTTACAGCGGAAAGGATGAAATTGTAAAATACGGTAAAACCATGTTGCTAGTTTGGGCTGTATTCTACATCCTTTTTATTTCTCTAAATAAATGACTTCTGTGATCACTATTAATTGCTTTTGCCTCTTTACATCTGCTTTTCCTTAGCACATTTTATATATAGTTCTTTTGTCATCAAAAGTTATAGGTAAAATTGGAATTCTTTATATCTGCTATGTTGGATCTATATACTCTGAATCAGTTTATCTATTGAGATTATATATATATATATTGAGATTATATACTGGGGAGGATGTGCATGGGTCTAAGAATGTCCATGAAACCAAGAATGCAGAAAAGCATGAGTCAGAAGGTGACTTTCAGAAACTACTGGCATATGTTATACACCTAGGTATGTCAGGGGCCTATGAAATAAGTGGATAACATAAAGTACTCACAGTATCACCTTTGCTAACAGCCACCCTGCTTATTAGGGTACACAAGTTGTTCTGGTAAGAAGTGACAGGCACCGAGGTGGGAAGGAATAGTATAAAGAAGTCAACCTAGATAAAATTTTATGAAACCCTATTTATTTGATCTGGACTAAGACACATCAGCTGTCAGCATGAATCCTGAGGTTTATAAAGTCCCCAGATTTCTTCAAGCTAGACTGGTCTGCCTTCGCTGGACTACCTGCTAATACAGGAGAAGCCGCCAAACACCGAGGAGTGTTTCATGCCAGTGCCAGCTTTCCTGGGGAATTCTACACTTCCAACTTAATTTATGATCGTTTCTTGGGCACATTCCACCTTTACACTCTTAACTTATTATAGCCTAGGATCAAAATAGCTTCGGGAGCTTAGTTTGTCTCATGATCACAGGGGAAAAAATCATTTTCACAAAGTGCTTATGTAGTTTTTTTACATTCTAGCATTATCTCTAATGACTGGTTTTAAGAGTCTCAGCTTGAAATTATGTTATAGTTTAGCATTTTCTCTTTTGATAGGGGTGTGTGTGTGTGTGTGTGTGTGTGTGTGCATGCACATACATATGTACCCCTGTGTGTGGTTTCCTTCAGTTTATCCACCATTACACTTTCCACTGCAAAAGAAGTTGAACTGATATTTGAGTCAATTCAATAGCAACTTTTTAGTATTTCAATTTTAGAATTTGTTCAGACCATTCTCGAAGAAGCCAGTTAAATGGTCGCTTAAAGCAGACATTCACTCACCACCAAATGACACTAAGCCTTGCTCTCATTGAAATTGGTTTCTGCATGATATCTGTAATGGAATTAGAATGGACAAGTTGCCAAAATTGTCAGTTAACTAATTGCATGCCCACTAGGGAAAGCCGTTCCTTTCTGAGTCAGGGTTTTCCCATGGAGACAATTGGATTTGCCCTGACTTTATCTCAGAGTTGTTGTGGGGGTTAAGTAAATAAAGAAGGGAGGTGCTTTGCAAATAGAAAAGTATCATAAAAATCTAAGATATTATCACTGATGCATTTTGTTTTCCAGATATTTGGCAATAACTGCTCTATTCAGTTTATACTTTAATATCCCAGACATTTGCTATTTTTAGAATCTAATCTGTTTAATTATGACAACCTTGGCATTTTAATTCCTATATATTTTAAATTTTAAAGATATTTTTAAATCCAAATATTAAAAATAAGTCTACTTACTCTGAGGAAGATTTAAAGAATTTCAGTAAATTAAAATGATATAGAGTCATTTCTGACTGAAAACTACTGTAAATATTACTAATTGATGGGGTCCCTGTCCCCTGGAAAAAACACTATTGTGGTAATCTCAGATTATATATTTAGTTCAAAACGTAATGCAATTTTTGCAGTTACTTTAATGAGGTAAAGAAAGTATATTTGTCAAATTTGTATTTCCACAAATCCAATAGGAACAAAAATCAAGGTTTAAAAATTTCTTTATATTCTAAAAGAATGAGATTAGCTTGAAAAAAAATAACAAAGATACATGCAAGTTTATAGATGTGGCTCAAGCAATCAAAATCAGATAAATAAGATTATGTACATCTGTTGATATCTACTTTAAAAGATACTTTTATTCTTATTAACTGTAAGCTCAAACAATTAGACTACATTAATACAAATTCGGCATCCAGCACAGGAAAGAAAAGCACTATTCTACTACATGCAACTATATGTATATTAAGAGGTCTATTTGAAAACACTATTTCTAAGATATTGGATGAATAACAATGGTATGTCCACACAGTGGTACACTATGCAGTTATAATAAAGAATAAGAAATACCTTATAATATACATATACATATATATATATGCTTCTATTGACAAATGGAGGAATAAGCCATAAAATTTTTCAAATTGATATTTATAAGAGAGCTGACTCAATAGAGGAGACAGACAGAGAACTGGGCACCTGGCCAGCTGGGCTGGAAGAACATGTGACTCTTGATCTCAGGGTTGGTGAGTTAGAGCCCCATGTTGGGTGTAGAGAGAGATTACCTAAATAAATTTTTAAAAAAGGAAGCAGCTAGAGAACTTAAATTTCTTAGAATAAGCATTACTTCAGAGATTTGATTTCTGGAAATCATAAATATTTATATAATCACAAAACAAAATTACCTTTTCTATTAAAGAAATCTCCAAAAATCGAAAATAACATATTTTATACTATATAATAGAGATAATAATTTTATATCTAGTTAATGGCATATCAATACAGAGAATCTATTTCAAGTGACTTAAGAGAACATTAAAATTTGATTGCATACCTCAAGGGAGTATAGCATAAGGAAGAATTTTTTAAAAAATGATGTTTCTGTAATCACATTGTTGACGGTGGTGTCATTGATACTGTAGTGTTATTTGATTCTTCTACCTGTAATATAGGATGAAACAAATAATTATATGATGTTCTAATTCTATCTTTCCTGATAAAAGAGAATGCTGTTGATGTTAACAGTAATAACCACAATAAGGGCAACACATCATATATTATTAATCCACAAGTTAAAAAATATCATTTTTAAAAGATCTAATTGGTTCCCACTGGAAGACGCTAGGAAAAAAATACAAACTGTTAACTAGAAAAAAATGTAAACTTACCTGTTTTACACATTCTGTCACAGAGAAAAGGAAAGTTGTTCTTTACAGAACTATCTCAGCTAGTAAATTAAGGATTAATGTCAGACTTAGATCATCACCATTTTGGAATTCCTATTAAGTGAATGAACCTAGTCATTGAGCATGAGCATGAACAGCTGTTAACTACAAAAATAGAGAAAACCAGACATTATGTTTCTCCTGATGTTAGAGCATTACATTACCTATAAAGTATTCTTGCTAAAAAATTGAGCTCAGATCAGATCAAGGCTATACATCTGGAAACATAGACTTCAGAGGAATAAGTCAAACTACACTAGGGAAACTATATAGGACAAATAATACAATTGTAGTTGCTTCAACAAATAAACAAATATAGTTGTATATCATCTGTATACAAATACATTAAGTATATATATAGTATATATGACTTTATTCATATAAAATTGAATATTATGAAGGACAAATGGATATTTTGTGATATTAAGATACTATGAGTAATTAAAGGGTAATTTCATACTCTAAGAAATATATACAGAAATATTTGTCAATAAAATTATTCATTTCTGGAATGGTTCAAAATGGTATGGATAGGAATATATGTGAAACAATACTGGTGTGATTGAATGATGAGTGTATAGAAATCCATTCATTATTTTACTTATTTTTATATGTTTGAAATATGCAACACTTTGTGTTTTAAATATTTTTTTTTAAAGATTTTATTTCTTTATTTGACACACAGAGAGAGAGATCACAAGTAGGCAGAGAGGCAGAGAGAGAGGAGGAAGCAGGCTCCCTGCTGAGCAGAGAGCCCGATATGGGCCTCGATCCCAGGACCCTGAGATCATGACCTGAGCCGAAAGCAGAGGCTTTAACCCACTGAGCCACCCAGGCGCCCTTAAATATTTTTTTATATAGATCCATCACATTTATATTAAGCATATTCTTAGGTATTTTAAGTATACAATGCTAACAAAGTATTTCCTTCATTAGATTTTCAAACTGTTTCTTTTGTTTATAAATATGAAAGCACATTTTAATAATAATCTTGTATTCACACACCTTACTACAATTTCTCAACACTTATAATAATGCTCTAATTAACTCTCTGGATTTTTCCAGGGAAACAAATACGTCACCTACAAATATTTTGTCTGATTTTCAACTCTTACTTCTTTATTCTACCTGATTTGTGTTGTTAGGATTCACTTGAGCAATCTTAAATAATAGTTGTGACAAACGACATTCTTGTTTCGTTTTAAACCTTGATGAGAAGGTTATTTACTTTCCCACCTCTGCCCTGCCATTAAGCATGATGCTGAGCTTCTGGGGTGTGTGAGTGAGTGAGTGTGTGTGTGTGTGCACGTGTGTGTGTGTGTGTCAGAGAGAGAAAGAGAGAGAGAGCACTTTGGATTCCCACTTTATTGTGAGTTTTAATCAAGAATAAATGTCAAATTTTAGTAGACATCCTTTCAAAATCTATGGAAATAATAAAATGTATCAATCATTAATTGAATAGCTGATATGCTCATATGGCTTGTCTCTTTTCATTGAATTATATTCTTCCATTTATTCATAAACACACTGATCTAGGTCACAGAGCATTGTGGTAAAACACTCAATGAATTATTTTTGCAATCTCATTAATATTTGGTGTTTTTACCTGTAGTAGAATGAATAATGGATTTATGACTCTATAATTTAGTGTCTCCCTATACTATTACTTAGATCATTTATTCCAAAAGTTTTGCATACTACTCAATCTTTCATCCAATATTCTCCCTTTAAATGCTAAGTGCCATCCTGGTTGAGACAATCCAGACCTTCTGGGTCAAACTCTTCTATCTTCCTTATTCTTCAGTCCTTATTGCTGATAAAGTCTTCTTTGTTTTTGTTTTCCTACTTCCTCAAAAGAAAGTGTGTTTGTTCATGTTGCTAAAATACATCTTTTACTTTATGATTTAAGCACTTCTTACACTTTCCAAAAATTTCTAGCATCAATAATATTCTCTTCTCTTCACACACCCATCTTACACACCTCTAATTTGTACTATTGTATTCTTAAATATCTCTAGTTCCCTACTTTCACAAATATCAAACAATTTCTTCTCTAAAGCCAAAAACTTCACAAGGAAGAAGAAATCATGAGACTTTGCATAAAGGCATTCGTGTGGATGGGCCTCATATTCTTGAACCTCACAGTAGTTAAACCTTATGGATACGAAGAAGCACTTTCCCCTCCTTGCTAGAGTTGTTTAACTTTCCTAAAGACTGTGCAAGGACTTTACCTCTAGAAGCTGTCTTACAACATGCTGTTCATTTTCCTCAAGACCCTCCCCTGCCTTTCCTCTTTACCTCCAGTCCAATGAATGGGTGCCATTGCTCAGCATTTTTTGAGAAGGAAAATTTAGTCTCTGCATATTTACCAAAAGAACTGCAGAACCTGACTAAAATGCACATGCAGAAACTAGCAAAACACATGGGAGAGCAGAGTTGACTGTACTGGACCAGGGTGGGGATGGACCATAAGGCTGGATAAGAGAGAATTTACAGACATGAGATCACTTGCCTATGGTTCAGGACTTAGCACTCTAGGAGTTTGTCATGACATACCCCTGATAAGGGCTTCTTAAAGCTTGGAAATGACAATGACCATGATAAATAATGCAGAGATTTTGGACTGCATACTTTGGACTGGCAAAGTATTTAGAAAAAGTTCAAAAGATTCAGAAATGTAAGCATGTACAAGGAGTTTTGTGCAAATATGGAGAACTACCACTTGACTACATTCCTTAAGAGGGTGAAAGGAAACTCCTTTCATGAAAGTCTTGAGAAATTTGTTGGTGAGGGAGGTCACTAGCATCCCTGAGAATCTTGGCAGTGACTATTCTTTAGAGGCCAAGCTTGACAGTAACAAATGCTACCATGGAACTGAATACACTAGAGTCAACTGGATGATAAGATTACAGAATAGCAGAAGCAAAGTGGATTAATTACCATATTGGACATGAAGATTACCAGGCTATCTTGGCCATAGGTGTCTGTCACAATAGCTAATGGTGTTCATAGAGGCAAAAGAAATGGACAACTAGTGTATATGTTAGCTTATGTATCCAGAAAAAAAAAAATCAAGATGTGATGAGCAAAAGGTTGTTGTCAGCTACTTGAGAACAAAGTTCCATTCTGAAATTTCAATGAAGAAAAATACTGATTCTTCCAGTTAGAGCTCCACCATGAATGGTTACTATTATAGACAGTTAAAACCCATCCCAACTGATCAGTGACAGCTTTGCCTCAGTACTTATGCTTTGGAATTCAGCCAGTCAGTAGCAGCCCATGCTTCTTAAAGCCAGACAATACAGGCTGCTCTGGTGGTTGTGCCTTCACAGCTAAAAACCAACAAATCCCTAAATGCTTCCTTGGCTGGATGGTAGCTGATCCCTGAATTCTAGGCTTCTCAAATCCTATATAAAATGATTGTTTGGAGACACAGTGCCTTCTAACACCAGCTATCCCTGGTAAGCAATAAATTCAGCTTTTATGTTTATTTGTTTCAGATTATTTAGGGGTTGAAGGTAAGGATTTTCTTTCATATACTGCAATGGAAAAGTCTGATCCCTCAGAGTCAGATCCCTGTTACCTGATCTGACCTGTTTGTCATATACACAGCCCATCGATTTGAGGGGAGGCCAGGTCTCCTTGAGTAGGACCTTGTAATGCCACCACAACTTTATATGATGAACACTCCTCAAACATTTGCCTTCAATAAAACCTGCAGTCATTTATCAGAGTAGGTATACACTGTAAAAAGAAAAATATTCAGACCTGAGAGACTATCAAAGCCCCCAGTAAGAGTGGGGTTTGTGAAAGCCATTGTAAATGGAGTCCTAGCCCAGGTTCCTTTCATGGGAAGCCCAGTAGGTTCATGGATTCAGTCTGACTTTTGGAGTAAGAATCATTATCATAGGAAGGGCTGAGTAAAATGTTGGGCCCACCTAAAATCATAAATTACAATCAATATTCTATCTTGGGTAAATTTCACAGATCACTTCTCTCTCAAGGAATTAAAGTTCTCATGGGTTAAGATTCCCAGTATCTACCATGTTTCTCTGGGTGGTAGAAACCAGATAGATGACAGAAGGTAAGGATAGACCATAGACTTCATAAATGGTAGCCCCAATAACAGTTGCTGTATAAGAGGTGATATCTTTACTGAAGCAGATCAATACAGCACAGGAACTTGGTATGTAACTGTTGATATGGCAAGTGCATTACCTTCTACCTTGATAAAGAAAGAGGAGTAAAGGAGTTTGTTTTTACAAGTGAGTTTACAGTTCACTGCTATGTCTGAGGGCCATATTAAGTTTCCTGCTGTTTGTGACATATGATGTGCAAGGACCTCAATTGTCCTGACAGTCTTCAGAAAATCACATTTGTTCACTATACTGATGATATGTTAATTAGACCTGGAGAGCAGTGAGTGACAAGAAATCTCAAAACTCTAGAAAGATATGTTGTGTGTCCAGATGGTTGAAGATACACCTCCAAAATATTCAGGGCCTACCATATCAGTGAATTTTTAAGGGTTTAAATATATGGAGGATGTTCTCTCCACGGACACATCCTGTATCCCCTATTACTAAAGCAGCAGTTCCTGGTATATCTCTTTGGATTTTAGAGATGACATATACCACACTTAGGACCAGTGCTCTGATTTCTACTCTGTGACTTACCAGGCTTCCAGATTTAGGTGGAGCCCACAGTAAGAGAGAGCTCAGTATCAGGCTGCAGTACGAGCTGTCCTACCAAATAACCCAGTAGATTCAATTGAGCTAGAAGTACCTATCATAAAAAAGGATGATTTGCAGAATATTTAGCAAATCTTGAAATTTGCAGCATAGGCTCTTAGAAGTCTAGGTTTTAGGGTTTGTTTGTTTGTTTGTTTGTTTATAGCTGCTTGAAAATATGGTCCTGTTATGTTCCTAGGGCACAGTAGAGTCTCAGCAAATGGCTGAGATGTCAAGAGACTCCAATTGGAGCTATTCACAGTGAGCTGGTATTGTCATATCTTCCAAATCACATTGTTGAGCTGGAATATCACCAATCCATCATATGCTAGAAATGACACATTTGGCATGGATCCTGTGCAAGTTCAGGAGCCAAAAGTAAATTACATGGAGAGTTGGCCCAAAGCAACAATGCCATCCATCATTATTCTATTATAATACCACCTTCAGCTTTCACATAAGGCTTCAAGGGGTGGGGGAATAGTAAGGGTGGTAATGAGGTATCTCCAAGCAATGGATGGAGAATAATACAACTCTGCCCTGGTTCATCTCTATAAACTGGTGTGAATAAAATAGACTGCTATTTCATTTAACTTCACTTGTAGGTAGACAGATACTCTAAGGACAGCATCAGGGAAACTCTTCAAAGGAAGTGGAGAAGTACACTTGTTCATTAGTTTTACATAGGGGGAGAAATAGACCAAAGTAAAACTTTCTGTCTTGTGTGTGTGTGTGTGTGTGTGTGTGTGTGTATTCAATATATATATCTTATATATGATACATATAATATATACACTGATATAGATATACACTAATGCATATTTATGTCTATGTATTTTCATGTAGATGTGAAATACATATGTGATACAGATATATATATATATATATACATATGAGAGAAATGTATATATTTACAAATAAGTTAGTATTCTTCTTACATAATAGAGGCAAGGAAGAGTACCTCTGGAAATAAGTAGATTCACTGATGTAATTTTTTCCTTTTTTCCTGATAAAAGTAAATGGGCAATCATGTCGATGCAATCTGACAAGGTCAAGGCAATCAAGGATCAGCAATAAAAGTTTGGATTTCTTCACCAGGCAAATAACTTCGATCAATTGATGTGGGTTTGGGTGAGTGAAATCTGAGTGATGGAAAAGGCAGATGATGAATATCAATTACAGTCACAAGACCATTAACCCTCTTAATGTAGGTCTTTTTTTCTTAGCAATCACTATGAACCATGAAGACAATTGATTAATGTGTAGAATAACCTGTACTAAATGGTTGTTACGCATCACCCCACATCCCCATTACCCACCTGATTCAGTATAGTACATAGCCAGCACTACTCATCAGATGGGTACCATAATCTCAATCTACCTCTCTCTCTCTCCCTCTGTCTCTTTCCCTCTCTTTTTCTTTCCTAGGCTTGCATCTTTCTCTGGCTACTCAGGTAGATAAAGCCTTAATCTAGAGGTTCAGAGGAGTTAACATTCATGAGGTAATCCTCAACAATGCCATTATTTAAGTATTTTCCAAATAGCCTCAAGGAAGTGAACTATTATTATCAAAATTTCTTACTTTTTCTCTTCTTCCTGAACTTTTCCTGTATTTAATGGAGCAATATAATAGCATTTGAATTCTAAGCCAATCAAATAGTAAAATACCGTCAGTTTTCTATATTAGAAAAAAAATCAAGGTATTACATTTGTAATTCTAGTAGCATAAACATGGATGGAATACATAATTAGGCAACATAATTAGGTTCAAAAGGTATGATTAAACAGAAACTTATGGCAAGGTTATCATGAGACCATTTATTTCAGGTTGGAACTGACTTTCATAATGCGATTTTTTTTCTTTTGTTTTTAGACAACCCAGTATGTTTTCTTGGATGTGGCTCTTATGCATGGAGTTATGCAAGGTTTTCCATTTTAGCCAAGATTTAGAAGCCAAAGACTGTTACTCAAAGTAAGGTTTCTTCTTTGATTGCATTGAGTCTTTAGATGGCCACATTTAATATTCTATGGATAAAGGCATCAAGATTATTGGCAGAACCACAAGCTGTGGAATCACCCAGATGTGTCTCTGAATGCCAATTCCAGTTGTCACCATATTTTAGCTTTTATAAAATGTGAATTTTAATACTTTCTCAGTAGTGTTCAACCTAGTTGCCTAAGCCTTAGTTTTAAACTTTATAAAAAAAGCAATAATCAGGGCGCCTGGGTGGCTCAGTGGGTTAAAGCTGCTGCCTTCGGCTCAGGTCATGATCCCAGAGTCCTGGGATCGAGGCCCACGTCGGGCTCTCTGCTCAGCAGGGAGCCTGCTTCCTCCTCTCTCCTCTCTCTCTGCCTGCCTCTCTGCTACTTGTAATCTCTCTCTCTCTGTGTCAAATGAATAAAAAAAAAAAAAAAGCAATAATCAGACTTTGTCGTACTGGTGTGAGGATTATGTTAAAAACACCATAGGAGCATAATATTATCTATAAAATAATATAAACATGTTAGAAATATTAGATCATTTATCCCACTATATCTGAGGAAGGGTATGAATGAGCCACTGTTCATGGCTAGGCTGTTGACCTGAATAATGTTAAGAAGTGATTACTTAAAACTAATCACTAATTAAAAAAACACTTTAAATATATTTGTAATTATGTGGAAGGGGAGTTCCAGAATTTATAATTTTATTTACTACCCAAAGGAAGGTGCTAGCATGAATATTTTGAATGAGATGAGGAATAAACCATTTTAACTAATTTTTGTTTTGCATATTGTGTCCAAATTCTAACTTCTGAATAATGTCTCACAGAGGTAAGTATTTAAGAATTTTAAAAAATAAAATCATTGACTCTCACATAATGTTAAAATATACACTTGAAAATTATTTTCTCCTAAATAATAAAGACACATTGCTAAGTAAGGGACTTGTTAATGTCTACCAAAGTGACCACTTACCTAAGCAATTAGAATAATTGTCAGATATTTTCTGGCATAAAGTGATTAAACTTGAAAATAAAATATTCCTTAGCATCCTTACAAGGTTCCAAATCAGTTTAATTAAATGTTAATATTATAATCTAATATATAAATAATCATTACTATTTACAAATACTTACCTGTATGAAATAGAATTTCAGAAATTTCATGCAACCAAACCAACAAATAGAAATAATTAGATGCCAGGTCTTAAAATCTTCACTCTAAATGTCAGCATCAGAGGTCTAAACCAGTGCTACTCAATGATCCACAGACCACACTTTCAACAGCACATGTCTGAAAAACCCAACTACTTATATAAAGTAGTTGAAAGTACCTAGATAAGGTTAAAAGTTAAGTCTATTTCTCTAAGACCTGGGCAAGTTCTTACCCAATTACTACAATGTGTAAAGTGAAGAAACAAAACAAAACAAAAAAACCCCAAAACCCCCAAAAAACAAATACAGTGACAAGACAGTGGAAATTTCATAAAACAAAAACCTGAATCACAGCTTCCTACATGCTAATAATATGATGCATAAAATTACAACTACAACAGTCTGGAGAAAGGAAAGAAGAAAAATCATGAAGAATCATTTTCCTGACAAAGAAATTCAAACTGTGGAAGACCTCAATGGATACATTCCCATAGTGACAGTTAACTTTATGTGCCAATTTGGCTGGACCACAGTGCCCAAATGTTTGGTTAAACATTATCCTGTATGTTTCCGGAAGGTATTTTGAAATGAAATTAACATTTAAATCAGTGGAGTTGAGTAAGCAGACTGCTCTCTGTAATAGGGGTGGGCCTCGTCCAATCAGTTGAAGGCCTAAATATAACAATCCCTCTAGCAGGAAGGAATTCTCTGGCAGATGGTCTTTGGACTAGGATGGTCACATCAGCTCTTCCCTGGGTTTCCAGCCTGTCAGCCCACACTGCAGATTTCAGATTAATCACATAAGCCGGTTCCTTAAATAAATCTCTTTTTCTCTCTCTGTATATACATCCTATTGCTTCTATTTCTCAGAAGAACCCTGACTAATGTATCTATAATTAAATTTTTCTTCTCTATTTATAATAAACAGATCAATTAGATTCAAAAGTCATTAAAATCACCTTCTTGTACCTATTCAGAAAGCAAATGGCAATAATTAATTTACAGGCAGGGAAAACACCGACATTATCAAAGAAAAGGAAAAACTCTTAAACCTAAAATGAAATATAACTCATCCTCCATGTTGGGATATATGCTTATTTTCTTATTTCTTAGGTTATTGATAATGAGTGGCTTTTATTGAAGAATAGGATCCAATCAGTGGTGGATCATAAGGCACAGTAGTCTCTCATCCCCTTGGACATCACTGATGCCCCATATAGACATCTATCTATCTATCTATCTATCTATCTATCTATCTATCTATCTATCTATCTTCTACCTATCTTTTAATCTATCATAGTACTGATTATTGATAAAGAATGATAAATAGTCAGTAAAAAGTGTCACAGATAGAGTAAGAAAGGCAACCTGAAACGATTCAGTAACCAGATCAGAATTTTGGAAACTGGAGGCTTTGTCCTTAAAGAATCCTAATAGAATCTTAGATTTTTAAGGAGCTTTAAAGGTTCTCTGGTCTAATATCTAATCTGGGACTTGAGTCCCATCTATGACATCTTTCCCAAGATCTTGCTTATCATGCTTAATGAAGGCCACCCTACGGGAAATCTGCTAATACAGTAAAAATCATCTCCTTTTCTCCACTGACTTTACTTCTACTCATTTGAGATACATGAAATAAACATAATTCTTAATCTTCAGATGTTCAAGTATTTGAAGAGAGTCTGAAGAGGTTTCAGAAGAGATATGCACCCAAATATTTCCAGTTTTCCATTCTCCAAAATGTCCTTCTCAGTGTGATCTTATGGATTTAAGCTTATTTAGGCTTTACAAGACAGAAAACCTGTGAATGCCTTTTTCATAGTAAGTCTTAGGTATCTGAACAAAATTTCTAGTATTGAACAGGATGGTGTATACAAAACTTTTAGCATTACAGAGGTATTCTAGTCATTTTACCTGACAGACAATAGTGGCAGATACAGGACAAGGTGTGGGAGAAAGACAGATCATAGAGAGAAACAAGGTACTTCAGTTGAAACCCCAAAGGGCATCTTTGACAGCACTTAATTCTCCAGAACAAATTTTCTCTCCGTGAAAATGCATCTTTAAATAACAGTATATTATATGAGCTTTTTATATGGAAGATAACACCTCTGATGGGACAAAGTTGTAAATAAATGTTTCAAATATTCTAAAGATTAACTCAGAATGAAACCATGCCTCTCACTAAATGAGCACTGTCCCTTTCTGAAATAGCTAAGGGAATCTTTTGTTTCTCCTATTGGTAGATTTCAATCTCCTATTGGTAGATTGGTAGATTTCTACTGGTAGATCTTCAAGCTAACTATATATCAGGAGAAAAGTATAAATAGAAGTTTAACTAGACTATACCTTATATTACTTTGTTTCAGTAGGACGAAGCCTTCTTTTATTTCCTTTTTTATTTACTATTTCAAGTGTGTTCATATTCTGTGATACAAATATAACCAGACAAGTCGAAGATTCAGTAGCCAAATGCCAGTATAATACATATTTTTAAAAAAATGCGATTGAGTTATTTGTACATTTACAAAGGAAGAGGAGATAAATAACCACAGATTACAGGCTACAGAATCATGGCAACACCCTGGAAAGCCCCTAGGAACAACTGAACATGCAGTAGAACATCTTCCCGCCTGTCACTGCTAGACAGCCACTCAATATAGTGCATATGCATGTGCAAAATTTATGGAAAAACTCCACTCAGCCAATACACAACAGATTGTACCAAAAAAGAAATTATCTAAGGAAAATAAAATATGATCCTAAAAAAGTTAGTGAATTAAAGAAAAAATAGTAGAGGCATTTTTCTCTCCAAAGCAAATCTGTCTTAATGTAACTACTACTTTGCCAACTATATTATAGGACCCTCATGAAAAACTAACAGCTGTACACATTTGAGGGATGAAGAGAAAAATGTTTGATAATGATTTTAGATGCCAATGCCATATCAAATTCAAAAGATGGAAACTACGGGGAGCAAAAAAGACATTTTGTGAGGGTTACAGAAATGGTATCTCTACTGTCATTCAATGTGGCACTTTTATTCCACAAATGCTATTTTTGCCTTGTTTTTCTTTCAGGCTCAACTTTGCCAATTCTATAGATGAAGAAACTCATGCAAATCATATGAAAGAAAGAAATAGGGATAAAATATGATCAGGAGGAAGGCCATGGAATGTGTGACTGCGCCCAGAGGGAATACTGTAATTTAACAGCAATAATAAAAACATCCTCCACCCCTTACCTCACCAATTAACAATTCTGCTTAGTATTGTCTCTATCCTCATCTTTCATAAAAAAAATTAAATACCAAATACCACAGATCTCTTCATCCATTCCTATCATAATGCTGTAACAAAGTTTAAAAAAAAAAAGTGAGATGTTTATAAAGAATTCCCTTACAATAGAGGTGGTGCATGTGCAGGAAACAGAGTAAGCATGTAACAGAAGTTTCAGATCTCCAGTATCAGCTCCCAATGTCTGGCCTGCACTGGACACTGATGGAGCCTGATACAAATGAGCCCAGGGAGGGGTCCAAAAAGACTGACAGTGTCAATATGACAGACCCTCAACTGTTTATTTAGACATGTCTCTCTCCTTTAGAAACATAACTGTAAGTCACTTTATACCTCAATCACACACAGATGGAGTGAGATTATGACTCTTGTGGAAAAATGTTCTATACAGAAGTTAAATCTGAGCTGAAGTTTAAAGTGGTGGGTACTTATGGAGATGAATGTGAAGAGTATTCTGGAAGGAAGGAACAGGAAAATTAAAGGCATAGAGATTGCGGGCCAAAATGATTATTTGGAAAAGGAAGGAAATTAAAAAAGAAGAGAAATTAATATTTATTGAATGTCTACATTGTTCCAAAAACTGCAGTAAGTGCTTCCATGTGTCATACAATTTAATACTCACAAAAACTTTTCAAGTATCATTATCCCCCATTAGTGTGAAGATAATCGTACACCAGTGAGTTACTTAATATCTGCATTTTACAGATAAAAATCCTGATAAATAAGATATTCAGAGAATATCTTATGTGACAGGAATTTACAACACACACGAATATAAAAAGA
The DNA here is from genome assembly GCA_002007465.1 of Ailurus styani. NCBI lineage: Eukaryota > Metazoa > Chordata > Mammalia > Carnivora > Ailuridae > Ailurus > Ailurus styani. The sequence goes on from LNAC01000146.1 coordinate 602,106, forward strand.
AGCTAAAAAGGTAACTAAATTAAAGAAGCCTTTGATTTCTGTATTAGTTTTCTATGGCTATGTAATAAATTACCACAATTTTAGTGCTTAAAACAACACACATTTATTATCTCAAAATTTCTGTGAACAAGGAGTCTAGGCACAGCTTAGCTGAGTTCTTTGTTAGGGTCTCACAGGCTAAAATCAATGTGTAGGTCAGCTGCATTCCCATCTGGAGGCTCAATTGGGGAATATCCCACTTTCCTGCCCAAAGTGGTGTTGGCACAATTTTTCTCAAGACTGTCAGACTGAGGATCAGTTGCTTTTGCTGACTCTTGGGGAGAAGCCACCCTCAGCTCCCAGCTGCTGCCCCCAGTTCCTGGAGACCCATCAGTTTCTTGCCCGGTGGGTTACCCTGTTATGGTCACTTACTTCAAGGCACCAAGAAGAGTCTTTCGAGTATTATACTAGCAGAATGTAACATCATCATGGAAATTATATGCCATCATCTTGCCATATACTATTGGTTAACAGCAAGTTACAGACTCCACCCACATCCAAGGTGTACACGGACGTGGGGATAAGTGGAGACACCCTAAAGTATGTCCAGCATGATTGCTGTTAGGAAAATTAAAATTCTGTCTGAGACAATTAGGAATTCATTCTGGACTTCTGAGTAGGAGTGGGAAATGATCAGAGTTGTGCTAAAAAAAAAAAAATCAGCTTTGCTTCCAAATAAATACAGAGAATAAAGAAATAGAACTTGATGGTATTGCCTTGATTGCCTCTCTAATGTTAGGCCACAGTTCATGGACTGCTCCAAAAAGAACTCCCCTCTGGTCATTTGCAAATTGAGGAGCCCATGAGTTGCCTATGAGATGCCCACTCCATGTTAAGAATTAACACCATCTCCTCCCTCTGTGTCCTGATGATCATGAACAACAAGTTTAAGAAAAGTAATAAAGGAAACTAGCATGCTCCCTTGAGAGATTCCTGGTTGCTAAGACACATGATGCCGTGGGAATTCAGCATTGATTGAATTTTGCACAGTGGTACAGTTTGTAAATTGGTCTGTGGGGTCAAACAAGACCCAGGGAAAATAGCAACTTGTAGCAAGGTGACATGTGAAATGTAACCAGGGGACAACCTCAAGTAAAGTCTATGCCTAGGTTCTCAAGCAAGAGAATAAAGTGTACCAGAGGAAGACACAGAGTGAAATAAGCTAAGGAACTGATTAACCTAATCATAAGCCAAGCATGTGGCAACTATACTGATAATTGCACTCTGGTGAGTCACTTATAATGCCATTACAGTGCACATTAGTCACCCTGCTACCCTACTTGCCCAAAATATACTGCAGATTGCCAGTGTAACAGCTGTTCTCTGCTTTGTAGAGGTTATAAATGTTGTGGAAACAAAGAAGAATAAAGTATATACCTTCTTGAACTCTGCTAGCTTGATTGCTAGGAGTAGCTCAGTATTTTCTCTACTTAATAAATAAAAATACATCCCATGGAGAGCTTCCTTATTTTTACAGATGTTTAGGATTAATAATAAAAAAAAAAGTTTCCCAAGCACTAATTTTAATTTCTGTTATCCAGTGTAACTTTTCAGTGACAGGACGGGTAGTGAGACTAATGAAAATGACTCCATAATGGGGGGTGATGATGTAGGGCATCAGATTCTCTGTCTTAGGGGAGATTTCTTGGTGAAGTTGCTGATGTAAAAACAAGGCAAGGATCCAGAATCCTCTGAAAAATTATAAAAGAAACTGGATGATACTGCACAAGGTGTGGAATAATTGTAAAACCTAACCTCTTTGGGAGATGGCAACTGAGTTTTGAAAATAAAAATTGTTCATTCAACAAATGTTTCATGTGGGCCCGAATTTTTAGACACACTGTATTTATATGGGAGCTCTGAATGAATTAAACATGGTCTTTGCTCTCAAGGATTCATAATTTAGTAGCAATAATAAATATGTAAATAAATAATAAAAATAAATTGTAGTAGTATTTCAGTGAAGTAGGCACATAATACACCAAAGTTAACTGTTCTTGTTGTAGATAGATTTCAGGGAAAAAATGGTGATATCTGAGCTCTATTTGAGGGGGAAAGTGTTTTTTGACAGATAGGAAAGGGAGGACAGAAGGTGACATTTCTCATGTACTGATTTTATGGGACACCAAGTAAGATGTTTTTGCTTACATAAGCCCACTTAATCCTTGCATCAGATGGTCAGTGCTGTTTTCAGTTCTTTCTCAATAACTTCCAACCACCAGTTTTTTTTTAACATGTTATGTTAGTCACCATACAGTACATCATTAGTTTTTTTTTAATTTTTTTTTTAAGATTTTATTTATTCATTTGACACAGAGAGAGAGATCACAAGTAGGCAGAGAGGCAGGCAGAGAGAGAGGAGGAAGCAGGCTCCCCGCCGAGCAGAGAGCCCGATGTGGGCCTCGATCTCAGGACCCTGGGATCATGACCTGAGCCGAAGGCAGCGGCTTTAACCCACTGAGCCACCCAGGCACCCACATCATTAGTTTTTGATGTAATGTTCCATGATTCATTGTTTGCATATAACACCCAGTGCTCCATATAATACATAACTTCCTTAACACCCATCACTGGGCCAACCCATCCCTCCAGCCCCCCTCCTCTCTGAAACCCTCAGTTTGTTCCCCAGAGTCCATAGTCTCTCATGGTTCATCTCCCCTTCTGATCCCCCTCATTTTTCCCTTCCTTCCCCTACTGTCCTCCATGCTATTCCTTATGTTCCACATATGAGTGAAACCACCAGTTTCTGCACCTCTATGCCTGAGGCCTTTATTCCGCAACTGTGAAAGGCAGTTCTTTCTCCTTATCTGAAGGAACAAAGACTAAAAGGAGTAGCTCTTCACTGAAAACACTTATAAGATGGTATACAAATATCTCAGCTCCTTGTCCTTTAGGTGGTCTGACTTTATCAGGGGTGTGTGTGTCTGTGTGTGTGTGTGTGTGTGTGTGTATGCACACACATACATGCATGTATTTCCCCTCCCTACAAAATCTCTATTAGTGGTTGTTACTGCTATAACCAATTACACCAAACTTAGTAGCTTAAAGCAACCCAGAGTTCTGGAATTCAGAAGTCCAAAATAGGTTTCATTGGGGTCAATATGAGGTGTCAGTTGGGCTGCATTCCTTCTGGAAGCTGGAGGGGAGAATTCTTGCCTTGCCCTTTGCAGTGTCTAGAGGCTGCCTGCACTTCCTGCCTTTTGGCCACATCACCCTATACCTCTGTTTCCATCATCACATTGCCAAAGCAATGCCCTGCAGGTTTAAGCTCCCGTTGCTCAGCATGGTAGCTTGTTTAACAGTGCAGTCCTTATCAGCAGTTAATCTTTCCTCCCTGTATCACTTCCCCACTTCCCTCTAGTGTTCTTTACACTTCCCCCAAAACAAACTACTTCTAATGGAATCAATTCTTACTTCCGGAAAACCCCAAATGACAATAAAATCTAGGTAGTAGGCCACTGCAAATTTCTTTTTGTTGATGTGGAAATAAAATGTAGAGAGATTAAATAGCTCCTTTAAATTTTCATAGGTGGAAGCTGTAAAGCCTATTCCAAGGCCCTTTATGAGAATATCACTCTGCTGCTTATTGCTAATGCAACAGTAGGTGTAGTGGTAGCTTCAGTAGTAATAATAGCAATAATAATGATACTACTACTAATTTAAATTAAGAAGCATAACAATAATTACAATAAACAAATCCCCCCAAATCTAGCACCCTAACATGGGGCAGCTCTTCAGAATCCACATAGTCCTTTCATGTGCATCATATCATTTGAATTTTGCAACAGGTGTATGATATCACCAGGTAAATGTTTCAGGGGGAGGAAATAGCACCTATTCTGATACTTTAAGTTACGTAGCTTCAAAGCACAGACACATGAATGTGAACTCTGTCTTGTTTTTTTTGGTACTATTTGCAGAAACCTAGCTGAAATGCAGAAGGTGCAGTAGCTTGTGCCAAGTGATGAGGCTGAAAAAACACATACATAGTGGAGCAGTGCAATGCAGGGCTCTGGGCATGCCATTAGTCCACATCTCAGAGCACCAACGTATTTTTTCAGACATGGTAAACTCCCCCCATATTCCTGCCTCATAACGTCTTGAATATTTTTTTTCTTAAGATTTTAAATTCAAGTTAGTTAACATATAGTGTGTTATTAGTTTCAAGGGTAGAATTTAGTGATTCATCAGCTGCATATAATACCCAGTGCTCATTACATCAATTGCCCTCCTTAATGCCTATCATCCATTTAGCCCATCCCCCCACCCATCTCCTCTTCAGGAACCTTCAGTTTGTCCCCTATACTTAAGAGTCCCTTCCCCTATGTTCATCTGTTTTGCTTCTTAAATTCCACATATGAGTGAAATCATATGGTATTTGTTTTTCTTTGATTGACTTATATCATTTAGCATAATACACTCTAGTTCCATCCACGTAGTTGCAAATGGCAATATTTCATTCTTTTTCATGGCTAATATTCCATTGTGTGTGTGTGTATATATATATATATATATATATATATATATATATATATATGCTACCTCTTCTTTATTCTTTATTCTTCTCTTCTTTATTCATTCGTCAACTGGTGGACATTTGGGTTCTTTCCATGTTTTAACCATTGTGGATAGTGCTGCTATAAACTTTGGGGTACATGTGCCCCTTTGAATCACTATTTGTGTATCCTTTGGATAAATACCTAGTACTGCTATTGCTGGGCTGTAGGGTAGTTCTATTTTTAATTTTTTGAGGAAAGTCTATACTGTTTTCCACAGTGGCTGCACCAGTTTTCATTCCCACCAACAGTGTACGAGGGTTCCCCTTTCCCTGCATCCTCACCAACATCTGTTGTTTACTGGATTGTTAATTTTAGCCATTCTGACTGGTGAGAGATGACATCTCATTGTGGTTTTGATTTGTATTTTCCTGATGATGAGTGATATTGAGCATCTTTTCATGTGTCTGCCCATTTTTGACTGATTTTTTGTTTTGGGGGCATTGAATTTGTTAAGTTGTTTAAAGATTTTGGATATTAACCCTTTATCAGCTAGGTCATTTGCAAATATCTTCTCCCATTCCATGGGTTGCCTTTTAGTTTTGTTGATTGTTTCTTTTGCAGTGCAAAAGATTTTTATCTTGATGAAGTCCCAATAGTTCATGTTTGCTTGTTTCCCTTGCCTCCAGAGACATGTCTAGCAAGAAGTTGCTGTGGCTGAGGTCAAAAAGGTTGCCGCTCGTGTTCTCCTCTAGGATTTTGATGGAATCCTGTCTCACATTTAGGTTTTTCCTCCATTTTGATTTTATTTTTGTGTATGGTATAAGAAAGTGGTCCAGTTTCGTTCTTCTGTATGTTGTTGTCCAATTTTCCCAACACCATTTGTTGAAGAGGCTGTCTTCTTTTTTTTTTTCCTGCTCTGTCAAAGATTAGTTGACCATACAGTTGAGGGTCCACTTCTGGGTTCTCTATTCTGTTCCATTGGTCTATGCATCTATTTTTGTGCCAGTACCATACCATTTTGATGATTACAGCTTTGTTATAGAGCTTGAAGTCCAGAATTATGATGCCTTCAGTTTTGGTTTTCTTTTTCAACATTACTTTGGCTATTTGGGATCTTTCCTGGTTCCATACAAATTCTAGAATTATTTATTCCAGCTCTGTGAAAAATGCTGGTGTTATTTTGATAGGGATTGCACTGAATGTGTAGATTGCTTTGGGTAGTTTAGACATTTTAGTAATACTTGTTCTTCTAATCCATGAGTATGGAAATGTTCCATTTCTTTGTGTCTTCCTCAATTTCTTTCATAAGTGTGCGATAGTTTTCAGAGTATAGATCTTTTACCTCTTTAGAACCTCTGGGATATTTGATATCTCTCCTTAAAACAACTTATACTTGTGAGGACTTCACTTAATAAAGCAAAGCAAGTTACCCTCCATTCAGATTTGTACAAGAGCATCTCAATTTCAAATATTTCATTAAAAAATAGAATTTGTATCTTTCAGTTTGTTCTATGGAAGCTTCCATGGATCCCAGTTTAAATCCAGAAGTTAGATCACATAATCACTGAAAAACTTCTCTTATTCTAACATTGTAAAATAGAGACAACCTAATAAACTCAATTTGGTTCCAAATTCCCAGGCCTAGGAAATGACTTATGGGAACATAAACTGTATTTTCCAGAGGCCATAAGATACTGTTTCTCAAACTTTAATGTACGTTGGAATCACCTGGGGAACTGTTAAAATGCATATTCCAATTCAGTAAAACTCTGGTGGGCACTCAATTCTACACTAGTGATGTCCATTGCTGCTGCAAATGCACATTTTGGTCCACTGCCCTCACATGGCCTTCTTAACTTTGTTCATAGTCTCTGGTTTACATTCAGAAGGGGTCTTTCAGTTCATCCTAAGCAGCGATAAGCAGGGGAGGGTGGGAGGTAGTAGTTGGAGAATAAGAAGGGTGCCTTCAGAATAACCACCCCAGACAGAGTGGAGCCTTCCTATATTTCCTCATCCCTAAGCATGGGCAAGCCAAAAAATAGATGGGAACTGTCTGGAGACTCCTAGCATTAGAAGCCACCAAACACAGTACAGGACAACCCAGAACAATCAGAGTCCCTCCAACAATGTGTGTGTTGCTTCAGTACTTAGATATCCTGGCCTGCTGCTCACAGTAAGAATTAAATTCACTTCAGTATCTCCATTCATTGACTTAAATGTTCACCGAGCATGGCTACCATGCAGGCTTACTAGTAGGAACACCATGTTGGCCTTGGTTTAATTCACAGCTAAATCCTAAATGCCTAGGGGGAAAATCCCTGTCCTTCTGAAACTCAGCTGTACAGAGGCTAGCACATAACCAATACTAAGTTAGTGTGAAACTAAAAACTAATTCACTATGCAGAAAACTGTTTCCTCATAACCCTCTCTCGTGTATGTCTAAGTAGTAAGATTTTAGCATCCAGGAAGTAATGACATCTTATCACATATCATTTAGTAAAGAAGGGCATATGAGGGACCCCCATACAGTTATTATCATTGTTCGTGGGAAAAATTGTGCCCTGTGTGTGGTCATGGTTTTTTTTTTCCTCAAAGTACCTCATATATAAAGTATTATTTACCATTTTGTTAAAAAAAAAAAAAATCCTGGCTTCCGTGGTGCCATGCAGGTACTTAGTAGGAAAGCTGCAATCTCTTTATGAGCATGTAAACATTTAAATAATGGGAATTTTCTTCTCAGGTGGTTATCAATAGCATATATTCCAAAGCTGAAATAGACAAACCATTAATCTAGAAAAATCTGGCTACAGTATTAAGTATAAGGTCCTGAAAATAGGCTCTAGGCTTATTCATAACCCTAGTACTGCTTAGAGCTGGCTGTATGAGCTTCTGAGGGAAAAATAAAATGGTACAAGTGATATATATATTGTATACACACGCACAGCTTTCCTACTAAGTACAAACACACACTGGAATATTAGCCATAAAAAAGGTATGAAATCTTGACATTGCAATGACCTGGATGGGGCTAGAGAATATGATGCTAGGTGAAATAAGCCAGTTAAAGGAACACAAATGCCATATGATTTCACTCATATATGGATATTAAGAAACTAAACTAGTGAGAAATTGGATAAAAAAGAGAGTGAGAGAGAAAGGCAAAACATAAAACAGACTCTTAAGTATAGAGAACAAAGGGATGGTTTACAGAGGGGAGGTGGGGGGAGGATGGGTGAAAAGGTTGATAGGATTTAAGGAATGCACTTCTGTGATGAGTACCAGGTGTTGTATGGAAGTGTTGAATCACTGTATAGTACAACTGAAGTGAATATTTCACTGTATGATAACTGGAATAACAATAAAACCTTACAACAAAAGAAAAAAAATACTACTCTTAGCCTTCAGATCTCAGATCCGAGTTTATCTAGATCCTCAAAACTTGACTCCCCTCAACTTAAATATCTAAATGTCTTTCCTCTCTTTTACTCATACTCTTTCTACATTAATTCTTCACTGTTATTTAACCAAGCAGGTTTATATTCAGGCAATGGTACACAGTACCATTGTGTCCACCACAATGGGCACAGTACATATTCATTTAGTTAGGCCTTTATCCAATTTATTTATTTAAAGTATATTATGTCCAAAACACTGTGATAGATTTTGTGAAGAATAAAAATATGAAGGTGATGTAGCCAGCCAAAAGGTAATACTGTGAAAACACATTATTCTAACATTTGGGAGTTTCTTTGCTTCAAATGTTTATTTTTATCTGCCATGATGCAGAAAATAAATAATAAAATGGGACAAAATAAATACTTACCAATGGCAACTGTTCCAGGTAATAGTGATAGCTGCATTAGTAACTCTAGTAAAGTCTTATGGGAGCCATTTTTCACTGCAGTGACTTTTCATATCTCCATCTTCATTTATTATGTGTTGATTTTATAACATGACGTTCAGAGGACAAGCCTTTTTCTAAGGTCTGCCCCACTTCTTACTTGACAAACTTTTACTGAGAGATAATAGTAGATAACATTTATGGAGTTCTTTCCATGTTCCAGTTATTATTCCAATCTTTATGTGTATAAACTCATTTATTAATGTATTACAGGTATCACTTTAACTTTTCCCTATAAGCAAATAATGACCAACTCAGACCTGAATTCTACAACCATATCTAAACTTCTGTCTCCTCAACAGGAATCTCTACAAGATATCCCACAGTCCCTTCAATCATACGGTATCCCCAAGATTTGTCATCTTCTCAGAAAACTTGTCCCTCTTCCTTTAGTGCTATCTTGAGGGAGGATTTCACCGCCACTTAGCTGACCTCACCACAGGCTTCTTTCTCCCCTTTTAAGTTTGCATTGGATGAATTTATCAGAAAGTCTACAGACTCCAATTATCAAAAGATCTCTTCATCAGTCCTCCCATTGTTCCCCCACCACAATGTCTAACTGGATTATTTCAATGGTCTTGTAAAGGTTTCCCCTGACTCCTACAGAAAGCTTTCACTGTCAGAATAATTTTCCTAAAATATTTATATCACTCTTTTGCTTGAAAATTTTCTACATTTCTCCATCACATACCATTCAGGGATTCAAAATATAAACTGTATACATAGATATATGCCAATCCATGCCCACCTGGCTCTAGTATAGGGCTACCTTAAATTGTGTGAGTCGTAACGTTATAACTTGACTTAATTACTGGACTCCAAGCATGAGTCTTTGTTTATTTTAACCTTGGGTTCATAAAAAAAAAAAAAAGATCTTTTAAAAAGTTAGGATTTGAGGGCGCCTGGGTGGCTCAGTGGGTTAAAGCCGCTGCCTTCGGCTCGGGTCATGATCCCAGGGTCCTGGGATCGAGGCCCACATCGGGCTCTCTGCTCGGCAGAGAGCCTGCTTCCTCCTCTCTCCTCTCTCTCTGCCTGCCTCTCTGCCTACTTGTAATCTCTCTCTCTGTGACAAATGAATAAAAAAATAAAAATAAAAAAGTTAGGATTTGAAACTAAGTGCACACACAGTATAAGGGATGGTTTCTGTGATTCACTCGCTGTCAGTGGATGTTTTACAGTCCTCATTAGAGTGTAAACAAACTTAATGACTTGATTTTCAGAATTTGATTATTAAGACTAAATTATTTGAGTTAAAAATCCATATTTTTAAATTTTAAACATTAAAATGTTAAAACATCAAAACATTAAAATTTGGCATCATGAATTACTCATCATTTAATACAATATAATCGAGTGACATTAAAAAAAGTTTGTACTATCTCAAGTATTTTGCTAATATTCTCAATATTCTTATTTGCTTAAAAACAGTATCTTAAGTAAAATAATTAAGCTTCATTTGGATTTTTGATGTGGTTCCAAAGAAGCTAAAATAGCAAATGAGAAATTACTTTACACTATGAAATTTATCTACTTCTCTTTCTACATTGAAAAATACATGCATTGTGCTTTCATTGAAAAAAATGATAATAAGGATAATTTTGAATTGAGATATTTTGAAAATGAGGGTTTTTTTCTGCATGATTATAATTACTTATGTAAGATGACATACAGGCTGTTTACTTAATCATATGTTTATACATATGATTTTCCTGTAATGTATAAGAAGAAATGCCATCCCCCTCATAAGACTTTCTGCAACCTGTGCATCTCTTGAATTTCTCTCTTTTTTTCTTTAATATAGTCTGTTAAAGTGTGTCTCACTAGAATATGTGACCCAGTCCTTGACTCACAAATTTCAGTTCCAGGCAAGTTCTCGCTTTGTTATGCTTTACAAACATTTCAGTGAAGTTTCTACCAATAAGCTGTTACAAACACTAAAGGATCAGAATATTGTTTCCAACAATACATAACTTGTTCTTTGTGAAATATGTAGAATTTGTCAACAACAAATCTGCCTTAAATACCAAACATAAGAGACTACAGTCACCTGTAGGAGCAGAAGCATTGTAAACATAAATATCAACATACTAGAGGGGGCAATCCAGTGAACTCCTGAAGGTACAGTTTCAGTTTTTAGCTATGTAGTCTTAATAGCTTATCTTTACTATATTCTGACCCTGTCTTTCAGAGGGGTAATGTCAATGTGGTGAGGGGCAGGAATCTAGTTAGAAGTTTTGCCTCATAATCTCTCTCTCTAATGCCCCATAAAGCCTCATCTCTTTCTCTGACTACAAATTTCCATTCTTCATGCTCCCTTTACCCACTGTTGTCCCACTGTCAGTATTTGAATGTTCTATGCCAAATGAGGTTGAAAAGGAAATTGTTCTGAAACTAACTGGGTTCAAGCAACAGAAGAGTTAGGATTGGAAGTCAAAGCACATATTATTGTATCCAGGGTGAGAGGACTCTGTGTGTGTGTGTGTGTGTGTGTGTGTGTGTGTGTGTGTGTTTGTATGTGTGTGTATCTACTCTCTTATCTCTCGCTCTCTATTTATCAACAAGAGAGAGAGAGGGAGAGGAAGAGAGCAAGAGAAAGAGAGAGAGAGAGAGATAGTCAAGCAAGCTATTAAACTATAGGCAAATACCCCAAAAAGGTGCTTGAAATGTGGATTCACCTATGATTTACAGATTGAATTACAGGGTAAAGGGAAGAAAAAAACATGTTCACATGTTGAACTGAGGACAATGTGTTTTTCTTCATTGGTTATTTTGTAGTTTCATCAGTGCAATGTTCTGGAACAACACTTACCTCCTTCTCTCGATAAGACTGGGGTGCTGACTGAGGGGTGAGTGGCGCAGAACTTGTTTCTAAACTGCATCTGTGATGGATGTTGGACATTTGGGTGAGGAAAGGATGAGAGACAGACTTGGATTAAACCTGGTTAAGCCAGATTCCAAGTAATGCATAAAAATTAGAATTCTGTTGTGGAAAAATTCCTATGTGTGGGAAAATGGTCTATCTTAGCAAAGTGAGGGTAATTTTTGTCCATTGTATATAAGGGAATTTATGTTATCTTGAGTGCTCCATAACTATTGTATTTCTTTTAAATTTTACATTTTGAGGTGATTTCTATAAAAATGTTTTCTGCAAATGTGTTTTTAAATGCAGGATTTAATTTTAACTAAATAAATCTATGTTAAATAACTTTGGTACCTAGTTTTGATCCAATCTGAACTGGATATGATTTGTGTCTATTGCAATTGCTTTTCAAAATAGTGCACTACTACTAAGATACTTATTAACAGTGATTTCTAATTTACAGAGCTATTTATTTACATGACTTCATTTCATCTTCACTAACGTTGATCGAGGTGAATAAAATAATTGTTTCCCTTTTACAGGAAACAAACCAGAGACTCAGAAAGATTAAGTAACCAGGGTACCTTTTTCAGGATCAGAGTGAAGCTTTAATTGTGGAATTAGTGACAATTAGACAGCAGAAATGTGATTTTGTGTAAAGGGTCAGAGAAATGTGGATTCAGCGTCATCCTTTGAAAGTTACTGTGTGACCTTGGTCATGTGACTAAACCTAGGAAGCTTGAACTTTATTGGCTGTCACATAGAGATAATAATAATTACCTCACAGAAATATCATTAATGTAGAAACAATATATTTAAAGCAAATAGTAGGGGCATGGTGCCAATTATACAATTAATACATTTTCATTCATATTACTGTTACTACTCTTCCTGTGAACACACCGTAGTGTGTCTCTTCTTCACATTCAAAAAACACGCACATCAGGCTTCTCATCATGGAACCCCACTCTGTCCCAGTGCTGGGATTTAGTCAGACAGGCCTAGAGGAAAAACTCTTGGCTTTGACACTTTTATAGGAAAAGGACAACTTTTCTGAAAGCCTCCAGCTGAAAAGTCTGTAACTCAGTGGGCAGGGGTAAGTTCTCAATTTTTTAAGTGATAAAAAGTACAATAGAGTGAAGAGCCACACTGGGTCTTAGACATCTTAGAGTCTAAGACATCCTGCACTTGCTTGGTTCCAAAGATGCTCATGGTGGCACCCAGAGTAGACCAAATTAAGAGACTTCACAGCAGGGTTCTTAGACCCAAGGGCAGCAATGGCAAAGTCGTATAAGCTTAATGAAGAAACAGTCTCACAAGCCTGTGAGTTTCAGAGAAGCCATTATACCACCTTGGGGCCAACAAGAGAAGAACCTCTGCCAGGGGCTTTAGTGTTGCTGGAGAAACAGAATATACTCCGAGTTTCTTTCCTTTTAACAAAATGTCAATAGTAGACAGTATTCAACATATTTCAAAGGAGAACTGTTGTCTTTCTCCCTGGCTACAACATGTTTCTGAATCCTAAAACAGCTGATACGTAAGTACCTTGGACACTTAGTGCCACAAATGTTTGTTTTTAATTAATCGATTAATATTGAAAACCCAACAAACAGAAGACCAAAGTAAAGAGAAGTTGGATATCCAGTGAAAGAGAGCCCTCTTTTAACTTTAGTGAATCACACTATGCAACCACAGTAAAAAATTGAAACATTACTAGCCTACCATCAAAAACAACAGAAGCTAAAAGTAGTGTTGTTTTGATATTCTGAAGAGGTTTCTCAGGTTGAATTGGCAACCTTGGACTGAAAGACATTCAATTAACTTTCCCAGGTCTTAGCTTGTATTCATTTATCTTAGAAAAGAACAGAATTAAAAAGAAAAAAAATACTTTACTCTTTTGTAACATCTTATTTCCTTATGCACTCTCTATTCTAGATGGTGCTTTAGGTATCATCATCCCATAATTCATTTGTATGTTAAGTCTCCTTAATATCTTCACTAGTAGATTACCTGTGTCATTATTTAATTAGAGAATAATTATAGGACGTCGACATAATAAAGCACTCAGATGAATGAGCAATTCACTGTCAAGTGAAAAGCATTTGGACGCATCTGTGCAACTGGAAAGTAATCTCTTTGAATGAGAAGAGCACAGGCCTGGGGAATGATAGTGATCTTCAGAAACAACATACACACATTTAACTTTGAAAGGGTAGAAACATTCAGAATCTTTTTCTCATTTACAGAGGAACAGAACTTCTTAATTATAAGCATAACTTAAATATGCCCTATTGACTTAGATACAGGGATGTTCAAGATCTTTTGTATGTTTTAGAAATGACAAAGCAGGGAATACAGAAGCAGATAATAAAATTACAGAGCAAGAAGTGTTCTACTGCAAGAATTAGGTTAGCACACAGCACATATATATCAGGAATCAGAGATTTTTATAAATATACTAAACTAAGTCTGTTTATATGGGTTGACAATTTTTGTGTCAGAAGCAGAGATTCCAACATAGTGGAAAGGATTCATGACAAAGTATAGAAGCAGATTATATATGTTCATCAGGTTTTAAGTAACCGAGTGTTAAGAGGTCTCTATTGTGCCTTTGGAAGATAGGATTCGCATTTTTAAGTATAACTATCAGGGAAAGTTCAGGATAATCACACACTTTGATGTTAGTTTGGGGCTGGGTCCTAATTAGTAAAATTTAATGTCAAAGAGAGCTATTTAATATAGATTCTTAGTAGCTTCATTTTTAAAATCAAGTGCATGTTGTATTTCAGTATGATTATGAATATGGTCATGATTAATCACATTCCTTAGAGTGCAGTTGTGAATTTCTGTTTGGGAACAAGAACACAAAACTTTCCACTGTTGGAGCACCTGGGTGGCTCAGTTGATTAAGCATCTGCCTTTGGCTCAGGTCATGATCTCAAGGTCCTGGGATCAAGCCCCACAAATTAGGCTCCCTGCTCAATGGGAAGTCCTGCTTCTCCCTCTCCCTCTGGCCCACTCCACTGTTCATTCTCTCTCTCTCAAATAAATAAAATCTTAAAAAAAAAATTCCACTGTCTTCACCATTGGGGAATGAATGGACCTAAAGAATAACATTATTTTCTATAAATAAGATTCAACTAATTACGTTATAACTATGTAAGTGGTAGAAGTATGATGCATGCCATGATACAGGTTTTCTGGTCATTTCTAAATAGCCTTCTCTAATTTGTACTTTTTGTCATACTGACTAGGTATCAGTATTAAAAATCAGGTGCGGGCGCCTGGGTGGCTCAGTGGGTTAAAGCCTCTGCTTTCCACTCAGGTCATGATCTCAGCATCCTGGGATCGAGGCCCGCATCCGGCTCTCTGCTCAGCAGGGAGCCTGCTTCCTCCTCTCCCTGTCTCTGCCTGCCTCTCTGCCTACTTGTAATCTCTCTCTGTGTGTCAAATAAATAAAATAAAATCTTTTAAAAAAGTCAGGTGCAATTATCTTTAAAAATCTACTACCTCGTGATAGAGTTTTGAAGGGTCTAAAGTCATGCATCCTACAGGTAAAGAGTCACAGGACAAAAACAATTTTTTCAATCATGTCCACTTAGAAACAAATTCTGTCTGACTAAATTGCAGTTGACTATTAGCACATCTAAACTTGTGCTTATTAAACAATCAAAGAATGACTGGCAGTTTGTAGTCTGATGGCCTATCACAAGCCCTGGTCCTTCTTCATGTCTACTACTCCTTCTACCCTCTACTCCCTCTCTTCTATCTACAATCACTTTTAGCAAGTAGGAATTAAAGCAACGGTGAGCCAAAGAGAAGGAAACACATACACACCAACCAATGTCAAAAGCAGTAATACAATACTAACATTTATGACTTAATTAATCTTATGTACTAGATATTGGATACAAACTTAATATCATAGTATTGTTTAGTAAATTAAATGTTATAAAGAAGGTAAATGGTTTATTATTTACTGTCACCATTTATCAGAAGAGGATACTGAATATAGAGGTATTAAATGACTTGCCAAGATCCCACAAGCTGATGAGCTGAAATCAAATGTTGGTAGTATCACTCCAAAATTCAGATTCCACCACTATACTTGAATTTGAAAATACCACAATCTACTTTTTAAACTGCCTGAAGATAGACTGAATGGTTAAATACTTTATCAAGGCCTAAAATGTTGTTGGCCCTCTCAGTTATGTGGTGTAGTTAAAAGGAGACCTAAAAGAAATCTGGTTAAGTTTCCTTCTTAAAAAAAAAAAAAAGTTGTGCATCTTTCACTCAGTCCAATGAAAATACATTCATTTATTCAACAAATACACTTTTAGAATCTATTACACACTGTCCCACGTACTACTCTAAGTACTTCAGATACGAGCTGAGTACTCCCCACCTTTGTAAAGTGACATTCTTCTAGGAACTCAGCTGCCTTGATGTTAATACTTTTTGCTCTGGGCAAAAGGCAATCTTAGCCTGACCCCCATAAAGTATGGCTACTTTAAGATATAAAAAATTCCTTTGGAAACTTCTTTTATCTCTACTCCCTAAGATATATGTTGGCAGTCATCCCCCAAGCATATGACCCACCAATATACATCTGAAGGGTCTCATGACTAAACTTTTACTAGACAGTAATAAATAATCTTTTCCTAATGGTAGCTAGCCCTCCTTAAGGTCCTAGAAAACTTGCTTCCAAAATTCCTTAGATTTACACTATCCCTAATTCCCTCCCAACTTGAAAGTGTATCATCGGCCACTCTTCATAATCCCAGTGCAGCTCTTTCTGCCCACGGGTCCTGTCCCTGTGCTTTAATAAAACCACCTCTTTGCACCAAAGATGTGATAATTACAATGGGCTTGAAATCAAAAGAACATTTTTAAGATATAAATATTATATCAATTCAAATGTTTGATGGGCTTGACCCAGGAAAGAAAAAAATTTGCTGATATAGAAGAGGAAGAGGAAAATTGCTTGAGCAACATCCCTGACTAAGAGAGAGGGGCAGGACCTAGTGAAGAATTTACCCTTAAAGAGCAATAGAGTTGATAACACAAGGGAAGCCAGCATATGTAGATAGGAATGCTGGTAGGAGAAATGTGCTGGTGTGCATTCAGTGGCTTAATTTTTCCCAGCAACGTAGAAAGCAAAGACATCCTCAAAAGGAAGAGGACTATAGGACTTCATGCACACAGCAACATTTTTGGTTTTCCTTTTGTCCTCGCCCCATTGTGGCACTGTTTTATTGCTATACAGGGGTGTGTGTGTGTGTGTGTGTGTGTGTGCGTGTGTGTTTCTCATCCACTTCAGTTTTAAATGCCTTTAACATCGTTCTAAATGACTTGAATGCATTAGGTCTCTTGGTAGTAAATACCTTCATTGAGAACGCAGCACCAGAGAAGCTACAGCCCAACTGGAATTCAGCCAGAGGCACCAGGAAACCCTCTTAAATCTCTGACTCTCCATTCTTTTCAGCAGTAGCAACTTCCCACAGGGGGTGAACACTGGGGTTCCTGGCAATGGCTGCTTAAGGTGAACATAACAAAGAAGACAGAAAAATAACATTAGGGGAGGCACTGTTGCACAACAGGAGGTGTCCCTTCAAAATAGCCCTCTTCTTTTCAGTGTTAGTCAAGTTGGCAGAAGTACCAAAAAAACCATTATAACTTGAGATAGACGCTGTGCTGTTTTATTTATTCCCACTATTAACAGTGTAGAATTTAATTCCTCTGACCCAAGAGGTAACTGTAGCCACCACTGAAAAGTATCCAGTTTTAGCCTTGTTTCGGAAGTGAGGATACAGGCAGAATTTATTGAATTTATTTATATTCAAAATAAATTTCAGAAGCCACTATTTCCTATGAAATAACTTAAATGAATCTTCCCTTGTTTATGTAAATCTTCCATGTTACTGGAGAGTTTGAAATAATGGTGGACTCTTTGTCCTTAATTTAAGAAAAATAAATATCTTTTCTCAGTTTACAAAACCCATTTGCTGGTTTGCTAAGGGCAAAATGAAAAAATGATCTCCTATACTTTTTTTTTTTTAATTTTCTTTTAAGATGATTTTTGGGGAAGGATATCATCTCTGACATAAGATTCTTACTGCAAACCGCTCTTATGTTCACGTTCTGCTAACGATTTGGTCTAAGGAGAGAAATAATATGCGTCCTCAGCACTGACAGCTATAAAGAAGTGAAATGTATCTGTTAAATTTCCCTCCATTACCTCCATACATTTGCATATTCTTAAATGATTGGCCTAATAATAGGAACATGGGAAATACTCTAATTCTATCACTAATCATTTTTTCGCCAGTTTTTTAGCTTAATCATTGCATATAGATGTGGATGACTGAATATGACATAGAATTAAGCATCCAATCTATAGTTATTAATAACAAAGAAGGTACGACTTGACTTATACTGGCCCATTACTTATCTTTAACTTTACTGATATTTTTTTAAAGTTCAAATAAGTAATATAAAAAAACATTGAAGTTCAAATAAAGATTTAAAGAAATTTTACACTACAGTGAGTTGAGTCAAAAGGAGAAAAACACTTTTACATTTACATAAAACACCCATGAATCATCAGTGACCTTTCAAAAACTGTGTCTTAAATATCTACTGCCAGACTCTTGCCTAAGCCACGATCAAAGAGCAATAAATGGTCTGTATGAACCCAACTATAATTTGAAGAATTTTAATAATTCCATTTAGATGCTAATCTCAATAAATTCATCATTATTTAGATGTACCACATCAATATATTACCCTAGGAACCACCGGAAATTATTTATTGGGTGTGTGTTGTTTTTCCCAAATGGGTTCTAGAACATGGATTAGAACCCTTCAGTATAGGGCGCCTGGGTGGCTCAGTGGGTTAAAGCCTCTGCTTTCGGCTTAGGTCATGATCCCAGGGTCCTGGGATCAAGGCCCACATCGGGCTCTCTGCTCAGCAGGGAGCCTGCTTCTTCCTCTCCCTGTCTCTCTGCCTGCCTCTCTGCCTACTTGTAATCTCTCTCTCTGTGTCAAATAAATAAATAAAATCTTAAAAAAAAAAAAAAGAACCCTTCAGTATAAATCCTGTTTGTAACACCTAACCTACAATTTTAATCCATTTTTATATACCTGTTTCAATCACCAGTGAGTGATCTAGTGTGATACACATCCATTTACTCTTTTTTTTTTTTTTTGAGACTCTTTTTGTTTTTTGTTTTTTTGTTTTTCTTTCAGACTCTCTGGTGCAGTGTCTAACTTTGGGAGATGTGCTATGTCTGTTACACTCCAAGCTTCTAGGAGGATTTAATCAAAAGAGAGAAGAAAAATGTTACTTTCAAATGACTTAATACAACTCTCTTAACAGTATCCTATGCAGTGTTGCCATGTTCTTAGCAAACTAATAGGCACTTGTTTTTCAATACACCCTGATTTCTCATAACGGTTTTTTTAATAATCCTTGTATATTTAGCAAATTTTTCCAGTTTTGATTATTTTTTTCAGGCGCCTGGGTGGCTCAGTGGGTTAAAGCCTCTGCTTTCGGCTCAGGTCATGATCTCAGGGTCCTGGGATCGAGGCCTGCATTGGTCTTTCTGCTCAGTGGGGAGCCTGCTTCCTCCTCTCTCTCTGCCTGCCTCTCTGCCTACTTGTGATCTGATCTCTCTCTGTGTGTCAAATAAATAAATAAAATCTTTTAAAAAAATTATTTTTTTCTACCATCAATCAGCTATTCCCTTCTCAACTCTGTTTCCAAGATCTACATTGCCTTTCTACCTACCATTTGCGTTATGGCTCTTCTCTTTGGTTCTTAGTCAATATAGAGAAGAGGGAAAGGAGAGAAAGAGAACTAACCTTTCGAACTCACTCAACCAGGAAGGTACCATGCTAGGTGCTTCCTGTCTACTGCACAATGCAATTTACATGGCAAACATATAAAGTATGCAGCATACAAGTGTATATATGTTATATATATGTATGTGCATATATATACAAGGATAAAAAAAACTCACTCAAAATTATAATTTATCCAAGTTATCCATTTACTAAGTGGATAGAACAGAATTCAAGCCCAGGTCACTTGTCAAAATTTGTTCACCTCATTTTGCCATTGTCCTACCACTATCCCTATGAAGAATTTACTCACAAACCACTTGTTTGGGTATTTCTGTTCCCAACAGGGTCCCTCTGCCTACTGGAGTGCCACTAAGACTTCCTCTTTTAGACATGGCTACTACCAGGCAGTTGATGCTTGGAGGCTCTAGGTGTCAGAAAGTGATGTGCTCTTTGAAACCCTCCATGTGCTCATAACTAGATTTATTCTGTCTTATGGTAAAGAAATGCTTTTCTTTATTTTATTATTGTACTTTTCCATATGGATATACAAAGAGTGTTGTTCATGCCCTAATATTGACATATAATTTTTGTTTTAGTAAAACTTCTTTTACCAGATAAGACTAAAACATAAGCCCAAAGAGATCTTGGTCTGGCAACAAACCTAAATGACCATCACTGCACTAGAAACTAAGAATCTGTAGGGGTCATATTTGTTCACTTGACTCTCCCTTCTCTTATGGCACCACTCACCATGGTGTAAAATTTCTTTAAATCTTTATTTGAACATCAATGTTTTTTTATATTACTTATTTAAACTTTTAAAAAATAGTGTATTTTCTTCTAGAAGACACCTCAGTACCTCAAGTAAATGTGATTCTGATAAGACACATCTCATACCTATCATTTAGAATAAAAATTACTAATGGTAATTTATTTAAGTAAAAATCTATGATTGCAGTTTTAGATCATAAAGTGGGGGAAATACAGTTCTTAGCTATGATAAATCTCTAGTATATCTAGAAACAGGCTGCAGGATTATAAATATATTTTCTTTTAAGATCCATAGACCAAAGGCAATTCAGCAAAGAATCTAAGTCCATTCTGTGGTAGAAAGACATAGTTTCTCTTCCCTGAGAGGTAAAACCAGCCAGGACCTTATTATTCTGTTACTTTCAAAGGAGATGAAACCCTTCAGGAAAGCTCAAGGATAAAGCAATCAACCAAATTTTAAGAGTAATGCCACATGTGTGCTGCATACTTTAAGTAGTGGGTAGTATATTTTGGTTTTTTAAATTAAGCCATTGATTCCAAGGTCCGACAACTCCACGGCTGATTTTTATGTTTCTTAATCAAAGAGCAATTAAATCATCTTATGCAAAAAATTCTCATCAATTAATGATATAGCATATGACTGCCTATATGGGCTCAACTTTAAGAATCATCAGCATAATTGAGAAAATAATCCTTAATATCAAATATGCAAAAATTGATGGGACAATGATGCTAAGAGTTCACAAGAATCAAAGGCATTCAAGTACAACTGTACTTAGAGAAAAGCACTGTGACCCTGAATTTGATTTGTCCATCTGGTGTCTTGAAAAACCATTATTCACATAATTTCATACCACTTTTCTGTGACACATCCTACCGTTCTCTGCAAATAAGGACTAAGCTTTTGTATTCTATTCATG
Source organism: Ailurus styani (assembly GCA_002007465.1). NCBI lineage: Eukaryota > Metazoa > Chordata > Mammalia > Carnivora > Ailuridae > Ailurus > Ailurus styani. The sequence goes on from LNAC01000146.1 coordinate 622,941, forward strand.
AACCCCAGGACAAGAGCACACAGCTACTCCTTACATCTGAAATCAATACACGTCAGTCCATATGGAGAACTCAGCAGGAGAGGCGGTGGGAATAGAGAGCATTGTGGCTCCATATGTGTTCATAGAACCCAAAATTTGTTACTGTGTTATTAAATCTCTGAGACATTTCTCACACATTTTAAACCAACTTTTCAAGTAGTATCCCATGAAATAAGAATCCTAAAATGTGTCTCTACATACTTACCTTCAGGATTGTCAGAACTAGTTGTGCCCATTAGAATGAATGCAAGGTTATTGGAATTAATAAATAATTAATAAGGTCACTAGCAACCTCTGAGAGAATGCTCCAGAGTGGTGGTGGCGGGGAGGGTGGGGGGAACTTACCCTAAAGAAGGAAAGAATTAAGATGCTTTGACTCCATCCTGGTGGAATTTATGAGGAATAGCACTGAATGGGACACTGTGATGTGAGAGTATCACTCAAATATCCTCACATCCAGACACAGGAAAACTTCCACCGGTTCATTAACTTTTTCATTAACAAATTCATTCATTTATTTTTTCACTCATTCATTTTTATTGTGAAGCCACTGTCTCAGTAAATCACAAAACAGACTATGTAGTTGCTCAAGCTAAAGAACTACACATACCATTCCTGATTCCTTTCTTTCTCTCACTCTTCCCTTATACTCAACTTTCTGGTTTCTACATCTACATGTCTCAAACATCACTACCTCCTGAAGGGATCTGCAATCACCATCCTGACCTAAAATAGCCTCCCACATCCAGTTTATTTCCAACACATCTCTTTGTTTATACATTTCCTTCTAATTGTTATCACCATCTGTCAGGATCGTGTTTGTTCTCATTCATGTCCAATATTCCCCCAAAATGACCTAAAAACAACTTTTAGTATTATGGGTATTGTATGCATACTTATTGACTGGATGTTTTTCTAGATGTCTCAAGTTATCAGATTATTTAAGAGGCTATAAGGCTGAAGTATTGCTGTTCGTTCGGGAGACAAAAAAAAAAAATGTTAATAAACCTATGAAGGAGAAAGCCCTGTGTCTCCTCAGTGGAAACAATACCTGGGTCAATGTAAAGGAAGATGATACCATCTCAGATCCCAGTAGTGATGTCTTGTTTACTTTTGAATGGTAGTAGCAAAATCAGTCACAACTGCATACTGAAATATCACCTCATGAATTTAGAGTGTTCTACATGATGGAAGAGCTGAAAGATAATGGCAATCAAGTATCCTACGGAGGAAGGACAGGACCAGGAGTCCAAGATGATTCCACCAGAAGGGGACTTAGAGGGAAAGGCATTTCCTCACCTTGTGATCTAAGCAAGTAAGAGTTACCCTTGAGAATAATCATTTTTTTTTCATCAAATAGTTATTTAGAATCCACTACATATTGCTTGTTGTCATATCCCTAGTATTTAGCTGATATCATGAGGCATGTCCTGCCCTGAGGAATGCACAGATTTGCTTGTAGCCTGAATTTTCTTTTGCTCGATTTTTAGCTAATCGTAGTGTCTGGCATAAAGTAAAGGATGTTGGCTTTACCTACATTACAATCTGTAGAGAATACACTATATAATCCTTCAATCAAAAGGCTTATTTCTTAAAAAAAAAAGTCTTGTAACTTTAACTGAGGTTAAAGGTTAACTTTAACTTAGGGTACTTGTTTAAAATAAAGCATATCAGAGAGAATGGGTGAAATAAGTGAAGCGGATTAAGAGTACACATACCATGATGAGCACTGAGTAATGATGTATAGAATTGTTGAATCACTGTATTGTACATCTGAAACTAAAATAACACTGTATGTTAACTACACTGGAATTAAAATAAAAATTTTAATTCAAAAAGGCTTATTTCTGATGACAGGAAATCCCTGATAATTTTTACACACTTATATATGTAAAAAATTGTATGATTGGGTTGCCTGGGTGGCTTAGCCAGTTAAGTGTCCCACTCCTGACTTCAGCTCAGGTCATGATCTCAGAGTCATGAGATCAAGCCCCAAGACAGGCTCCTTGTTCAACACAGAGTCTGCATGGGATTCTCTCCCTCTACCCCTCCCCTGGCTCTCTCTCTCTCTCAAATAAACAAAATCTTTAAAAAAATTAAAGTATGATTTGTACACATCCAATTGGAGCCTTAACTTTTACAAAGGTATCCCTGGTATGTTTCTAAATTACACACCTTAGGAACAAAGCTGTACACATACATAGATAATATACATAATAACTCAGCTTCCAATTGGTCAGAATTGGAGCACAATTGTAATTACCAACTGTGAAGTGAAAAGCAGACATCTTCCAGTCTAATAAAATAAGGTAATGATTCTAAACTTTAATGTACAAGAGATTACTTCAGGATCTTATTAAAATGCAGACTCAGTAGTGCTGGAGTGGGGCCTGAGACTGAATTTCTTACAAACTCAAAGATTTCATCAGTGCTGCTGGTCCCGGACCATACAGTGGTTTGATATTTGGGTTACTGGCTATTGACGTGAAAACTAAGAAGTTCAAAGGTAGGGTTATTATTAATACTTTTTTGCTAATTTAGGTTAAAAAATTGCTAGATCTTACTGAAAACATGTTAAGAAAGAAGACAAAAAGAAACAACAGGTGGATCTGCTCTTGTAGGAGAGAGCTCCTTTCCAATACAAGAAAAGTGGTCATAAGTAAGTTTGCAGCCAGAAAATGCACGCTTCTAAAAATTTACCTTGTGACTTATTTCAGTGATTTCCCTGTAGATCTCCTATTTGGATTTCAATTCTGATGCAGAAATTTGGGTAAGCATGAGAGACAGAGGAGGCCCACAAATGTATCAAACAACCTGAGCTGCATCCAGTTCTCACTGAATGGCTGCTTATTTCTACAGAACAGTAACTTGTTACCAGTAGTCACTTCCCTGCCTAAGTTTGTGTTTGTTGACCTTCTTGCCCCACAAAGGGATTCTGTTTAGAGATCCTTGTTTATTTTTATTTTTTTTTTTAATTTTATTTTTATTATTTGCCCAAGGGGTACAGGTCTGTGAATCATCAGGCTTACATCTTTCACAGCCCTCACCAAAGCACAAACCCTCCCCAACGTCCACAACCCATCCACCCTATCCCTACCCTCCCACCCCCCAGCAACCCTCAGTTTGTTTTATGAGATTAGAAGTCTCTTATGGTTTGTCTAGAGATCCTTGTTTAATGACAAATCTCCTGTGACATCATAGAAGAGGTAACTTACTGAAATACTTAGAGAAAAAAAGACTACTTAGTGAACTTGGCTAACATTTTAATATGAAGAGAACCCAGGGTATTATGTTTTCATGAAGTTACAGGCAGTGAAATTCTCTGCCAGAACCAATAACTATTCAGCTGAAATACATAAAGATGTATATTCCTTGGATTTGGGGATCTATTCATTCCATTTCAGAAGCCATCAGTAAACTTATGCTGTGGCTCAAGCACTGTCCTCACACTGGAAAGTTAACATGGTTTAAAACATGATTTGACAAGAGATTTCCATTTTGTTTCTGCTCACTCTAAGACCAGACTCCTCCCTAGAGAGAAAAACATAACCCAAGAGATCCTGAGTGTAATCAGCCTGTTTGTAAAAAATCCTCTTCTATTAAAGGCCATGTTTTCTATGTCCTCTAGGACCATTCTTGTGGTCTTGCAATTCTTCCACTTACTGTTTTAATAATGTTATTGGGGGACAAAAGCACACACAGATGTTGCTTATGAGTTCACAAGGACCATCACAGTTTAAAGGTATCCAGAGTGCTTACAAGTATTTTCAGGTTGGCCATTTTACTTACAAAGGATCTCTGAGACCAAAGACAGGAATTCTGAGCAAGGAATTCATCCCCTCACTTTCCATTTATTGTATCATTTTATAATTTGATAAGAGGAAATACGTGAGGGAATTCTATTCTTCCAATTTGGTATCCTGAATAATTTTCAGATTTCTTTTTTACCTGGAAGACTATTTCTATGCAGAATGGTGACTAAGAAAATATTTATGCCTTGTTTCCAAGAACTTAAAATGTTTCCACACATTAACCATTTATCAAAAACTCTCATAATGTAAAGTAATAATAATATTTAAAGGTGATTATCCCACTTTCGGGCATTTGAGGACTAAGATAATTAATTGCCCAAGGTTGTAGAGGCAAATTGGTATCAATGTTGAGATAAAACAGAATGTTTCGCTTCTAACAACTTTCAAAAATATTTACTGCCTAGATTATTTGTGAACTGACTTGAGCCCAAAATTCATGCCTTAATAGTTTTTGTTTTTGGTGGTGTTAATTTACCTCCCTCTTACTTAGAAAGGTTTTTATTTTTTAGATGTCATTAAATACTCAATATAGAAGTTTCTAAGCCTCAGGCTATATCTCATTCAGACTTTTCTTTGAAAAAACCTCATTCCATGTCTACTTTCATCTTAATCCAGGGATTTATATATAGATTGAGTCGAACTTGACACTTTCCCATAATTTCTCTTCTTTGGTTGTTGCACATTAGGGATTTTTTTAAACGATATTTTTAACACCAAATATGCCTTGTTGACTTGACAGAACATAGTCAGTAACTCAACTGTATTGGAAATATCTAATCCAAATTTATATATGAATTCTCTTGATTATTCGATAATTTGGTAGTATTTCTAAAGAACAATTCAATCAGCTGATTTAATTTAATTCATTACTTGTTTAGGGATTTTTTCTGCCTATAGCTCATTAATATTAAAATATTAAGATTAGAACATTTATTGAAGCAAGTTGCAAATATTTCAGGATAATATAAAACAAAATATAAAAATTTACTTGCTTTGTTAATTAAACTGAAGAATATCCACTTTGATGGGGATGTAGTGTGCTGTGGGAAAAAGAAAACTAGGGACTTTGGTTCCAATCAAAACTTTTCTACTATTCAAATTATGGAGCTGGGAAAAGTTAACACATTTTTTAAACTTTATATTTTAAATTAAATTTAGACTTAGAGAAAAGTTGCAAAATAGTACAGAGAATTCCTGTATATCCTCACTTAGCTTTCTTTAATGTTAGCACCATATGTAATCATTAGACAACTATAAAATCAGGACATTAACACTGGTACTACACTATTAACTACATTGCAGATTTTATTCAAATTCCACCAGTTTCTTTTTACTATGCCTTTTTTCTCCTACTATGTTTTTCCATGTCTTATTGGTCAAGGATCTTATCTTAGGTCCTATGTTGTATCTGTTATTTCTCTTTGCTCCTCTCCAATGTGTGACTTTGCTTTCTCCCCCCTTTCCTTTCATGAACTCGACATTTTGAAAGAGTACTCATTACTGATTTTGTACAATGTTCCTCGATTTAGGTTTGTCTGATGTTTTGCCGTAGTTAAAATCAGGTTACGATACTTTAGTGGAAGAACAGCACAGAAATAATGTTCAGTCTCATTTACTCCATTGTTAAAATAAAGTAAATCTGGGGCATCCAGGCAGCTCAGTCCGTTAAGCGTTTGCCTTGGCTCAGGTCATGATCCCAGGGTCCTGGGACTGAGCCCTGCAAGGGGCTCCCAGCTCAGTGTGGAGTCTGCTTCTCCCTTTGCTTCAGCCCCTCCCACTCGTACAGTCTCTCACTTTCTGTCTCAAATAAATAAATAAAATCTTTTTTAAAAAATCTCAAAAAATAAGGTAAATTAAAGGGTTTTTTTTAATGTCTTCTATTTTTTTGTTCTGTTTTGCTTTAAATTTTTTTGTTGTTGTTGTTAATCTTCTCTATAAGAGAAATTGACATTTAAAGAAAAACAGGAGTGCCTGGGCAGCGCATTTGCTTAAGGCCCAAGTCTTGGTTTTAGCTCAGGTCATGATCTCGGGGCTGTGAGATGGAGCCCCATATCAGGCTCCCTGCTCAGTGCAGAGTTTACGTGAGAATCTCTTTCCCTCTCCCTCTGCCCCTCCTCTTCATGCTCTTTATTTCTGTTTCCTCTCTCTCTCTAAAATAAAATAAACCTTATAAAAAAGAAAAACATTTTAATATTATTGTCTCCTTGGGATGGAGATACTACTTTATTATTCAATTGTATCTAGGCTTAACACACTATTGGCATTTTTTTAACAGAAAAATGCATAGTTTTTTCAAGAAAGCCAACTTTTGGGCGCCTGGGTGGCTCAGTGGGTTAAAGCCGCTGCCTTCGGCTCAGGTCATGATCTCAGAGTCCTGGGATCGAGGCCCACATTGGGCTCTCTGCTCAGCAGGGAGCCTGGTTCCTCCTCTCTCCTCTCTCTCTGCCTGCCTCTCTGCCTACTTGTAATCTCTCTCTCTGTGTCAAATGAATAAATAAAATCTTAAAAAAAAAAAAAAGCCAACTTTTAAGAAAACATATCCAGAGATCTTAGGAGACATGCCATAAAACTAAGTTAGCTAACTTCACCCAAACCATAGCATGACTACGTATTATCTTTCCTCTTTCAGTAGCCTATTATATTTATAGGTTTCTTTTAAATATTGGTCATTTTCAACTTGGCTTTATATCATATCACTTAATTTAGTATATCTGACATGATTATTATTTACTATTATAATACATCTCATGAAATGCCTTATTGTTTGGACAGAGATACAGATATTGTTAGTATTCCATTAGGCAAGAATTGTCAATAACTAGTAAGAGCTGAGCATACAGTAGTTTTCAAAAGTTAAGAATAATGCATATAAATAATTATAGGCATTATCAATGCTTGCAATAAAAATAATGCTTTTAAAAAATAGGGAAAGTCTTAGTACAAATCCAAGAAGTTCCAAACACCTATCTAAATTTAAGAGAATAAACATTCTATTTTTCAGTGGAGGGATAATTCTAAACATCTGCAAAAAAATTACAGGAAAATACAAAGTGTTTCTGAATCTGTTCTTGCTATTCTTTCCTTCCTCCCTCTCATTCTTCCTTCCCTCTCTTATTCTTTCCAGTCTTATTGAAAGAGATATTACAAAACAATTACAGTGTAAAAAGTATAACAGAGCTCTGCAGAAGACACTATGAGAACATTTTTTTAAAAAGGAATATTTTGGGGATGCCTGGGCAGCTCAGTCAGTTAAGCATATGCCTTTTACTCAGATCCTGATTCAGGAGTTATGGGATAGAGCCCTGCATCGGGCTCCTTGCTCAGAGGGGAGTCGGCTTCTCCCTTGTCTGCCCTTTAGGAAAAAAAAAAAAAAAAAAGAATATTTTATTTTACCTGAAAACTTCAACTGTCACTGCTGGAATATTAAGGGGACAGAAGGTTATAACAGGAATGAAAGAAGTAGGTTTTATAGAATTCTTCACTGAAATGTGTAGACTAATGCCTACTCTTTGTGGCATGGAAAACTTCCAGGATCCATAGATACAAATGATTATAGCAAAAAGTCTTCTGGAAAATCTTTACCTATGCTGCATGTGTCTTATCCAGAAGTGACAGAATGATCTGATTATGTAACCAGTTTACAAACTACAGCTTTCCTGGCTTTACTACAAAAATGAACTGCCTGCTCATTAATAGTTTTAGTAGATAACTTTTTAAAACACTTACTATGTAACACAACAAAACTGAGAACTTTATATCAATTAAATCTCAGAAAACCACCCTGAGATGAATATCATTATGATGGCAATTTTACAAATGAGGGATTGAATTTGAAAAGATAGGATAAATTGTCCAGAATTGCATAGTATGTATCAGGGTTGATCCATGACTGAAGACAATCTGACTCCAAAGACAAAGACTGTCTTCATAATAACCATAAGCTATAGACACATTTCATCTCTAAGAAAACAAGTGTACTTACAATAGGTACAATCATGGAATCAAAAATCATGAGCTTTTGGATTCGCCAGATTCATAATGTTTAAATTTGGGCCTTGATAGAAGAAAGATAATTAAAAAAAAATTTTTTTTGTTAGTTCATTCAGCCTAAAGATAAAAAAAAGCAATGTAATGGATGAAGAAAATCATTTATAAGAAATAAAGGGCAGAAATAAATTTGCACTAGAGAATTCTAAAGTCAAAATCTCTCTTTAGTCTGATTAATTTACTTTCCATTCTTTAAACTCTCAAAATGGAGGCTGTTCAGGATTTGGTCTCTGTAATTTTTGGAAGGGAGCAGGGAACATCATGAACATTCACAATCATGATAAATAGAGGATCACTCCATTTTGATATATGTATCTGATTTTCATGTGAATGCATGAAATCATACTGTATTTCTTATTCTTTTTTTTAAAGATTTTATTTATTTATTTGACACAGAGAGATTACAAGTAGGCAGAGACAGGGAGAGGAGGAAGCAGGCTCCCTGCTGAGCAGAGGGCCCGATGTGGGCCTGGGCCTTGATCCCAGGAAGCTGAGATCATGACCTGAGCCGAAAGCAGAGGCTTTAACCCACTGAGCCACCCAGGCGCCCCGTATTTCTTATTCAAATACTCAAGTATTATGGTGAAAATTTTTCTTTGCCCGGAACTCAACGTAAAGTATGTATGTTAAATACAGCCACACTCCTTCAGTATCAGTTCACTAATAACACTGGGTTCAGGGATGAGTACAGGGTTCCTTATTCCATCTCACTGGGAAAAGACTGTGTTTCCATTATTTGCATGTATTACCTGGATTAGTGAGAAAGGAATAGCCTGAACTTTTCTAAAGTAGATGAATAGCTTCTTTGAAAAGATAATTCAGGATTCATGATGCATTTAATCCCCAGACTTTGTACTTGGTCCTGTAAGCTGACTTACATTTTTCAAGAACTATTTTTGCTGGGTATCTGTCCAAATTATCCAATATCCTGTGCTCTTAAATAGTAAAACTTTCTTGGAAAAAAACCTTAAGGAGAAATAAACTGATTAAAAACTGCAATAAATAATGATTGTTATAGTTAGAAGTAGACTTGTGTCTCATGTCAAATACAAACTTTGCTCTAATTCCCTATCTTATGGCAAATTCAGCCTGTAGGTTTCCCTCACAGTTATATTTAAGTTGTTGCACATTCATGATCTATTCCATGACTTCGCTATGCTGAGATTAGAAAAACAAGTGAAATATGGTATCTGCCCACACAATACTTAGAATCTGGTAATGGAAAGAATAATAAAGATAGTTACACAAAATACAAAGAAGGTAGGTGGCTTAAGAAAAATACAGATAAAGAGTAATTTAGACATAAAGAGAGAAGAGACAGAGAGAAATAGTAAGTTTGGGGTAGCTATAAGAAGCTTTCTGGATGAGAAGTGTTTAAGACTAATGTAAAGGTAAGTAATGAAGAAAGGAAGGCATTCTAGAGAGCAGGAGGGGAAGGGTGAGAAAGGAGGAAGTACAGAGTGCAGGTGTGTTCAGGTCCTTTGAAGACTAGAATACACTGGTGAGGTAGGTGATGAAGTAAAAAAAGTAATAGTAAGAATTTATAGGACTTGGTAGCTGAACACGTAGAAGGGAAAATTGAAGATAAATTTGTGATTTAAAACCAACATGTATAATGGTGTCTTTGTTTAAAGAAAGAAGCAAGGCAGGATCATGCACTGATTTTAGGAGCAGGAAAGTGATACATGCTGTTACCAAAATGTTGAGATTATACGCAACTGATGAATTACTGAACCCTACATCTGACACTAATGATGTACTATATGTTGGCTAATTGAACTTAAATTAAAAAAATAAAGTACCTGCTTGAACATTTGGGATTTTGAGTTATGATTCAGACCTTAAGGGACAATGTTGAGAGAACAGGAGCTGGAATTATAAGATTTGATGTCAAAGTGTCTGGATCTTCTAAACTGTATGGCCTTGGGCATGTCATAAACTCTTTGAGCATCATTTTATTTACTGTTAGAAATGGAGATTAAAAGTGTATTTCAGTCCACCACGGGCACCATGGAGGAGTACCTGTCATGGCTCTGTGCTACCCCATTGCCATGGGCCTCAACAAGGGCCACAGAGTGACCAAGAACAGGAGGAATCTGAGGCACAGCTGCCAGCACCTCACCAAGCACACCAAGTTCATGCAGTACATGATCCAAGAGGTGTTCAGCTTCACCCCATGGAAGTGGCATACCATGTGGCTGCTCAAGGTCTCCAAGGACAATCAGGCCCTCAGGTTCATCAAGAAAAGGGTGGAGACATACATCTGTGCCAAAAAGAAGAAAGGGGAGTTGACTAATGTCAACAGCCATGAGGAAAGCAACAGTCAGGAAGGACTGAATCCCTCCCCTCTGTATGTAATAAAGCCTTTTGGGGGGAAACAATTGTATTTCAATCTATAAAATTCAACAAATCCAAGATGTTACTGTTGATAACGTTTGCATAAAAGTAACAGCTGAAGTCATTATTAAAGTGAAAGACTAGAAGAGGTCTAAAGAGGGGTTAAGGCAATTGATAAAGGGAAAAAGGAATTCTAGCTATCATATGGAATTTTATTTGTTGATACTTGTTTTTATAGTTTCATGACCCACACATACATACCTACACAATACATGGCTCGATCTTGTTTTTGAACTTCTTAAAAAGAGTACCATAGAGTAGGCCATCTTCTAAGATTTGCTGTATTGCCTTATTCACCTCAGATTATGATGCTAAGATTCATCCATGTTGTTTAATTACAGATCAATTTTTATTGCTGCATGCTATTCCATTTCATAAAAACTCCATAATATAGTTATTCATTCCACTGGATATGGATGCTTTTGTTGTCTCCAATTTTTTACTATTATGTACAGTGACATGATGAACATTTTTCTTAAGTCTTCCAGCATGTATGTGTAAGAATTTTTAAGGATGGCATGTATCCAGGAAAATTCAATCCCCAAATTGTTTTCCAAAGTGGTTGTATCATTTTACACTCTTACCAGCAATATATAAAAGATCCATGTCCTCTCCAAAGGACAGTTCTATAAGATTTCTTGAATTCTATCGGCGAGTGATGGAGAATGACATCTCCTCATGTTCTTTATCAACATTCTCCCAAATAGTAGTAAAGTTGGGTGATTTTTCAGAAGTTTATTGGCTATTTACATCTTTTGTGATGTGTCTATTAATATTTTTGTCCATTTATTAATTTTCTATATTATTTTAATTTATAATATCTATGTACACTTGATTATAGTTTGCTGACTGTAAGAATTTCAAATAACTTCTCACAATCTCCTCACTCTCTTTAAAGTGCATCATGAGGGCGCCTGGGTGGCTCAGTGGGTTAAAGCCGCTGCCTTCAGCTCAGGTCATGATCCCAGGGTCCTGGGATCGAGGCCTGCATTGGGCTCTCTGCTCAGCGGGGAGCCTGCTTCCTCCTCTCTCCTCTCTCTCTGCCTGCCTCTCTGCCTACTTGTAATCTCTCTCTCTGTGTCAAATGAATAAATAAAATCTTAAAAAAAAATAAAATGCATCATGAAAAACAAAGGGTTTTAATTCTCACATCGTCTGATTGTTCAGATTTTTTAAGGTTTGTGCTTTTGAAGGCTTTTATAAAATATTCTGACCCAAGGTCAGAAAGGCATGCAACAATATTTTCTTATAGATGTTTTAACGTTTTTTATTTTGTAGAAGTTCTTAATCAAGTTAAGCATCTGTCTTTGGCTCAGGTCATGGTCCTAGAGTCCTGGGATCAAGTCCGGCATCAGGCTCCTTGCTCAGCAGGGAGCCTGCTCCTCCCTATGCCTCTGCCTGCCACTCCCCCTGGTGTGCTCTCTCGTTCTCTGACAAATAAATAAATAAAATCTTTTTAAAAATAAAAATAAAGTTCTTAATCTATATAAAGTTGATTTTTGTATAGTTTGTGTGACATACACAATCTGATTTTTTCCTTATTAATGACCCATTTTTAGATTTTATTTATTTATGAGAGAGAAAGAGAGAGAGAGAGAGAGAGAGAGAGAGAGAGATCACGAGTAGGCAGACAGGCAGGCAGAGAGAGAGGAGGGAGCCCGATGCGGGGCTTGATCCCAGGACCTTGAGACCATGACCTGAGCCAAAGGCAGAGGCTTAATCCACTGAGCCACCCAGGCGCCCCAATGACCCATTTTTAATTCTATTTATGTAATATTTCTTCCCTTCTTCAGGAATCTGAAGTAAACCTCAGTGATACATTGAAGTTTTATCTAAATAGAACTACTATATGATCCAGCAATTTCACTTCTGAGTATTTATCCAAGGAAAATGAAAACATTAATTAAAAAATATCTATGCACTCCTATGTTCATTGCAGCATTACTTACAAAAGCCAAGGTATGGAAACAACCCAAGTGTCCCCTGACAGATGAATGGATGAAGAACAACACACACACACACACACACACACACACACACACACTCTCTCTCTCTCTCTCTCTCTCTTTCTCTCCAGACTATTACTCAGCCATAAAAAAGATTAAATCTTGCCATTTGAGACAACATGAATGGACCTAGAGGGTATAATGTTGACTAAAACAAGTCAGACAGAAATATGAATCAAACAAAATAGAAACATACTCATAGATATAGGAAATAATCTGGTGGTTGCCAAAATAGGGAATCACTAGTCTACACTTATATTTAAGTCGTTGCACATTTATGATCTATTCCATGACTGGTACAGTCCTCACTAAGAGGTACAAACTTCCAGTTGTAAAATAAGTAAGTCACAGGAATGTAACAAAAACAAAATCAAAGTTTCATCTAAGAATGAGTCTTTTCTTGGATCTCTGTTTAGTTCCTGTAGTTGGTTTTGTTCTCTTCCCACAGCAGTATCATTCTGCATTAATTAAGCTGTGACACAGAGCAATTTCCCCAACCTTCTTTTATTATTATTATTATTAACATATGTGAACCCATTTTGTGTCAGGTATTACTTAGGCAAGGAAACAGTGGCATAGTGAGGTTAAGTAACATGTTTAAGTTACAGTGAGTAGGTGCCACAGTTGGGATTGTAAGCCAGGCAGCCTGGCTCCAGAGAACACTGTTACATTAACAGGCTACACTGCTTCTTTGTCTCCAGAAATGCTTGGTTATTTCTGGTCTTTTGCTTTCATATAGATTTTATAATCAACTTACTAAGTGCTAAGAACAACTCTTCCATGATTTTTGATTCTTACCAAAGTCCCATTTTACACACACACACACGCACACACACACGCACACACACACTTATTTGGGTATAATCAACCACATTAACATTTCTGCTGCAAAAACGTACTTAGGAATATTATTGGGAAAAGCGGGATAAGCAGTCTCATAAATTTCTTCTGATCAGTTCAGGTCCAGTTTCGCTGCCATATGAGTTTGGTGCCAAATTGATGAAAAATCTTGCTGTTTAGTCCTCTTCAGATCTTTGCAATTGTGGAATGTGTCGTTCCCATTTAATAAATGAGGGGAAAAATGCTCTGGGAGGTTAAATAATCAGATCAAATCAACCTGCATTCTTAGTTGATAAACTGCCTGTAGTTTGCTCCAGGCTTTTTTGTTTTTTCCCCTGAAGAAATGTTTTTATATGTATTTTAAATCTCAAAGTAAGAATATAGCATTTCCTTTGGATCTGGATCTATAATGACTCCAGATCTCTGCCTAATTTATCTTGTTCACTAATGTTTCCCTGACTAATTATCTGTTCTTTTTTTAATTCACCAACATCCAAGCAACTCCACTAGCTGGTCTGTTAGAAACCAGTGAAACAAAACATAATTAATAAGTAATGGACATGCCTTTGAAGCCTGAATCTAAGACAAAAGATGACTAGATATCAAGGCCATTCACAGAATTTTATTTAATCTACAATTCCAATTCTAGATTTTGTAACTTAAGTAAAGGTTTATTTTAGATAGAGAGTTTACCCCTAATCTGTTCCCATTTCCAAACAAGTGATATATATTTTTTTCCATATTGAAATTCTGTTTTCTTTCCCATTCTGTCATCCCCTGGCTTTTAAATGATTTTTCTGTGTTAAGTTATTAAAGTTGTCCCCTTTTAAAACAGTAACTTATTTTTCTATTAAGGCGAGCTGATTTTGTAGCCTCTTACATTAGAAAAAAGAGCATTAATCACGAGTCACTGTTCATTTGTCTAGTGCCTGGCACATTGTAGGTATTCAATAAATACTTGATAAATGAATAAAATAGAATGGTCTCTTAAAATGTTGATGTCCATTCCTACCAAATTGAAGTTTAATTTAACAATAGCTTCAGGATTACATATTAAAGATCTCAGGAAAAAGTAATAAATGGAAATACCTGTTATCCTGCTACAGTCTGAAAATATAGGTACTAAATTTTTCATTGAGATACAAGTGAAGCCCGAAATACAAATAGTGCAAGGGCAGAAATATAATAGACATTCAATAACATTGTTCATTTAAATTGAATACCTGAAAATGTTCAAGTTTGAAACTTTAGCACTCATTCATATAACACTCTATAGCTGTAATTGATAATGCTTGAATGTAATTATTATCATTCAGCTATATGGTCTTGCCTATATTTTCTTATACATTTTCTTCTATCTTTCTCATATCTTACATATATTTTCTTATATTTTATAAGACACAATAAAATTGTAAAAAAAATAAATTTACACCTCTTAGGACTGCGTGCATTGAAGGGTACAAAGCTATACAGCACACCTTAGAGCAGCAATTTCCAAACCACTCTCTACTTGGGGGGGGAATATATATATATATATATATATATATATATATATATATATATATATATATAT